>VWZL01003116.1:340565-434329 GCA_013396915.1 Stercorarius parasiticus
GGTGCAGCAAAGGGCTACGAAGGTGATTAGGGGACTGGAACATCTCTCTTATGAGGAAAAGCAGAGGGACTTGGGTCTTTCTCAGTTTGGAAAAAAGACAACTGAGGGGGATCATATCAATGCTCACAAATACTTAAAGGGTGGGTGTCAGGAGGATGGGGCCAGCCTTTTTTCAGTGGTGCCCAGTGACAGGACAAGGGGTAATGGGAACAAACTTGAACATAGGAAGTTCCACCTAAACATGAGGAGGAACTTCTTTCCTTTGAGGGTGGCAGAGCACTGGAACAGGCTGCATTTCCCAACTCATATTTTGTCTAAGGATGTGCAATGCCTGAGACAGAGACAGTTTGTGTATGACACCAGTCATTTTTCCCGATCTGAACAAAACTGATTCCAACATCAGGCTGAGATACTGAAAATGCAAATGACCTTGACACATGATGGTCAGCGTGGTCTGTCTTGTCTTGATAATGCTTCTGGCTCTGATAGCTGCCTTCACTGTTTGTAGCCTTTGCCTTCTGTGGGAAGTTTCCTCCACCCAGGCTGTCCCCTGCTCCCTTCTGTGCCATACTGACCCAGTTTCCTACTTAAAATCAACTCCCAAACCCCATTTCTGCTTCCCTGGCTCCCTCCATCACTGCATTCCCTTCTAAAGTGTAACCAGGCTCCAGATTTTGATACAGCTCTGTAACCGGGAACCAGTGTCTGATTAGACCCTCCAAATAGCATTATCTTCCCACCCCTCACATTACTTACAGCTATTCTAAAGACAATAGATGATCAGATGTGCCCAGGGAAACAGCTGGGGTAAGCACAGGGATAGAAAAGCTAACTTAGGAGAAAAGGCACTGAGAGAAAAACAGTGAACCGCACTTTCAAGTTTTGCCAGCATAGCAAAGAGTGTGGGAACAAATTACAACCGTCAGTGAGATACCTCTGGCAATGAAAGCCCCACTTTCTTCAGGAAACTGGTGTAAGTTATACTGGCAAAAGCTGTATCTCCAGTAGGAGTTTGTCAGAAAACCCTTCCCAGGGTAGGCAGAGCCAGCAATATTAAAAGGCAATAATATAGCCCAGCTGTAGGAAGCCTCTTTTCATGGGGAGAAATATTTTCCTGTGACAAGTCTCAAGCAGTTAAGCTCCAGAGAGCTTCACAGTACAGGCAGAAGCTTTGTACGTTTTCTATATGAATATGTATTTAATTATGACTCCAATGCAGAACACATTAACATAAATAAAGAGGAGAAATAGAAAGCAGGAAAGGAAGGAGGGGAAAGGTCTGGTTTTCACCTGTCTCTGTTAGTGGCAACCCTGACTCTTCATCAGTCTGGGAAGGACACGGAGCTGTGCTTGGACATTACAGCTTACCTGTCTGCTCCCAGCAGCTAGGATCAGCCTCCTCAGTTCTGCTGGTCTTGCTTAGGGATTAGTACACATAGGACCATGGTCAGATAACCAGGAACCAGCATGATAAAGAGACAAAATATGTTGAGGAGGAGGGGAAGAAGAGGGTGGTTGTTGGAGGGGTTTTTTTTGAGACCATCTGCAGACCCACAGACCCTGAGAAGAAGAAATGTTAGCCACAGGAAACCCTCTGTCACCACATTTTCTAGAGCATTTACACTGTGCGAGGCATCCCTCCAGGCCAGCAGAGCTTCCTTCTCACTGCAGGCATCTGCCACAGGCTCAGTGTCTGAGGGCGAAGTAGGGGTCTCTCCCCAACCCCAGCCCTCCAGCACCGTGACTCCAGTATGGCCCTGAGGCAAGGCCTTCCCTTACCTGCTGCCTTTCAGGGACCGGACCTGCCCTTCCCACTGCTGTATTAACCCTCCACTTCTTTTCCTACCCACGGGCAAGGGAGACAGCACACACCTCCGTGTCTCAGCTCTCCTACTCCTCTTCCTCTTCCCTCTGCCTGGGACATGGTCCTTTCCACAGTGAGAGTGCTTTACATTTGCCAAATGATGGGCAAAAGGACAGATGAACAACAACGATGGTGCAGGAGAAGGGAAGCTTTGCCTGAAGACCAAGGCGGAAAGCTCCCCCTTCCTCTGCCCTTCAGTCCTGCATGACTGTCCCCTCACCTTTGCATGAACAACCAGCTCCCCTGCCCAGTACCAGGTGATGACTTGTAGCCCATCAGCTTTCTGAAGTACATAGATCATGTCCTTTGCAGAGGACAGCAGAGGGTTCCTTCTGCTGAGACTGTGCCCTGACTGCTCTGGACCAGACCAAAGACCTCACATTTTTATTTTTTGAAGCAGGCGCCTTTGCTAGAGGCCAAATATTCTCTCATTTCTGTACCAACGCTCTCATGTGCCCATCATCAACTGGATTTCACAGCGACATCCTCAAGGATAGGATGAGCTTCCAAAATGTGTGATACTGTTTGATCTTTCATTACTGTGCTTCAAAAATGCACTCTGAGGGAAACATAAATCGGAACCATTGACAGCAATCCCTCCCCTTTGTTTGCACTAAATGTGTTTTGCAATCCAGTCCCAGCATCACTAGCAGCAGTTGAATTCTATTTCAGCGCTAAAAGGCCGAGCAGAAACCAGCTGTGCCCGGTTTGTTTCTAGGAAGAACCCTCACAGGAAACTCCGCTCAAAGCAGGCCAAACCCAAACAACTCTTTCAATGCACGTGGCTACTTGGCATCCCATCTGCTGCAAAGGTCTGCCTCTGCCACTGGAGTTTACAGGGTCAGTACTAAAAGGACTTTTTTCTTTGAAAAAAAAAAAAATCCATACTGTGGACGGGGTAGAAAGTTTTAGCCTCTTGTGGTCAAGGTTGGCTGATCCTGGTACCTACATTCAGGGCTGCCTCGTCAAGTGCAGAGCTGTTTAATTATTGACAAAGAAGAAAGTCCTCCAGCCAGGTTACACTTCACTTTAGGAAGAAAAAACAACTCTATCCAAACTGGCAGTGCTTGAAAGTTTTGCTTCTTTGTGTTTTTAACATCAGTGCACATAAAGAAAATACAAGGCTCAGCCTGAACAGTAGCAATGAGTGCTTAATATTCTCTTTGCATATCCCTAACAAATCAGTGCATGATTTAAAAATGTCACTGCACATCTGTGTTTGGTGTGTGCTGCTGCAAATTGGGGCGTGAGGAGTGGGAACATGAAGAAGAAAAGCAGGAGAGACCCTGCAAGCTATATACCTCTCTGCTGAATTATTTCCCTGGCATGTACCACAAAGCAGGGATGAGCGTTGAACTCCTTCGTGGCCAGGGGGGTGCCTCTGGAGGAAGGCTAAAGGTCCTGTGGCAGCACTTGGCCTCTGAGAGTGCACTGCCACCAGGGATTGGTAGGGGCTGCCCATAACCTCTGCTGCTTCACATCCAGATAATACCTGTGAGGTCTTGCCTTTCTGTGGGTTTACAACAGTAATGGCTAAGGTTTGCAATGAAAGGTGCTCAAAATTAATCTTCTAATTCTTCTTTTGGTAGCACAAGAGAAGCTCCAAGTTTTTTTCCAGTATTTATTCTTTAATGAGGAAGCATGGGGTCTGCTCCCTCCATACATCCCCAGATGACAATTCACAGCCCATTAAGCAAGCACTTCCACGGATCGTAACTGACTTTGGATGAGACCTGGCTTGCCAGAAAAGACAAGAGCAGATGCAGCTTCACACACCAAACCACCCACAGTCCTTTAGGAAGGCAGTCGTTTTCGTGGTGTGTCCCTCTGGGGCTTCTCCAGCTGCTCCCACTAGCAACGTGACATACTTCACTCGTGTCCCAGGCACTGAGCAAATACTCAGTGTGTTGAACAGAAAGTACCATCATCTCATGGAGATAGGCCACCATGTGCCTTTCAAAATGTGAGTGGAGAGACATTCTGGAGAAATGTGTACTGCTTGTGCCGTCCAGCTCTGGAGATAAATAGAGGACAAGTCTCCATGGCTGCCAGTCTGGCACCTTTCATGGGTAATAAAATACACTCAATGCTTTTCAAGCTTTTCTACAAATAATCAGAACTGTTTGTCACTATGTTGAAGGAATTAGGGTTTTTAGACACTGATGGAATGATCAAATAGAGGCCTTTCTTTCAGAAAGGCATGAAATTTAGATGAAAAGCAGGGTTTGTGAGTTTTCCGCTGGGCAGACAAACTAGCTAGGACAAACCAGCAGGAAGAAAGGCAGGCTCTCCAAGGGGGCGGATTTTCCCAAGTGGCATAGGAGCACAAAGCCCGCTGACCTTGAGCATGGTGGCTGCTCCTAAACCTGCCTGCATTGCCGTGTGGGATGAAAGGGACAGAGAAGACAGGTTACAGTGAGTCGATCAGCCTCTGGGACACACAGGAGGCTTGTTGCAACTGCCGTGGGAGCATGCAAGAAGGGAGAGGACTGAGGGCCAGCCTGGGAAAAGACGTTAAATTCTCAGTGAGGGTAGTGGTGGTGGTGGGACATGAAGGAGAAGGTGCTTCAGGAGCTGCCGGAGAATGGGCTGAGTGAGTAGTGCTGAGGAAATAGATCTGTGAGTTGTCAGCACAGAAACGATCGCTGAAGTGTGCGGCAGGATAAAGCTACCTAGGGACAAAGTGAAGAGCAAGGATAGGGACTTAGGCAATGTCCTAAGGACGGCTGACAGTAGGGAGGAGAAAAGCGCTGAAAGAAGACAACGCAGGCACACCTAGAGAGGTAGGATGAAAACCAGGAGTGTGAAAGGCTCTGGAGCACCTCGGGAAGAAAGCTTTTCTATAAAGGAGGAATGATCCACATCAAAGGCAGGCAACAGACTGGGAAGGAGGCTTCAGAGTGTGCCAGGAATAACAACTGTGCCTCAGCTCGTGTTGTGTTCCCTCTTTCCCTGCAGCACCGTTTCCTTCTTTACGTTTCATCTGTAAACTTTTCAGGGCAGGGACCTGGCCCTCCTCACTGCCTAGCAGTTCAAGCAGTCATTTTCCTTTCGTACCAAGAATATTAATTGGATGAATGTGCATGTGTGCTTTTAAATACAAGGGGTGATATATCCCTGAAACCACACTGCCATTGATTTACTCAACTGTCTTGCCACCCCAAGAGTTCAAAACCCTGCATCAGGTCCTCGCCCTCCTTCCCCTCTATGGAAATTGGGAGGCTGTATCAGAAAAGAAAAGAATACATCATAAGAGAAAAGAGGGACTTGTTTTGGCTTCTGCTTTTTCAGCTTCCCAACATAGATGCAACAATCTCAGTACAAACATTCAACCTTAAATGCACATAAAATGCACTTGTAATTCTGCAGACCCAGGCTACCCTCTCTTGATTCACGTTTGCTCTCCTGCTGCCACAGAAAGCCCCCTTTCCATGCTGGCTTTCTGCCTCCAGCACCCACCATGCACCTCAACTTGCAATGGCAACTTGCAAGATCCCAATTCTTACAGCCCCTGCCTATGTAGTAAGAGCTGTGTTCAGCCCAGAGAGCCTTTAAATATATTCCTAAATATTTATACAGTAGTTAGCAGTGATCCAGAAAGGAATTCAAGAGTTTCTTTGTGTGTCTCTAGCTCCAGTGGTACTTAAAGCATGTACGTAAGGGCTTTGCTAAACGGGAGTGGGCCTTAATGCACACTTAATTACTTTGCAGTCTGGGCCCAAATGTTTGCCTGTATTGCAGCGATCAAGCTCGGTCTCTTGATTTCCTGTCTGCAGTACAGGGATAATGAGAACAGATGATGATGTGAGATGGAGAGTCCGTTGGCCTGACCTTGGGATTGCTGAATAACTTATGACTGGCAAAATCTTGGATTGATTTCAGTTGGATTTTATGAGGCATGTAGCTGGGAAGACTGATTTTTTTCCCCTCCACATTACATGGCAATGACCAGCCTAGCCATGGCTCCTCATCCCGCATTCAGTATTTCCCATGTCTGCTGGATGGCAAATACTTTCTTTCTTCTGTTCCTAGTGCCCTAGTTTTTAACCTTTTTTAATTTGTAGACCATGCTTATTTTCTAAGGTAGAAGTGTCCCCCTTCAGAAATTCAGTAGCCTTGGGGCTGTCCACACAGAACAGAATTTATGTCAATGCTGAAACTAGTTTTCCTTGCTGCTTTCCACTGATCCTTACAGGTCCATGGAGAGCAGATTGCTGAGCTCCTGGCTCCTACCAAGGCTTTTGTCGGCTCCCAGTTTCAAGTGCCACCAATGACCACCAGTATGTGAAAAGCATTGTTTGGATTTAGACTGAGACAAAGTCCCTGTAAACCAAAATACCTTATCCTTTCGCCTTCCCTGTTCAAGTGAACCTATTCTCTGCTCTCAGTAAATTCAAATTTAACACTAGAGATTTTCTGCAACAGAACGCTGCCTTGATAACTATTTAGTATGTAGACTAGGAAGCCATTAATAGCAAGCAACAAAGAGGAAAGAAGATTACTGCCTTTTAATCTTTCGTTTATTCTGTGGGTAGCTGATAATTACTTAGACGTTATGGCCAGTTACTATTAACTTGCTAAGTTTCACAAAGCCATGTTTCTACAGTTGTCTTTGAAAACAGTAAGGGAAACTACGTATCTAATAGGAAGGAGTTTCTGAGGGTACCCTCACAGAAATCCTAGACCAGAGAGTAAAGGTTTTTAGGCACCTGCCACTCACTAAAACCAGTGAAAATTAGACGCTGTTAATGCCCTTCCAAATCTGGATCCTCATGCCTACAGCACTTGCTGTCAAGTATTATGGTGGTAGAAACCTGAGATGAAATTAAAGCCTACACAAGGGGCATGAGCTGTTTCTCTGTAGTTGTTTTTATTTTTAAACCAGAAATGCAGGACAAGTCTTTTCTTCCCATTGCTGCGGTGTTAATAGAAGCCATATTTTCTGCTCTGATAACAGTTAAAAAAAAAAAAAAAGTGTGGCAAACCAGTTGTGACTTATTTGCTTAGTATCAAAAGCCACGGAATAAAATGTGTAACATCCGTGTTCTTCAGCTGCCATTTTGGGGAGCAGACCTCTCCTTCTGCCAGCCAGCAAGAGAGGCCACCACAGCAAACTGGCGTGTACAGTCGGAGCTGGAGAGCGGCCATGGACCAGAGGCGAGAGCCGGGTGCTGGGCCCCAGCAAGCCCAGGCTATTTCTGCCTTTGTGGCCGGCTGGGTGAGCACAAGCGAGCTGCTCACAGTGACGAGGCCAAAAGTCCTCGCTGGCACATGTCACCTGCTTTACATTCTGCAAAGGGTTTGCCGTGGCTTCGCAGAGGGTTTGCACGGCAGGTGGTGCCTGATCTTTCTCTGCACTCCGCAGGCTTAGCTGGAGCAGCCTGGTCATGCAAGTTGGTCCAGAAGAGCTCAGACCTGCTGGTCTTCCAGGTAAGCCGCAAAATCTGCCCCTTTTCCTTCGGTTTTGGCAAGGGAGGGAAAATACAAGAGTGGTGATTGGCAGGAGGCAAACTGCTGCTGGGTGAGAGCTTTATGTCATTGTCTCCTTTAATTTCACCATCACTAGCTATGTCAGTGAGTTTAAATATGAGCAATGGTGTTGTTCAGTATTGTCAAGGGCACGCAGAGCCCCAGCCCAGTATCTAAATGAAATCCACTGAAAAATGACTAAACAGGATTAGCACAACCTGAGTGCAAATACAACACAGACACATGCTCATGAATCATCCCACACCTATGTGCAGAGGTGCAACAGCCCCCATCAGGGACAGCAGAAGAAACTGGTGTTGGCGTAACAGGATTAAGCCCTTCCTCCAGGCAGGGCATCCACGGTAGGCCCCTGCGAGGGCAAACACAGCCCTGGAAGGGTGCTCCCACCCAGGCAGCTGCCTCTGGACAACTGAGCAAGCTGGGTGCATGGCAGGGCTGGTGTGGTAGAGGGGGCTGACCCTCCATCCGCTTGCCCTTAACGCAGCCCCTCTCCTGAGGCTGACAGCAAATGCTCCGGGGGCTCCTGCGCCTCAGAGCAATCATGAACATGTGGGTGAAATCCCTCTCCATGAAAACACCTGGAAGCCAACGAAGGAGGAGGGAAACTCTCACAAGCTCAGGGTCCTGCTGCAGGCAGCTGCCCACGATGTGGTCCCCTCAGGCTTCAGGCAGGGAGCTGCCATCGAAGGCAGAGCCGTTCACACAGGAGCAAAGCCTCCTCGGGGGAGGGCCCCGAATTCTGCCATTTGTTTCCCTTTTCGACCTGACAGGGCAGAGACAGATTTTATTGAGCTGCTGAGCAACTCGTGAGGCCTGTCTACCCACCGAGAGCGTGGGTTGAGAGGTTTATTGGATCAGGGGATAATTTAGTATCCATTTTTCACAGCATGTCCATTCATATTAACTCGCCTTCTCAGCCCGTTTCCCTTCCCACCATCCCTGGGTACAGGAAGAACAGGAGTGGAGGGAGCACCTCATCTCTGCTGTTTGCATGCGGTGGGACCCCTGAGTCCCTGGTAGCACAGTGCTCATGGGGCATGGGCAGGAGCATAGGGCTGAGTCATCTTACCAGCACCACCGCTCTCCTTTTTCCAGGGTAGGAGGATGGGGACGCCAATGAGATCTGTCAGCCCACCCCCCAAATGCCGCTGTGCTACTCTGCACTAGCTCCTCCCAGCAGACACGAGGGGGTATTTCTAGAAGACACATTAACTCTAAGAGAACCCATGCCTCCCAGAAAAAAAGGTCTACCCCACCAGTCAGGAGGCACACAAACATGCCTCTCCTTCCTGCCTGGCTGCTGAGGGCAACCCAAAGGCAGACAGGCAAGTCCCTTGCAGAGCTGCTCTGAGTTCAACACGGGGTGCACCAGGTTTCCCCTGCATGAAAGCTTTCACTGCTGCACACCTGCTCTTAACGACAATGGTACAAGTTCTCCCCAGGGGTCATTTGAAGTAGCACCCTGCTGCATCAACCCACCTCAGGCCAGGACTGGAAGCCCAGCTCTTTGAATGTGATGAGCTAGTTGCCTTTAGGAGGGTCCCCCATAGCTGCCTTTGATCCAAAGCTCACCTAGAGTTGTCACTTGGAGGGAACAACAAGGAGGACAAGAAGAGCTTCTACCATTACATTAGCAATAAAGGCTAAAAAGATAAAATGTAAGCCCATTACTGAATAGGGAAAGTGATTTAGTGACACAGGGCACAGATAAGGCTAAGCTACTCAATGTCTTTTTTATATCTTTCTTCATCAACAAGGTCTTCCAGGCCCCTGGGCTCAGAGAAAAACTACCAGCAAGCAGATAGGCATTGACTCGGGGATTGCCTGTGAGATCTTGGTCTCTTCAAGTCCATGAGATGCAACAGTTGCATCCAAGAATGCCAAGAGAACTGGTCCATATCCTTGCAAGGCCACTCTCTAACGTCTTCAAAAGACTGTGGAGGTCCAGGGACTTCCCCAACAACTAAAGAAAGGCAAATGTGAGGTCTGCCCATACCTATAAGAAGGTCATCAAGAAAAGGGAGCTGAGAACTTCATCAGTGTGTGTGGCAGGAAAACAAGAGGCAACACGCATAAACTGAAAAAAGAGAGATTCCGGCTAGATGCAAGGAAAACAATTTCCCCGTGACAGTCTAGCAGTGGAGCAGGCAGACCAGGAGCCTGCGCAGGCTCCATCCTGGGAGGTTTCAAGCCCCGACCAGACGCAGCCCTGAGCAGCCTGGTCTGGCCTGGGGCTGACCCTGCTCTGAGCCTCCCAGAGCCCATCCAGCCTGAATTATGCTGTGATCCCATGCTGAGTTGAATTGGACGGCAACAGTAGGAAATTAAAAATACAGAAATATAATCCCACTGTTGACACAAATAGCCCCAGTTCTCCAGACTGCTTTCGTTCTCAGTCTGCTCTGACTTATGCAGGAAGCCAGACTAGCTCTCAGCCAGGGCAGCAGTACAGATCTGTCCTCACTACTCCTTTGCCAGTCTGAAGGCTTGAGGCTGCTACTGCTAAGAAAAGAGTCAGATGTTCACAAAGCAACTGCATGTTCGTTTGTTCACAGCTGCTTCTGTGACGAACCAGTCGCCATCACCTCCACTCCTTTTCCCAACTCCCCTTTCTGTCCCTTCCCTCTCTCGTTGCTCCTTCAGTAAAAACCCAAACAAGAAAGCAAGACCCCAGGACTCATCTTACAGGCTTTGTGTTCCACCTCTCCCTGTCCCCCCACACTCCCTAAACTTAGAGGGACTTCTACCAGTCCCTCTCCTGGGGGGTAACAGCAGTGCCCTCCAGCAACCACAAGCTGAGCAGCCTAACAATATTAAAGCTCCTTTCACTCTCCTTCCCAGCTGCGGATGAGGCTAAGGGCAGCTCAGCGAGCCATCAGGAACAGGAACCTCATCACGAACAGCCCTGGCCAGAGAGACAATTTTGAGGGAAGGCTACAGCAACCTCATGTTTAGAAAAGATGCTTGAACTCCCCTCCTAAGTGGTCATGGAAGCTATTTTCATCTTCAGCTGCTGCAGATTTGTTCCTGGGATGGTGGCTGCACCGAGTGCCTGACACAGACCTGAGAATCAATCAAAAGTAATTGAAACAGAAGAGGCTCGGCAATCAACCTATTAGGTTGCTGGAGCCAGAAAAATGCTGCTATGAGGAGCCAGAGAAAGGGGAACCGACTTTCCTTCTGAAAACTTAATGCGAGGAAGAAGCTTAGGCTACGCCGCCTTTTCTTACAAGAAGAATGAAAATCTGTGTTCTCTTTCTGTGTATTTTTGTCCCCTTTAATGGGAAGGGGAGAAAGGAAAGAAACCATTAAACCCTTAGCTGTAAAAAATACCATCTCGTTCTCTTTTCTTTCTCTCATTCCCCCCCTCCATATGCAATAAAATGATTCTTTGCTCTCAATTGTTGTCTGCTGTGGCAGCGGTTGGAATGGGCTTTGTTTTTCTTCACTTCACTGCTCCTCACCGGAGGAACTTCGCTGGCTGCAGCAACCTATTAAGCTGGTTGCTGGCTCTCTTCTGTCAGAGTGGGAGCTGCTGCCAGAGTCCAGTTATTTCCAAACGCCTGCATGAATCAGCTCCCACAAAGCTAGACCTCGTAGCCGTCGACAAGAGCATGAGCCGAAGTGTGAGGGGGGTGCTGCCCTAATTAACAGGGTATGCCCCTCCACCATCCCTCACCCAGGTTTCACAACCTTCTGGCAGGTGCCCCAAGGGGATTTACAGGGGTGAGGTTAAGTATTTCATGTAGATCATTAGAGCAAAAAAGAAAACTTAAATGTGATCTTTAAAAAGGAGGAGGAAAGCTTAACCACTTGTGTTCGTGATAAGGCCTATGCAAAGACAAAAAGTAGCACTGAGAATTGAAATTTGGAAAGGACTGCCATGTATGCTGGTAAGCAATACCTTACCAGCCTTCTCAGAGAGCCGAAGTCTGAAGGGCCACCCAGCCCTCTCTCACGCACAGGTAGCGTGCTGAGCTGAATTACTTTGGTTACAGAGAATGGACTGACTTGACCCTGATACCAGAGACTCTTGTTGACTCTGAACTCTGCGCAACACATCCTTGGTTAGATGCAGTTATGAAACATAATAACCCCTGTTGTTACTGTCTGGATGAGTTCTCCCCCCACATTAATTTCTAATTAATTTGAAGGGAATGAAAACAGAGTTTCCCCTTTCTTCCTCACCTAGACAATACAGCATGACAGGGAGGGGGAGTAGATTTAATATCATGATTGAGGCTTGTATTTTAAT
This sequence comes from Stercorarius parasiticus, assembly GCA_013396915.1. Taxonomy (NCBI): domain Eukaryota; kingdom Metazoa; phylum Chordata; class Aves; order Charadriiformes; family Stercorariidae; genus Stercorarius; species Stercorarius parasiticus. The sequence continues at coordinate 352,175 of VWZL01003116.1, forward strand.
CTGTGCAGTGGGAACAAACTAGCTGACCAAGGGGATTTAGCTTCAGTTCTGGGGTGATTAGAGCAGTTCCGCCTTGTTCACACTGTCTATGAAGAGCCTGGATGCTCAATGTTGTAGGTGTTCCTGGCAGCCCCCTACACTAGGGACTTTTCTATGGGCTGGTTAGGCTGTGGAGAGGGCACTTACAACAGTGAGGTTTACTCAGGGGGGTTCTACCTGATAGTGGTTTTATACAGTCAAAGGAGAATATGTCCTGGGCTCTACACAGCAGTCTTCCAAGTTTTATCAGTACTTACTGCCTTCTGAGGGTACCACTGAAAACGTCTGGGCAAACTGCAGGTTTGGGGTCTTTAGCAATTCACACCTGCATCTAGCCAGTGTCTGTGCAATGGTACAAGCATTGTCCGGATTCACCATCAAAGACAACTTATGTGAGGGATATGCTCTCCCTGTGGGCAATAACACTCCAAACACACCTTCAGAAAGATTATTGCTTTCATGAGTTTACATGAAATAGCGGGGGGAGGGAAAGGAGTGTGAGAAATTAGAGGCTGAAATTGTGTCCTAACACTGCTAAGAGAAAAAAAAAAATCAATTTTTTCCCACTAAGCCCCTTATAGCACTCCTTGATCCAGTATTACCCTCCTCCTAGGGAGCAAAGACGATGATGCCATGCACTGCTCAGGAGTAATGCTGGGATCATCAGAAGTGTGATGCCCTTCTGCCATCATCTGCAAACAGCATCTGAAAGAGGTGTGATTAGACCATGGTTTGGAGGTGGGACCATCCGAATTCTGATGCTGGTTCTAATACATCCCTCACATGCACCAGGGGAGTGTTTAATAGGGCTCAGATGTTTAGAGGTTCTTAACATCTGTCACTCTAAGACCTTCAAATGCACTGTGGGTACTTAAATCCTCCCAAAAACTGATATTTAACCTTCTGAAAACAGGCAGAAGAGGAATTAAGGTTAATATTTGTAATGTGCTTTTAAGAAGAAAAAAGGACTGAGTATTACTTTTAGTTCTTCATTATTTCATGCAGTAGAAAGCTGTAAGATATAAAGATGAACAGCAGGATAGGACTGATATTAGTATTGGGAGTGTTGTTGGGTCATTTATGTTTTTTTATGGGTATCTTTATCAAATAAATGCATGGATTATATGCACCATGAAGGAATAATTCCAGATAGGTGATGTTTGTTCCATCAAAGGGACGCTCTCAAAGGACATGCAAAGTCCCCTAAACTTTCCAGGATTAGCAATGGGTGACCTAATATCTCCTCCCACCACTGGTGCCTAACACTTTACATAAATTTATGCACAGAATGTGACAACTTGTCATGAAATGCTCTACTTCATGTATCCCATTTTCCTGTAGAGTTCTCTGCGTAATATATAAACAGAGGGGGGTGGGAGAAATGTCTCTGAAAGCTCCTGCCAACTCACATCTATTTCATTCTTTTCTTTTCAAAAGAAACCTATTCCAGATGGTTTATCATTAGAACTTTTTAAATCTCTGACATTATGAAAAAACAGGGGGAAAAAATATGTAAGGTCAGTTCTAGCACAGCCTGGATGCCCTCCTGAGAACTTTTCATACTGAACCTGGGCCTACAGATGTGTGTCCACCGCAGGAACCAGTGGACTGCCCCAGGTCAATATAGCCAGCCTCAAATATTGCTGACAAGGCAGGATTTGGGCCAGCCTGTGACTGGGCAATCTGTTTTGCTCTCCTCAAAGGTCTCTTACTGTTCCCAGGGCTTGGGCACTCACTGTACCACATCATAAGCAAATATGCTCAGACCAAAGCCAGCAAGGCCATCCTTGCTGTGACCTGGGCAAGGTGTCCACGTTTATATCAAGGCTCCTGTGACACTCTACAAACAATATAGTGAACAGGAGTTGCAGTATCTCCCCCTGAACTGCATGCCCTCCTGGGTGTCAGGACTGCAGCCGGGCAGACAGCCAGCACGCTGAGGGAGGTTTTAAGCAAGGCCTCTGAGACAAACCTCTGCTTTCAATAAAGTGCCACAGGATTTTTAATGCCCATGCAGAGCAGGCAGCTGTTACCCAAAGGACATTCTCCACCCTAAAATTACATGGAAATTATTTGCCTCTGAAGCTATGTTTAGCCTACAGAGATTCAAACATATAATTCTAGGATATCTAGTTATTTGATTAAAATGCTAATATAGCCACCTAACTGCTAATGCTGCCAACCAACCGGACTCCCTAGGGCAGCGCTGTATGTTTACTTTCCGTGTCTCATTCTAAGCCAGGGTCTCATCCTAAACCAGGGGATCGTGATCACTGCTTTAAGCCCAGGGGTTCACCCTCCCCAGCACAGTGACTCAGAAGAGCAGCCAGCTCAAAGGCTGGAGAGGATGCACAGAGATTTGCCCACTGCTTCATTCCAGGCAGTTTCCCTCTCCTGCCATGGCCTCCAGAGCAGCAGCAGTTGTGGTGGGTTCCTGAGGAAGGTATGCCTGCTGCAGAGGCACCCTGTCTACTGTGATTTTTTTAAAGGATTCCTGTTTGTCACAGCTGCTATTCATTTTTAATAGCCCCTTTTGCTGAGAGGACACAGAAATGACGACCATGCTGATGGTGGCAGTCCTAGTGCTTCAGCCGGTCAGCAGGGGCTGAGCACGAGGCCGGCGATGCTCCGTGCTTCGCAGTGTCCGTGTCCGTATAAGCTGCCTCATCGCTGGCTGCACAGGAACCGGGAGAGAGTCTGAGAGGGTACTTTTTCAGAAGAACAAGGAGGGGAAGGATGAGTGTACATGCCTGATTAGTTACAGGCAATTAAACACGTCTAGCTTCCCCTTGCCTCTCATCCCTAACCTCCAGCCAGCGGAACAGATCGCCTAGCAGAAATCCAGCACAGCCATCTCCCGATGCATGAACCCTACGTCCCCTCGCCTTTATAAGGTGGTGCCTGAACTCTTTCAGCCCCTGGGCATCGAGGCATTTCAACCCGCTGTGCACAAGAGAGTGAAGCGCCTCAGGACTGTAAGGAAGGAGACCACTCCTTCCCTGCCGACCGATCCTGCCTCCCATCATCGGGCAACACCCTCTTATGTGCTCCCTGAAGCTGTCGTTGCTCATCTTGAACCAGAGTAGAGGCAGCTTTTAGGGATACAGGGCTGCAAGAAGCTTCTGTCACTCTCTGTTTTGCAGGCCCTTGGGCTTCCCTGGCTTCACGCTGATTTGACCCAGGGCACTTTACTTACAGAAACATTCTGTCTCGACCTAATTTAAAAACTGCTTTTGCTCCAGCACCTGTCCTCTCTGACACTTCCCTTGACTAAGAGCAGCAGTCTCAGGGGTTCTCCCATAAGCTCGCTGCTGTCCTAGGTTGGGAAGGATCAGGCTGCTTGTCCCCTTCCTCCTGTCCTCCCCGAAGGACTGCAACGTAGCCTTCTAGGACCCTATCATCCCCTCCCTCACAGAGTTTCTAGTACTGTGGCCAAGCTCTCCAACAAAAGTCTCACCAGGGATGGATATCATCCTCACCCACGCTCCCCATCCTGCTTCTTCTGCCACTTCCACCTCCAGGGAACAGGCTCTAGACTGCTCCTGCCAGCAAGGAACACAGCCTTTTGCTGTTTAAGGAAAGATGTGGGTGGGGAGAGAGTCCCTTGAGCTAAGTGGAGAGGCAAAATCTGCAGTCAGAACTGCAAAAGCTGTTCCTCCCCCATGTACTCATCCCTTCCAGGCCACAGCCTTGTCCTTCTCCCCAGAATACATTTGACCCTGTTGCGTTAGACCCTTCCCCACCTGAGACTTCTGTTAACACAGAAGAAAATGAAAGGTGTCCAGTACTTCACTGGCGTTACTCACCACCTGCTCTGTTCATTGAGCGCCTGGGTGTGCTTTCACATCCCAGCAGATCTGCAGAAGGTAGTCACAGATCAGCCTCCCCCTGCCACTCCCTACATTTTGCTACATTTTGCATCAGGAGGCCTCCCTAGTCCGACAGAAAATCCCATGTTCCACAGATTACCTGTTTCTCTTTCCAGCCGCCACTGTTCTTACTACTGCTGAAGCTGTAGTGAGAGCTGGTGAGGCCAGTGCTTATTTCATTACAGCCTGTACCTCATCCAAACAGGGTACAGGTAGATGGATGGAAAATTCCATAGGATTAGTCTTTCTACAGCGTATAACTGTGTCTGAACATGGTCACCACTAAAAAAATCACTGCAACTGAACACATTTTAGCTTTAAGTGCAAGAGCAAATTGGGATCAATTTTAACCCCTGTGTTGCCAAATCTCATCATGTTACCAAAGACCTTGTGATACCCAATACTCTTTAAAGCCTGTGTTCCAAGATTTAGGTTACACGAGAATCTCATCTCAGTCTCTTCTACACATATCCTTTGTGTGTTCTTTTTGTCTCCCTCATATAGCTTCCTGACTTTGTGAACCTCAAAGTTTCAAAAAATAGACAGACACCCTCTTCTTCACTGAGATTTTTTATCTCACGACCAAGGGAGCAGCTGGACTTCTGATTTTACACTACTTGGGCTTGGCAGTACCATATGCACAGTGACTCAAATGCAGACAACAGGTACACTTCCAAAACGCCTTTTCCTCTCCAGCTCTGACCCAAAAGCCACGTCTGATGTTGTGTTGAAGAAAAGCAGCAAACACAGTTGTGTTCACATGTGAGAAAATATTGAACTGAAGGCACACCTTAGCACACAGAAGAGGGTTAAAAAGAAGAGTTAAGAAGTCGAAAGCATCCTTACCTTTTTCTAAGGTCTCTCTTCATGCTCAGCATCTCACATCATGGCCCAGATCTACCTCACATAGCCCAAACGTTCTGTCCTGCTCTCCCTGCATGTCTTTTTAGCCATCTGCTGTAAGTCACTTTTTCTCGGAATAAAACCAAGTTTTGCTCCAAGTTATGTGCTGTCAATCCAAAGCATCGGCTCACTCTGTTTAACTACGGGCATGGGGAACATTAGAAACTATTTCCATAAAACGGTACTAGGCTGTTATTTGATACAAGGGTCAGAGTAGAGGACATGGTCTAGATTTGACCAAGACAGAGTTTAAAAGCGGTCTGGATAAATGGGGTTTCACTGTAGGGTAGACAGGGTTAGAGGTCAGCCTTTGCAGAGGAAGAAGAAAAGAGTTCTGATCCAACTAGGTAATTTCTGCGAAAAGCAGACTTATTTATCAAAAACTGAATTGATCTAGCTTGCACAACATTAAAGCCAAAGAATAAATAATAAACAGCACCTCCATTTGTCACATAGTAAAAAAGAACAAAAGTGCAAACTGGGAAAATGGAATTTGGAGAAACGTCCAATACGGAAAAAAATAAGGCAGAGTTGCACTAGCAAAATAAAACCAACCTGTGATTTATTAGCAACTATTGTGTGCTCTGTGCTGTATTTCTTTATTCAAATAAAGCCCTGTTCAAATTCCTCTGAGGTGACTTTTCAGCAACATTTAGCACATTGCAAGGCAGGGCTTAAGGGTCACGAGTTCAAGAAAGGACTTGTGTTCTTCTGTCCTCGAGCCACCTGATCTGAGCCACATACATGACTTATTCAGCTGTGGTGATGCTGCTGGTGGGAGGGAATACTGTGTCTTGTGCGTTAGCGTCTCCTGGAAATTATCTTAGGAACAAGACTGATACAGCTACAGACTGAAGGAGCATTTCAGCTGTCCTAGGCTGGAGGGAAGCTACATCTGATGGCAAGAAAGGGCAAGAAGCCAGGAAGAGAGAAAAATGTAATTTTGGAGGGCACGGTATGAAAATTTTAACTGCATTATTTGCACACGACAAACAGCAATAAAACACAAGCGTGTTGGAATAGCTTATTCTCCTCTGGCTTCAAGCAATGCAGGAAGATCTGCTGTTAGGTCTCCCGATGTCACTTTTTTCCCCCTCCTTTTTATTATTAGCCTCCTACATTTTCTCTGCCTTTAACAGTAAATTGCTTTCCAATCAGCATGCTGTGACAAGGCTAACCAGAGGCAGCCAGAGCCTGTGCAGTGCAGGGCCCAGGCAGGCAGCGACGACTCCTATTCACTGCAGTGACACCTCCATGGTATTTTTCTTACCTTCCCTGACCCTTCAAGATCAGGGGGCCCTGACCATAATGCTTAGGCAGTGAAAAAACACAAATCCTGCTGGACTTGCAGCTGGGGGAGAAACAACCTCAGGAACTGGAAAAGGAGCTGTCAGCCTTCATTATTAATATCCAGCTGTTAATATTTAATGTCATAAAACCACGGCTCCCTCCGCAGCCTAGTCATCAGACATGCAGGGGTCACACCAGCCAGAATCCTTTAGACAGAAGATTCAATGTCCCTGTGCTTTAGCTTCATGCCAGGACTGCTAAAGGTGTTCCAGATATATTTGAGATGAAATGCTAGAAGCTTTAATAAAGCCTGAGATTAAAAAAAAAAAAAAAAAAAGGAAAAAGAAAAGAAAAAAAGTGGTTACGTTCCTGCCTTCCCAGCCAGCTCTGCTCTTCAGCGCTGACCCCATCCACTAAGCCAAAGGGCACCTGCAGCTGGCAAAACATACACAGCACAGGCCAAAGCAAAAGCCCGTGTTAGCATAGCACGGACGTCACCCACCGCTGCAGCTGGACCTGCAGGGTCAAGTTACTGCCCTAGGCTTGGTGTCCTGGCACGGAGGAAAGGTTTGAACACAAGGCAAAGGGAGGGCTAAGATCTAAATCCTTTAGACTACTACAGCCAGATGATGCTACATTAGGGAAAAGACCATCTAGTCCACCCCAGGCTGTGTTCCCGGGCAGTGTGGCACACGCTGAGGAGTGCAAGGCAAAGCACGCCAGGAAATGCTATTGAATGTTTGATCTCTTCTTTTAGCAGATGAAGGGAGACAGAGAGAGGGCCTCTATCATGGGGGCCAGGCAAGGGACATTTTAGTGGTTATTTTCAGAGCCTTCATCTTTACAGCTTCACAGAAGGGTCAAACACAAATGTTGCTAGCGGGCAGTTTTCCTCTTGGCGGGAGTGGGAGTGCGTCACCTCTGCCGGCACAGAGCCACGGGTCCTGTTCCCCCCTGTGGATCCCGGGCTCTCCCTGCTAGCGGTTCCGTTTGCTCTGCCAACGTTGCCACTAAAGCTGCCTCGCAGTATTAATTTTTAAAGACTCCTTCCTCCTCCCGGGTATAGATTCAGAGGCAGCTCCAGAAGCCCACACATACATACCAGCGCAGCGTAGCAGCCAAACGCGTCAAACGAGATTTTAAGGGAGAATGGGGGAATAAAAAGCACAGCCAGAATGCTTTGGCACGCAGCGCAAAGATAAGCGTGGCGCCTCATGCTACATCTGCTACTCCTTGGCCTTCCCTGCCTCTCCTGTTTCCACCTGTAAACTCAAGATTGATTTCTTTCTTTTTTTTACAGAGCGGTGTAGTCAGAGGGGCTGGAGCACCCCAGGCAATGAAGAAACATAAGTAATGAGAATCCTCCGAGTATGTTAGTCAGCATGACATGAAGACAGCTGAGACGGTCCACGAAGAATTGGTCAGATCCAGCAGAGCTCATTAGCTCTGGCTTGGGGCTACTTCTGGCAGACCTGGGGTAGCACGAGGTCCCAGGTGTCTCTGAGCTGCACTCTGGGCTCCAGGCTGCCACATCGGCCCAGCCCTGGGCTTTGCTGGCACCGTGGCTCAATACAGCACAGCCCCTCAGCTAGGCAAAGCGCTGCAGAGCACGATGCAGAGGTATCCGAGTGGGTCTCTTCAGGAAACAACCTGGATGCAGCAGTGCCCGTACTGAGACGGAGCTATTAAACCTAAGCTGGGCTTGAGCTGACTCTATGCAGTGCCCTCAGGTGACTCTATCCTCCAGCCCCAACTTGTGTGTTTCGGAACACAGCGCAGAGACAGCCCAACGACCATGCCTACAAAGTCATCCCAGCTGTGCAGAGACTGGTAGTGCAGACTCAGCGCTCTGGGAACACATGGGGTCCATTTTGGTCTGGAAGCAGATAGCTGCATCCTCGCAGCACTGTGCCGGAGTCCAGCTCGGGCTGTTACGCACAAGGGCAGTTCCAGCTTTCAACCCTTGTTACAGGTAACCCACAACCCAATTAAATTGTCTACGGACAGGGAGGAATTGACTGCATGCGGATACTAAAACAAGGTGATTATGACTGTAGTGGTCAGATGTGATGAGCAGAAGGCGGCAAACCTCCCCTTCCACCACACTCAGTCATGGTAAAAGTGACTATTTACAGATAGCGTCTCCCTGTCTATGGATAACAGTAACTTCAGACAACTCCTGCAAACTAGGACAACAAGTGAACTCCAGCAGTTAATTATAGTAAATATTTACATAACGGCTGGGGCCTTCAAATTTAGAAGGAATAGTTAATGCAAGGACATGCCCTTTAACCATCCCATTTTATTACACAAACCACCAGGGAACCCAGCACACTAAGATTTGCAAATGAAGTGTTTGATATTGGCTGAGACATTAAACTACTTACCTAGTGCTATAAAATGCATAGGTACAGTACATCATTCTTTTTGCAGAAATTTCAACCCCATTTACTTTAGTTAACTCTTCCTCTGCACTTAACGTGTTGTGTGCTACAAAGAAACACAGTACATAACCCTGAATAGACCTGGTGCCACCACTTAGCAGAGTCTGACTTAAAATAAAACTGTTTTCCCCTTTGCTGTTACTAAATTTGGCATCACTTATGTAGATTCTATTGATGTGTCTAATCTATTTAACATCCTCGATGTTCTCCTATTAGCTGGTTGCTTGGGAATTTGCCTTACACAAAAGATTCTGCTTCTGTGCCCCATCCCCTGCTTACTTCACACGCGCGCTGTGTAATTAAACCAGGTTCCGTAAGTGGGGTAATACTTTATCATCCAAAATGACTTGCTTCTCATGAGCATTGTAGCAAGTCCTGTAATAGCAAATGCTGTGGATGCTGGGACTGAAGGTGCTGCATGGTTTTCAGCCAGGATATAGTTTTAAAAGGATCATGGTCTAAGTTTGGGAATCCAAGTCAGTCACAAGCACCGGCAGGATTCAGATGTGCCTTGGGCAAAGTGTGATCTACACCAGGAACAAGATGAGACACTGGCGACTCTCAGGAGACACCAGTTGTGGCCATCAGCTGGAGTGACTCTAGAAATACCTGAAGACAAAGCATAATGAGCTCATCATCTTCAGGAGCTCAGTATGGAAGAAAAAGGAAAGGAATGAAACACAAAAAAATCCCAGAAGGCATTTCCTTTTCCCCACTACAAAAAATTGCATTCCCAGCTGCACAAATCAAATACAGGAAAGGGTTGCCCACGATTGCATTAGACATAGTTTTAGGTGGTCCATAAAAGAGCTCTTCTTACTGAAATGTTATCCCAGGTAGTATTTCCTGCTCTATGACTTCCTTTCTAGAGGATTTTTGTGTTACCTTGGGGAGGAAAATGCTAAAAGGTATCATAAGTCAAGGTGCCAAAGTGTGCAGTGTAAAATTAGCTGAGAAGAGAGGATGAAGCGGCCCAAGAAATGGTCAAAGTTTAGCCAAGGGACAACTGCTGCAAAATCAGGAACTCAAAGTGCTTAATGAATGTGGGGTTTGCATGCATCAGAAACCTTTTGCCAGGCTGGCTGATTTATGTGACTGAGAAGGCACAGATGAACCCTCCCTCCTGAGCTTGCTCACAACATTATGGGGCAGGCTAAGAGGGTTACTCAACGTTATTACTGCTGTTGCTGTTGTTTATTTATTAATGCATCTGTATCAGAGAGCGTGGCTGATCCTGGGAGTCTCGCTGTGCTACGTGCGCAGGATGCAAAGCGAGAAAGAGCAGCCGCTGCCCAAGAGGGCTCCAGGTGCTCCCTTTCCCCAGAACCGGAGCAAGCTCCCGAAACTGTCCCCAGGGACACAGATCCCCCTTTGCACTGCCATGTTAGCCACTTATTGTTTCCCAGCATAAATATATTTTATAGAGAAATAAAGTCTGCAATTCTGAAAAGGGAGTGCTTTCACACACCCGCTTCTCATCTATAAAGGCCGATGATTTGGCATCTCAGGTTAGAGTATGAAATTATGACACCAGAATTGACTTTAGGAGTTTCTGATGCTTCCTTGGATGATTGCTTCTATAACTTATAGAGACAGGGGAGCGTTTGTATTCTAGTGAACACATAAATTAATATCCATACATGAAAACGATGTGGAGAGAGTAGGACTGGGGCAGGGATGAGTTTGCTATAGTGTGTAACACCAAAGGAGGGTTTGTCAGCAGCAGTGCCTGTTGTATTTGGAATGTTGTGGTGAGAGTCTGCAAGTGTAATGAAGTAAAATAAAAACATTTTATACTTGACTTTTTAAAGCAGCTGAGAAATTTATGGTCTTTTCCATCATCATGCCGTTTGGGGAAGGGGGCGGGGGGGGAGTACTACTAAAAATAAATATACATTTTGATTCTTGCTGGTAGATACAAACCAGATTTTCATATTTTCACATGGGCTTTTTATACTTTACACCATGAGGAGGGCAGGTTATTTTGTGGAATAAAGAACAGATTTAAAGGTATCAGAGTCTGGCCTTATAACACATAGGAGATAAGATTTTACTGTTCATGCTTGCTAAAAGCTTTATTTTAGTTTGTCATGGCAGAGATGCAGTTATTTGGTTTAGCTTCTCTACGTTTCTAACAGCAGCAATATTATATATGCTGAAAAGAAATTAGCGCAAAATAAGCAACAGAATATCCCATCCCCTGCAGAGCCCATGGATCTCAAAGCTTGCTAAATCCATGTCAGCGAAGTTTTAAAAGCAGAAGGGATGAAAACTTCAGCTCCACTGAAGTCAATGGGAAGCTCTCGGTGAGGGACAGGAAACAGGGAGGCTGATTTTCACCAAGACAGTGTCCCCTGCCACTGTCATACATTAGAAACAGCAACCAGGATGCTTCTGTTTCTCTCACCTCCAACCCAAATCTTTTTAAAATTTAACATAAGGTGTTATACATGCAACATCAAAGAGTGGGAAACACAAAGGAAACCTTGGCCTGCTCCTGGCCCTACACGCCGGTGAAACTGTAATGCTGCATGAGCAGAGACAGCAGGTAAGACGCTGCCATCGGTGCGGCACGCTGCCTGTCAGATGCTGCTGCCATTAGGAGCAAGAGAAGAGCTACGTGACATGCACTGGTGGCTGGACCAGATGGAGGCTTTGGACTCCACTGCAACGTTCAAGTCCTCCCCAGATCTGATGGCAAAGTCATATGCCAGTTTGTTAGACTGGAGAGCTCAAAACGATCCTGAGAGAAACCCTTATTCCACATAAATCGTCTGGAGCTGATGGATGGCAGGAGCCTCAACTATAAAAATCTCAGCCAGAAACATGATAAATAGTTGCATCCTGTTAGAAATAGGCAGCAGAGCAGCAGTCACACACATTGGCTGAGTAGGAATGCCAGTCAATGACTGAACTGCCAAGGCATTTTGGCGTTCAGCTCCAGAACAGGATTTCAGGCTACTCTTGCAAGTGAACAACCTCTGTAGTAACCTGGTTTTCAGTCCACATTGAATTTCCTCTGGATGCCTTAGGAGTTGGCAGAAGCAAGCCCAGAGGAATGTTTTGGTTGACTCTGGTTTTTATATATATAGCATGTGCTGAAGCCAGCTTTTCCTGGCCAAAACCAAGTTTTTCCCTGTGGGCATCATTTAAATTTGTTTGCTTTACCACCAAATCCTTATTTTGTATAAAGTACTCAAGGGGAAAGTTGCCTCCCTGCCTCCTCCACCAGTGTTTCTGCGTTTACTGTAACAGTAGCATATTTGCATGGCGCCTGCTGCATTGGAGGCTCAGACTCCCATAGTGCAGGTAATAAACAAATATTACTGTGAGCTTTCTGGAGCAATTCTCTCCCTCGTAAGAACTTCTATAAAACAACAGTCACTAGACTACAGACAGAACAGCGAACCTTTTAAAAAAATTCTCTCAACACTTAAAACTACGAACTAAGTACACCGGTCACATGTGGTTTGCTCTATATGTAGAGGAACTAATGAAACCTTGCAAATTTGGGTCATACCGCCAAAAACTTCCTCCGTATGACACTTAAAACTTTGTCTCACTATGAAATTTCCACTGTAGCACCCCAAATCCTTCCCAAGCCCCTAATCTCCAGCCTGGTATAGCTTCAGGCCTCTTCCATGTTCCTTAAACACCCAAACTAGGTCATCTTTTCACCTCCGCAGTGCCCTCCTCCTGTCCTGTGTGACTCCTACCATGCCCACATATGCCCTCACACCACTCTTCCAGCCTTTCAGCTTGGCAAGAGACAGCACATGCTGTGACTTAACCAGAAATAAGTAGATTTGGACTGGGGAGCTGTCAGATGCCAAACAGCATGGGTAACATCTTCTCTTCAGCTTTTCTTTGGTGGGAGTACTAATTAGTGTCTTTCTCCTCCAAGCACTACCATTGTCACTGCCCTCTGCCAGATTTGACTCCATGCTGACCAGCGGAGCTCAAAAGCTCATAGTTGGGGACTAACAGATAAACAGTATGTTTATGTAACTTTTGTGTCCCTAGGAAACGAGGCTGAAAACAGGAATATGAACTATGTCCTGTTAGCATGTTTACAGATGTCTTCCTTGTTAATATTTCTGTTGAACTTACCCCTGAGACGCTGAGCAACTCAATGTGAAGCACTGTATAAACAGATAGTAAGGCATGGTCTCTACTCCAATTAAAGAAGACAAGTAAAGTATGAAAATCTATACCACTCTGCTATTAAAGAAAATGGCTCTTGTAAATATGCAGTGAAGGATAAGTTGTACACAAGCATGGCACACAAATACAGGGACAGCTTCAGGCTGGGGTTGTCCATATCTGATCAGCTGCAAACATAGATAGATCCAAGCTTGTCCTATCTGAACCTAACTTTGAAAACACATGTGGTTTGTAAAAGGCATTCATAGTAGCTCAAACGTTAAATATGAAGCCCCCTCTGCTACTCAGGAGGAAATACTAATGAAAGGGGTAAGGTTTAAACCACATCCCTTGTACGGAGTCAACCTCCCAACTTCAGACTGGCAACAGAAGCTCTGTAGAGACTGATCACTCTGCTCCATTGCCTCATTATTAACCACACATCATATTTTCCCCAATAGCCATGGGTTCAGAACACTCACTGGTAGGGGGGACGCTTGTCTCAAAACTCCACTTGGACCAGACTTGAACCTCTAGGGGTGCAGCCTCTCCTCATGCTGCTGTTTCACTCCATGTTTCCTTGGAGCAGAGACAGACATCTTGTTCTGCTGTAGCTCAGGGAGATGCCCTAGCCACAAGATCACAGCATTAACAACCATCTTAGCTCTAATATTTCGTCAGCCTATATAGTCATGATGCGCTGTGATTGAGATAGTCAATAGCTTGATGGTCAGGCCACTTGGCTAGGAGAAGTACTTAGATCTGCCCAAATTAGGCAGGGTGAGGCTCTGAAAACAGGTTTTCCATCTGCTAAGAGATTGCTCTAACCAACGGATAATGGGTGGAACTTGCCCACAAGCTCAGGAAGTAGCTAAGTGGGGAACATGGGCCTCTGGGCATACCTAACTAGATGCCTTAGCTGATTTAGGCATTATTTTAAAACTTTGCTACATACATGAACCAAATCAGATTGGAGTTGTTCTCCATCAAAGCTCTGCAGATAAGCAGAACACTCAACCATCATCCTTCTTTTTCTTTGCTGCATCAAGAAGGAGTTACACAACTTTAAACTGTGCTGATCGGGGCATACAAAACAGACCGAGCCCTTCCCACAGACCGTCCCTTGGCCATCCCAGGAAGCTCTAGCATGCATGCTTGGCTCAGTGTCAAGCCCCTAAAAGAGCTCATGCCAGTTACCGACGTCAGCAGAACATGACTTGAGAACCAGGATTCCTGGTTTGCAAAATACTGTCATGATGCCATCCAGCAAGTAGCTAGAAGCTAACTACACGCATTATAATGAAGATGGGCATGTAAAGGTCCTCCTCACTCGTTAATCTTGTTTGGTTTTTTGGGGTTTGGGGATTTTTTTTGAGAGGGAAGAGGTTTTGGGTGGATGTAGAAGACTTAGCGGTGAAGTATCTGGAAAGCAAGTCAAATAGAGAAGCAGTAAGGACTTTAGTTTTTGCATCTCTCATGTTGAATCCCAGCTTTCTTGCAACTAAATTTATGGGGAGGGATGTGGGGAGGGAAATCTGCACTTATTCATTTCTGGAAGTTAAGATGAAGTCATTATGGCTCGCACGGTATGTTTGCTATTATGAAGCTGCAAACAGAGTTACAGAAAGAGCATTTAGTGGGAAATATTGTCAGCTGGCAGTCTCGGGCACTTGAGTATCCTCCATAACATGCATAACGGAATCAATTTAAACCTAGTGAAAGGGACATTGTCTGATAAAGTAATTCCTCTTTGAACACAAGATGGCAGCCTTAAATAAATGCAACCCCGCACAGCTTTTAATCTTACACATCATTAAATTCCTAATTTACACATTATGTTTTCATGGGCCAACCCATAACTCATTAGTGTTGAACTCATGAGTTGTAAAGACCAACACAATAGACAAATGCTGGTTTCTTTATCCACTTTTCTTTGGGTGGTAGTTCTCTTTTAATTTACCACAGAGCCAAACTTCAAATTCAACATTAAGAAAGCTTTCTGATCTTGTGTGCTTTATGCACACTCTGCCCCAAAGAAAAACCTCTCTGATCACTGCTCTGTACCCACAGATTTTACTGGCAGACAGTGGAGAAGGGAATGGGGAATACCAAGGTTTTTCTCCTTTTTCAAGATACTAGAGTTCCTTGGAAGATATGTCTTTCTGTGGGAGGATTTCAAACAGGGTTGGAGTCAAAAACAAAACACACTACACAAAGCATAGAATTTGGAGCTGGTCTTCCCACTCTTCCACAAAACTTAACATACCTAATAATGTTTTATCTCTTTTCTTTCCATTCTCTTGTACGGGTGTTGCCTGAAAGATGACAAGTCACGAATACCATCTGAAGAGGAAGGGCTCCATAGTGCTCCAGTACCATGACACTAGAAATAATTATACCAGAATAGGTGGCAATGGCAAGAGAAAGACTACAACCACTTTCTCTGCTTTGGAAACTACAGGTGAAAAAAAGTCCAGCATAGAAGTCTTTGCAAGAGACCTGGTACCACTGCTTTAATATTACATGTAAGAACATAAATGGCTATTGGAGCGCATCAGGCCAAGGGCTCTTTCAAGCCAGCCACTGGTCTCCATTTCTCTATGCAGGCAGTGGCAGTGGGGAAGTGTGAGTTACCATGTGGGGCCATGGAAAGCAGAGCAGCAAGGCAAGACTTGAGGCTAAGTTTTTTCTTCCTGGGCTGGGCTGCAGTTTGTCATGGCCACAGGGTCACTGGTCTGCAAGAGCAGCTACTTTGAGCAAGCCAAGGTCCAGCAGCCCAGGCCCCTGTGTGCCCTGCTGGAACTGGGCTGAGGTTCTCCAGGGGGACAGGAACACTGCTCACGACAAGGAGAAGTTCAGGAACAGCCCTTTCAACCACAGTTGCAAGCTGCTGGGGAAAGTCAACACTCCTCAGGGGAACGTTCTGCTGTGCTACTGCCCAAGAAAAGCCACAAACCTAAAAGCAAGTAACATTGATGAGGAGAGAGGAGGAATATTCCCACCTCAAGTGTAAACAGTGGCAGGATCTCCTCCCCATCCTCCACTAAGCTAAGTGGAGGCCATCCGCAAGACTGGGCACCTTACAGACCTTTCAACCCTTTTAGAGAATAACAGTGCTGACACAAGTCATCTGCTCAGCATCCCCCTGTAGCTAATTTCTTATTCTTATACTATGGATGTCTTCATCCTCATCCAGTCCCTTTTTGAATTTGCTTTATTCCATAATCATTCATTTTTCTTCTGTTTTCTTTATCCATCCCTTCTCTTTTCTTTTGGTGGGGGAGAACATACAGGTTTGTTCATAATGAGTTACATGTCCATCTAAAGGGGAAAAGTCAATAGAGAAAGACATAACAATCATGCAAAGTATCTTTCTACTGGTACCGGTTTCCCAGTGGAAACTCTCAACGAGCTTGTGGATGGTGAGGGACACTTAGTGTGCAGCAGTGGGGGTTGTTCTTGTGCAGCGGATGAAGGGATTGCATCTCTTTACAGAGAGTAAACTACCTGGGGAAGAAGGTGGGCCTGTGATGTACAACTAAGCAGCAGCAGCAGGTTTTGCTTTAATCTCTAGCACAGATTTTCAGAATGACTTAAAATCATACTGTACTTCTCTATGCCTTAGTTTACTCCTGGGGTAAAAGTCTAGCACTCAGAGCATTTATATGATGATTCCACTTCACGGTCCTGCAAACGCATTGAGACTTGGAGACCCAAGATGCATTCTGTCCTTCCTCCACATCCTCCCCATTAGTGATCACTCTAGAGGTCCCCAGCAACTTCTGTGCAACCTCGTAAGGACTTATTTTAAAAACAATGGATTGCACAAGCATACCAGGAAGGAACGTATTCCTTTCGTGGTTAAAGCACAGCAGGAGGGCCTCAAAGATTTAGGTTCTATTCCCAGCTCTGCCCAATAGTTTGAACAAATTATTCAATCTTTCCAAGTTTCCAGTTCCCCTTTATGAAAGGGGAACAGTACTTAATGGGGATGCCTGTGACGATTAATGCACGTGATGTGAGGAGGTGAGGGTTGTATTCCTAGATGCGTAACAGCGAGTACTATCCTTGGCTTGCCAAATCTCCTTTACTCCTGCCAGAGATGGGACACAGCCTCGAGAGGTGGCAATTACAGCACTGCCAAGTATTGCAGCGATGTGTGGCACAGGGCACAGCCACCCCTCCTTGGCAGGGCACCTCTCCAAACAGGGCTGAGCCGCACAAGTGCTCCGGGTAGGGCAGTGTCCCTGCAGGCAGCCCAACCCTGCCCAGGCAGCTCTGGGTGGATGCAGGGCCAGGGCAGCCAGCAGGCTCAGTGCCTGCTGCTGTACTGACACCGCTGCTGCTGTAAGCACAGTGGTGGGACTCGGTGCAGCCTGGACCAGCCCATGCCGCGGCTGCACTGCCCCACTGCTTGGCCTGCCCACACCCTGCCTGGCCTGCCCACGCTGCCACACTGCCTGCCCTGCACAGGCTGCCCACACCCTGCTCCCCATTCCCTGCCTGGGTACTGCTTACCCTGGCAGTGCTGCTCCCCTGACTCCCCAGAGGATCCCAGAGAGCACCCCACAGCCTTCTGTTCCTCCACACCCCTTGCTTCTGCACAGCCCCTCTCCAGCCAGCCCTCACCTCCAGAGTCAGCTCTTCCCAAGTGTCTGCCCTTGCTGCTGACACCCACACATATATATAGAGTCAGGGTTAGACATCTTTCCATGCTTCCCATTGACGCTCGCTGTCATGGGCACACCCCACCTGGACACACGGCCAAGCGGCTCCCATCTCTGCACACCTTTTCCCTCACCCACAGCCCCTCCGCAGCCTCTCGTGTGCCCTCTTGCCCTCGTACGCTGCCTCTCTCACACACGGGGCTGAGGCAACCCTCCACACAAGGGCCAGCCTCCGCAAGCCTCGCCAGAACACAAACAAGACCTACCCTTCAGCTACACACTGCCAAAGACTTCACACCGTGCAAAGGGTTCCCTCTCTTTTGGCCTCCTTTGCATGCCAGACTTACTCCAGACCCTGCATACACCCCCTGATCCCAAATATAGCCACACACAGCCGAAGTGTGCACACACCAGCAGGTCCAGAAGCCCTAACAACAGAGATGGACATAATCCATCTCTTACAGACAGGAGAGTAAGCAGAAAGACGGCAAGGCGGTGTGATTGGACCATTAGCAGAAGGAGGCCTAAAAACCCAGGGCTCCACAGTCACAAGCCAGCATGCTGCCTTTTAGGAAATGTTGTTACCACTCTTGCGACTGCATTCACCACAGTCACACACCAGCTCCGTTATAAGCTGTTTCACAGGCTCTTCATCTCTACTCACCACTTGCCCATACCCCACTGATATTTACCATCCAGGCTGTTCTCAAACACTACTGTAACGGACAAACCCTGTAGCAGAAAAAACTGCTCCGTATCTCTCCACCAGTCTTGCTCTGCATGTGCAAACACACAAGTCCTGGCTCCAGAGCTATGCTGCACATCTCCCACACACTCCCTACCTAGCTCTATACCTGTATACTTTACAGACAATACATAGTTCTGTAAGTATCCCAAATACAGACCCTACACTTCCACAGAAGTGACTTCCCAAACTCTCTGTGAACTCAGACACCGTGAGTACATCCACACATCCCGTATGGATTTTCACGCTACCCAATAGTGCTCTACTGGCAGGACAAGTTACATTGTGGTTGCCAAATCAAGAAACAAGATCCCTTAGATCTTCGTTAGAGGTAGATGCAGTCTGCCCAGAATGGAGACTCAGACTGCTTAGGGCTTTTATTCAGCTTATTCATTTGTCCGCTTGCATTTAATGAATTAGCAAAAAGCCATTGTAATATTTATCTCTATTCTTGCAGGAAAACATACATCAGGATCCCATTGTGTCTGATGCTGTGAAAATAGATCAAGAGCTGACCCTTGCACCAAACAGAATACATCCTAAGTAAGCGAGAAGACACAACAACCAGTAAGTACTAGAGATGATGGCATTATGCAGAGCTGTTCTCTTCTCTCCTCCTGCCTTACCACATGAATTTACTTTCAAAATCTCTTATCATTCTTAACACTGCAGTGGGCTACTTTATGCCTTCCTGCACTTTGAACACTAGGGGAAAAAAAAAAAAACCCGCCATTTTTTTTTCTCTTTGTCACATTGGTGACATAATCAGCTCTGTCTTGGTTTTCCCTGGCTTCCATCTCCAGTTTCTGGCCATGGGTAGTGCCTTTGGTGAGATTTCACCCCACTTTATGTCCTTTTCATTGTCACAAGGTCAGGTCACTTCCTTACAAGTGACCTGCTGTGGTCAAGGTTGTTTTCCTTGACCTGGTTTATTGCCTTTTAAATGTTTTAGTGTTTTGACTGTTTCTCAGGTTGAGCACAGGATGTTTGTTGCACTGGTAAGAGGTTAGTACTGTGAAGCGTAGGGAGTGATATATGGATGGCTCATGATTTCTTTTGGATTTAATTTTTCATCCTCTAGTGCTCTGTGGTGAAAGGAGTATTTGCTGCTTGCCTAGGGAGACACCTGACATTTAGACTTTATCTTCTGTAAAGGCTTGGGCCAAAATTCTCTTCTCTGACTTTGGGAGTGGCAGAAAAGGGCACACAGTTGAAGTAAAAGAGGGGACAAAGAGGGGTTTGTGCCCTTCTGATCCCACGCTGCAGTAAAGAACCATACAGCCCTCTGACGAAAATCAATTGCTCCAATATAAAGGGGGCTTTCATTCCCCAGGCACCTTGCAGTTTGCCCTGCAGGAACTCCTCAGTCCCGTAGTACTCCCGGGCCTTGTGGTGGAGGAGAAGAAAAGAAGAGCCACAGCGTCCTTCTGTAATGTCCTAACCAGAGGAGTCCCCAGTGCCTCTTTTTGGGGCTTTCACAGCCCCTGCGCACTGAAGTAGAATACAAGGGCTGAAGAAAAGGGAAAGAATCTTGCCCTTGAATACTTTGAGTTCAAAGCACTGAAATGCATAGGGTTTCCATTCTTTCTCTCTCTCTCTGTCTCTTTTTTTCCTTTTATTTTTTTTGGCTGAGACCTAATTTTGCATTGTCCTAACCTGATTTGGCTGTCCCTGCCTCTGGCTGTAGCTCATGTCCTGAGCCAGTAATGTTGATTTAACAGAGACAGATCTGACAGGAGCAGAAAGAACAGGGAAAGGAAACCTTTCTGGAGATAACCCTCCAGTGTAAAACAGATAGGTGTGTGAATCTTCCCATCTCCAAGGGCACTGGGGAGCAATGATCTCTCCCTCCAGAGCACTCGCTTTCCAAGAACTAAGCACAGTGGCTTTCAGAAACTCTCTCCTTAGATGCTTACAACTGTTTTGCTAGATGAAAGGCTGAAAGTTTGTGTTCCCCACTCCTAAGACACAACCATCATGTGAGGTTAGTTTGTACTGCCTGTGCCCACACCTGCGCCTTCCCAATCATTCAGATATCTGAGCTGCAATGACTGATGGCCCATTAATAGCTAAAAAGCCCCCTTGGCACAGTTGCTAAAAGAGGTATGAACTTTCTGTAAATGGCACTGGTTTATAGTTGTTGGAATAAACGCTACTTACCTGGTTTCCCAATTTTAGATAAGGATTTTGTGCTCAGTGTGAGAAAGGATCAGTACAGTTGCGTTTTGTGGTTGGCACTGCTGGCCTCCCTGTGGATAAGTAGTAACTGCTTGCAGAACTGTAGGCAAAGATCTTCTGCATAAATCTTTTATTTCATCAAGTATGATAGGTTGTAAAAGTTAGACCTGCAGCTTTTACTCCTGTGCAAGAAGGACAGAGTTATGCTCTGTCTAACTCTTCTTTATCAGAAATTTCACTGGCAGGTTGTGTCGATCAGGTGGATTCTTCATGGTACAGAAAGGCTGGTGAGCTTTCCTTGTCATGCTTTGAAAGGAGGCCTGAATGTCCTTGGTCTGATAAAATTTAGAGTGTGTTTAATTTCCATGTCGCTGAAATAAAATAGTATTTGTTTTAGAGATTTTGTGAAATACTGTTGTTGTTTTCTAGGCTGACCTTTAGAGGCTCTGTATTGCCATGGCAGTATGTTGCTATGGGGATCACCTCACATGGGTGAGAGCATGAACCAGTACATAAAGATATACTGGGTGCTTTATGCTGTGCCTATTCAATGGTGCTGCACAATTGGAAACTGCTCCCAAAAATCTGGTAGGCTGACTCATAAACACATAGGGAGAGCTTGCTTAACTGACATCCCTGTTTTCCTATATTTTCCTGTATTGTTTGGCGAGGGCAACTTTTTCATAAGTTAGTTACTTATTTTCAGTGGTGCCATAGATTTTGTTTTCTTCTAACAAATAACAACTTGCAGGAAACTGGGGATCAGTCCTGGAGGAGTCAGATTAAGTCAAAGGTTTAAGCTATATATATATATCTATGATGTGATAAAGTACTTTCTTCTTTTTTCTTCTTCCTTTTTTTTTTATTTTTACGTCACCTGTAAGGTAAAAGTGTGTCAGTGGTTAATTCTTCCTGGAGAAATCCAATACAAATTCAGAAATACTTTGCTGCTGGACAGATGGCTGAAAGGAAATGATTAATCTACTAACCTTGGATTTAGGAGATATGAATTCGTATCCCTGCTTGCTGCAGATTTTCCATGTGACACTGATGCGTAAATATCCTAGAATACGGCCACTAGCCTCTCTGCTTGAGTTCGCAGACTGTAAAATAGCATCACCCTGTCTCTCAGGGCAAGGTGAGAAGAATTAAGGGACATGGCCTCAGTTGGGTAATCCCGGCTCCTTTACAAGGGAGGCTGCAGGCCCACGGCAGCAGGGTGAGCAGAAAATGACTAGGACAGTACCTGAAGCGTGTGTGGGAGAGAAGGTGATGGCAAAGTATTTTGTTACAGTTCTGGGGTGGTGTAAACATATATTACAAACTGAGGCTGTTGGATGCTGTGAGGATGGGTGCCATACCAGCACCTGGCAAAAGCAAGGTTATTTTCAGGAAGCTGGAAGGTAATTTGCAGCTGCTCATGCTGACACAGATTTTTCTATAGTTTCTTGTCGTGAGGACACTTCTGTTCAGTATGGGCATAATTAGTGCCAGTGACCCTCTCCCAAGGGAGTGTCTGAACTGGAATGCAGCCATCCTGAAGACATAATATCGTGAGAAGGTTATCTGAAGAAAACAGGCATGTCTTCCTAATCCCCCTACCTGCTCTCTTTCTCTATCCCCATATCCCATATGCAACGTCTTTTGTACAGACCCCAGTACTTATTAGTTCCTCAACGATTCTGAAGGACAGATCTGATATTTGCCAAAAAACTCTCTCCTTCTTTGGAACCCTACATGCAACATGAGACACACCATGGGCTGGCTATAGGCACCACATCCACTCTTCCAATACCACCATACAATCCAAATGCACGAGTCCCACAGAAGGAGTCTTTGTGTGTAGAGTGAACTTGTTAAACATGTGTGATGGCCCCTCTAGTGACTAATCTATGGGGGAGAATGGATCATATTTGTTACTACGCATGCTATCTTCAGACCATCCTAAAAAGCAGAGACAAAGGCACACAAACACAGTGTTCCACATAGTCCCTCACACACCTTCCACAAAAGCACTTTCCCCTCTGAACGAGGGTTTCTCTCCACCTTTTTGATGAAAAATCCACCATCAAAAGTATTTATTTGTTTTAAGTGAATCCAGAAACCAAGACTCCAAGCTGCTGTCTTTTGCAATTTCCTGAGCTGACTCCACTTCTCTACACAATTCATCATTGCTTTCTTTGTGCTCTGCCTGTTCTACCCTCAAGAAACATTCAAAGACATTGAGTACAGGCCTTAAAAGTACACATGCCTGCACATGGCTGTCTCTAACATCCTGAGGCTGTATAGGTTGAATTGTCTAGGATTTGGAGCTTGGGGGAGGAATGCATCCAGCAGACGAGTCACAGGCAGGGGCTGGGAGAGGTATTGCCAGGGTTGAGTGTAAAGATTGATATGTTGGAGAGAAAAATCACAAACATTCCCCAGCAACTGGGCTCATGGTCCATCTCCAAGAAGGGCTTCACATCTGTGAAGAAACTGCCTGCGCGTAATTGGGTTTGCTAGAGTTGCCTCTCTAATTAATAAGTGATTTGACTTGGAGATTGGAAATAATAGTTGAAATGATGGCATAAGCACAGGGGCATTGGGGCTGTTGCTGCTGTACTATTAAGAAAGGACTTTCCTGCACAGTCTAATGACACTATATGGCAGTTTGAGGAATGTGAAGTTGTTTGCCCAGGAGACCAACAATGTGATAATATTGGCATATAACCTTCTAGTATTTGAGTAATTAGTTGCTTAGCTACTTTGGATAGGTCATTATTTTGCAAACTGGAAACATTTGCAAGTGGTGATATTTTCCCCGGTATGGTGAAAGAGCTAAACCTATTCTGGCAGTGTTCAACTCCTAGAAATATATATGCATAAATTGTTTCTAATGAGACCATCTGCCTTTTATAGCCCCTTTGGAACTAAATAGTACCCAAAGACCACTCTGTCTTTTAGATATCTGTGGTCAGAAAGGCTGCTCCTGGCAATAAAAGTATATAGTTTTTTGCAGATAGAGAAGCTTTTTGATTCCTACATTTCAAGACGTGTGTTTGTGTGCGTCTGTGCGCGCACCCATGATACTTGCTTATATTTGTTAAAATTATTAGAACTCACTGGCCCAAATCTCTTAAGAGATAGCATCTGGCAACTCATCTGCTAAATTAGTATTTTCAAAGATAACAGAAAGTCCACTTTTTCACTTACAGGGCTGGGGGGAGCTTTGCAACCCTTCTTCACCATGTCAGTATCTGCAAATGAATGGCATTATTTTAAAGGAATGCCCTCAATTTAAAATCACAGCTGAGTTGCTCAGACTCGGCATCTCACATTGAAGCACTCACATTTTGACTCTGGCATGAAAACAGTGCAACGTGCAGGGCGCTGAGCCCAGCCGGTCGCCCTGCACGGGGGGGGGTGACACAGAGAGGCTCAGCACCTCTCAGATTCCACACGGCTGTCGTCCTGGTGCCCACATCAGGCCAAGGGAACAAGTTTCTTTTACTTGTGCTTATAACCATACAACAATTACTACAAAAACAATACGATAACCTGTAATTCAGTGCTTGCTTCCTCCTTGCCTTCTCTTGGTCAGAGCTGACCAAGTGAGAATACAGGAGTCAGGTGCTTTTCTTCACCAGCTAGTTTTCAGTCAAATCCCCTTTAAAGTCCTTCTGTGGCAACACAGACCTTTAAAAAGCCTCCGCTGAATGTTTGTTTGGTTGTTGTTTTCCTCTGTGACCACGTGAATGTACTGGCATCAGTCTGAGGCTTCGTCAAGTCGTACTCCGTGTGGTTTCTCTTTAAATGCTCCCTGCGATTTCTGGCTGAGGAGATGGCCGAAAGCGCTGGATCCGTCTCAGAGGGACGATCTGCGCAGGGGACAGCAAACCGGTCCCACAGCAACACGGGCAGTGCCGAGGGGTCCTAATGTTGGTGCAACAGGGCTGCATGCAGCAGTGTCATCTGGGTACACGATAATACACATTTTTTCTCCCATGGACTTGTATGCCTATGGCATCAGCTCTGCCCCAGAGGAAGCTTCTCCCCGCTGGCCATGCAGCCCCATGCCCACAGCACACCACCTCCGCTGCCGTCCCTCGCCCTGTTCCCATCATGGCTGCGGGCCCTGCCAGGTGCAGGGGCGTGGGAGGGGACCACCCTCCACTCGCTGCCCAGCCAGCCGGGGCAGGGGAGGCAGGCAAGCTGTCATGGCAGCTGGGCCTGTGCCCAGGCTCGTGTCCCTCCAGCAGCTCACGGGGCCTGGCCTCCTGCCCCGAGCTGGGTATACTGGGCACACTGGTGAGGGAGCGGTGTTCAGTCAACAAAACGTCTGGCAAAGGCAGAGGCATTCTGGGCCTGCATTGAGAGAGAAGGCAGAGGAGGAGGTCTATGGCAGGGGGGCTGGAACAAGATGACCTCTAAGGTCCCTTCCAACCCAAACCATTCTATGATTTTATGAGGAGGCCGGGCGCCTGGCTGTCAAATGCGGAGGTCACACGAGGAGTGAGTGTCTTGAGGCAGCTCCGCAAACCTCTCCACCCCGGGGGAGGCCATTCCCCTCGGCATGCGGCTCCAGCCCCTCCAGAGCTCTTGGGAAGCCGGACAGCCCGGACAAGCCTACATCCAGGCCCGCCTGGCCTGAAGGGGCCAGGGATCAGGGCTAATCCACACCCTATCCCGGGGAGAGCAGCGGGGAGAGCAGCGGGGAGAGCAGCAGGGAGAGCAAAAGGAGCCAGAAAACCTAGTGTAGGCACAGCCCTGAGCCTGTTTCTGGATTAGCTGAACTAAAAGCTGTCGGTGCCCCCAGGACAGCACACGGGAGGGGTTTTTCAGGGCGTACCTGGTAGGTGACCAGCCCTGAGGCAGTCAGATGTTTCCGTGGTACTCTGTCTTGAATTAAATATTATCTGCCAGGTCACGTTAATTAACATTCCATCTGTCATAACACAGCAGGGTAGTGAGCTGAGGGGGGGGAGGATAAACACTCTCTTATTCACTACCTGCTGCTAATTAGTGGAGGAATTAAATAATAAAAAAATTTAAAAGGCTGCACTCTTTCTAAGGGTTGGTGAATCAGTGCTTTGTGGTAACTCAGCTGCTTTGGGTGAATCTGGGGTCTCAACTGTAGCTAACACTAATCCAGAACTTCAGTCAGCGATACGACTGCATATTCTTGCCTTAATTACAGCCTGGCTGTAGCCATGCTACGCACAGCTCAGGACACATGCACACTCAGGAGGCTTAGGGTTGGAACTTTTTCAGTCGTCATCTCTGCACCCCAGAAAAAAAAAAAATCTCTCCCTTTGAAACCTCACTTGCCCTATTTCCTCTCAGAGGAAAGTTTTTCTGGAAAGTTTGATAAAACTCCTTTGGTGTTTTTAGAGCTGCAGTGCTTTGAAATGTACCTGAACTTTCCTTTAGAGAACTTTTTCTTTTTTTTCCTTTTTTCCTTTCTCAGCTCAAACACACTCCACAATTGCTTGGCCTTGTTGTGTACCTGTCTGAGGCAGATTAACTAGCATAATAAGAATATCAACGAGTTAGTGGCTTGTCCTATTTTTTTAAAATGCAGTGAAATCCATTTTCTCTTCTCAGGTCAACTGTCCAGTAATCACCACAGAATTTGTTATTTTAACTTACTTTACAGATAAGTATTTGTGCGCGCCATTGCAAGAGATAATATAACATGTGGGAGTTCTTATAAGGTAGATAGCTCTGCACTGAGCGTCCCCCACCACAGCCATGCCAGCTGTGAGGCAGCATTACTGTGATCCTGCCTCACTCAGGCATGTTCCCATTAAGCTAACCAGTCACAGTTAGCTTTGATGGCTGCTGAAACGACTTGTTTTGCTCTTTGGCAGGGCTGTTTTTGTAGTTTTATCTAGCCAGCTTTACTGCTACATCGGCATTCACAGTGGAAGTGCTTTGCTAGCACAGAGCAGCAGTATTCCCCTACCTACAAAGCACCCCAGATGCAGATACCGCGTGACTTAGCGCTAAGAGGACAGCTCTGACAAAGAGCTTGGTCCCTGTTAGTCTTTGTTCCTGAGATAACGGGGTTTTCAAGATATGGGGAGTGGGGAGAGGGTTTACTTGTTTTTTGAATATAATGGCTGGACTTGGTTTTGGTATTGTTTCCAGCAAAACACACTTTAAAGCGAAACTTTGGTTTTTTTATTGACAAACTTGCTTGTTTGCAAATACGGAGTCTCTATCAGCAGGCCAGGTCTTCTGCGAATATGTGTCTTAGTGTGGTTACAGGCCATCCACACACAAAAGTTACCATCTGGTTTGTAAACCACAGCCCTGGCGATCAGAAAGGGACTTCCCTTGCAGCTTTTGTCAGAGCTTCGAGACGCCTTCCTCTGGACTGGGTCACAGCTCTGAGCTGCAGCAACGTCATTGTGCGTCTTTGTGCGTTTCAGTAAAACAAGCAAAAGTTCACATCTTGGTCGAGAAAAGACAGCAGCCATTACACTAAATCAACACAAGCAAATTGCTTCTGTTGCATTGAGAACGGTGTGGCCGGCGTCACTGTTACGCACATGAGTGAAATGTTCAACCACAGGCAGGAAAAATAAAAGTTCAAAAGAAAATGCAAGACGTAGGCAGAGCAGGGTCCTCTCTCTCCCTTCCTGTGCAGAAGTGGACAATCAAAGATGGACAGCAGGTGAGGAGCAGGGATGAATCTGTGGGAAGTCCAAGAGCATGCCGGGTTTAGTCTTTTTCACTGCAACTGTAATTTGCTTGTGTGACAGATCCCCTGCAGAAGGAGAGGGAAGTGACAAGACAAATGGCTACATTCGTTTTCATGGGTTTGGGCACTGAAGGGCAGAACGCAAATTTGCGGAGTAGTTGCTGTCTTGTGGTATTTCACAGGGTAGGGACACCAATGGGAACTTTTACTCCTTACCATCTCCAACATTAGGCAGACTCACCAGAAAATACTGTGGGTAACGTCAGAGGTGGACAAAGTGGTTTCATTTTAGAAAACAGGTCTTCTTTGTGCTGACCTGTACCTTGTCTGTAATCAATCAGAGAGTTTGAGACGCAGAGATGTACACGAATACCCTTGGCTAGAGGATTGGTTCTGGACATAGACTTCTGGCCATGCTTGTGACACAGGCTCACCACTCCACCTACGAGCAAGCTCTGCGTGCCTCCTGCCTGATCAGTCTCACACCAGGAAACTGAACACTGACAAGTGAATTTTGGTCTTTGGACAGGGCAAGTTCTTAAACCTCTTGCCTGTCTTCAACACTTCTCTTACCAAGACCCACATTTCAGGCAGCAAGCGAAGCAAAATGTTTTGACACAGAGTGCACGTACAGTTCAGCTTTGCTTGTCCGACGATTGTGGCTATCTTAAACAACGCAATCACAGTCCCACTAGCAGCATTAATGGGAAAACATTCTTGCAATCAGCTTTCTGAAGGTTACACTGGTCATTTTCCATCTTCTACACAGGCTAGGTAAGCCGTGAGAGGGTGGGGGTCTATGTGCACTGTGTGTATCCGCACATGGGGACAGGGCTTTGCTTTAGCTTTTCTTCCCCAAGTATCCCCATTCGGACGTGAAGAATGTAACCTGCAGTAACAATTTTTCCAGAGAAAAATTGTACTTATTTTTGGCATCATAATAAAGTCAGGAGGGAAAGTGTCTTCATCCCCACCTTGTAGCGCAGACAACACTCACAGATTACTAGAAATAGCAATCCCTCCAATAAGCCCTGCTGTTAAAATGTTACATAAAGCACAATGATTGGCGGGATCCTCTCTTTGTCTTCCCCTTCTGCCTTTTCTTCCTGGTCTTCAGTTTCAGCTCTATCTCCATAGCGCTGATCCAGCCCTTTCTGATTTTATTTTATCCTCTTTGCACAAAGACTGTTTTCTTTTAGGACTTGTTCCTGTTCCCCGAACTATTTTTACCAGTTCCACCTCCGTCTCTTCCCCCTCTGACTCACTGCTGGGAATCCTCTCTTGGATCATTCCTCCTCGCCTCGTCCCCACAGTGTGACTCCTCCTCTGCTAGAGGTCAGAGCACGCTTCTTCATTCCTGGCTGTAAAAAAAGGGACATCTTGGAAATCCAGCGCCTGGGAGAGTGGATCGGCAGCTGCTCCTTCCAAAATCAGAGCAAACAGGCTTCCTTGGCTTTCACAGGGCTTAGCCAAAGATACCATCACTTGTGAGGTGTCTACACTGAAAGGGGAAGTGTCCTTAACGTTTCTGCTTGGTCCCTATGCATTGTCCTTTGGATGGTAGGCATCTGCCAAAGGAGACTGGGCACTGGGTGGGAGCTGGCGTGCTATCGACCCCCTGCATGGTCAGAGACAGCTTCTCCCTGGAGCCGACCGCCTTCAAAGGCAAAACTGTTTCTTGTCCCTGCCTCCTGACATTGCTCACGCAAAGTTGTTCTCCTTGTCCTGTTAATAAATCTTTTAAAGGCAATAAGTCTCCACTCCTTTTAATAATTCATTTTCATCCAACCAGATTCCAGGTGGGTGTTAAGGCTCGCACTTTTCTCCTGGGACTTTGTGGATGGCAAGGAGCCTGTAAACCGCACCATTTAAAAATACCCGTGCTCAGACACACCTGCCCTCAGCCTCCCTCACTGCCCCAGAATTGCTACAGCGTCTCGGTGAAGCTGTGTCTTTAAGAGCTGCATCCTTTCCTAATGCCATGCCTTTGGGGTTGTGCTCTCCCTCCCCCAGACCTTAGATTCCCTCTCTGCAGGATGTCAGCTGTCCTCCTTGTCTCCTCCCTTCAGTGGGATGGCTTCCTCTGCTCTTACTGTGATAAGAGTTTGTTTTCTTCTCCAACATACCCTGGGCTACTGCCGCTCTCTGCATTTTTCTGCTTTGATACCTGCATTTATGTTCCGATTTCTCTCTCTCTCCTGGGGCCATACTGCTTTTCTTTTCTCACCCAAAGCCACTCTGCCATAAAGACAGGTATAACTAATAGGACCGGGCTCCGTCAATGAAGCAGAGTTCAATTTACCCTTTGCAGAGATCATACGGAATTGGGCACAGGCAAGAAACATCGGGCTAAGATTTATGTGGGACTGTTTGTCTAGATGGGTTCCCTACTTCCTTATTTCCATGGAGCAAGGAAGCTGCCAGCATCTGCTCTGTGCCTGATACCGCGTCCGATTCCACCAGTAGAAACTTTTCCCAAGAGACAGGAGCAGGTAATTTCCCAGGCTGGCAGGCGTTTTTGTATTAAGGGCTCCACTTCCACCAGGGAGATAGATAGGTGCAGGGTGTGGGTTTGCTCTGCAGCTCCTGGCTGTGCACAGCCTACGTGAGCAGTGGAAACCCTTTGCTCCGGGCAGCTTGTGCACCACTTGCTCTCCGAAGGGAAGGGGAGACACAGAGCCTGAGACCAGCCCTCTCAGAGGCTGCCCGTGGTGGGCACAAGCGCAGAGGAGCTCTTGCTTTGCTCAGACACCATGCATTTCAGCATGCCCCCATCCTCTCCAGAGAGAAACGCCACTGTTGTTCCCGTTGCTTCTGCTGTGCGGGTCTGATGTGAGATCTGATGCTTCTCCTGCCCGAGCTGCGGCAACCCTGTCTCCTGCAGGACGGTGTGCAGCTACTGGAGAGCAGGCAGCAGGTCCAGGGCAGGCAGCCTGCCACTGGGCGCTCCCTGGGTTTGGGGCTGAAGGAAGACTCCAGCGAGCCACAAAGACTCTTCTACACGCAGGCTTCAACTAGAGAGAAATTCGGTTTTAT
This sequence comes from Stercorarius parasiticus, assembly GCA_013396915.1. Classification (NCBI taxonomy): domain Eukaryota; kingdom Metazoa; phylum Chordata; class Aves; order Charadriiformes; family Stercorariidae; genus Stercorarius; species Stercorarius parasiticus. The sequence continues at coordinate 382,177 of VWZL01003116.1, forward strand.
GCCTAAGATTTATGTGGTTTATGGCTTTTTTGAAATGCGCACTAAAGCTCTTGCATGTCACATGCAGCCCCCTGCATGGCTGTGCAAGCGTCCCAGGATTTTACTGTGCAGATACTCCTGCCTTCAGATGGAAGGGGGCGTTGAAACTAATGAAAAATAGGCTGACTTTATACTAGCCCTGTAACAAAATAAATTGAGGGGAATGTGTTAACTTTTGTTTTATTTAACTTCGCCAACTTTCAAGTCAGCTCTCAAGCACCCAGAAGGTTTTAGAAAATGTTTAATCTAGCTCAGACAATTTCCTGAACTTCCTAACTGGACCACCCCATTTTCTGAAACACTGCCAAAAGGCCTCAGTTACTCGCAGGCTCCGGCGTGCTGCTCTTTCACAACTTCTTGCTGTCCTCTCACCCCCCACCCTCAAGCCGTTGTGCGCGCCTTAATATAGTCCAGAAAGAGGAACCTCCTAGACCTCGCTGCCAGTGCCTGATGAAGCAAGCCCTGCTGATAGCCACTGACGCGCCTGGCAAACAGTTGCCCTAGCATGCTTTGAGGCACAAGCATGAGCACGCAGCCTGCCTGCACTAGCCCGCCTGCTCCAGGTGTGCCTTGCCCACCCTCCCAGCTCCCCCTGCCCACAGCCTGAGCATCCGAGCTCTGTGTCTGTCCCTAGAGAGCCCGGGGATGCTCCCTGTCATGGGAGTATGGTACAATGGTGTAGTCTTTTTTCACCCTGGCTCATATGCCAGGTTTGCTGTGCTGGTGCCCCTGATGCCCCATCCTGCGTTTGGCACAAAGGAGCAGGGGCTGTATCTCAGGGTCACGGGACAGATACGATGGCAAGCGTCACCTCTCTCCTGTCACCTCCCTCACCACTGCATTCTGTCTATGCAGCTGTCGCAGGGCAGGGAGCATCCATCACACACAAGGATGCTATGCTGACACCAGACCCCTCAAAGGTGCAGCTTTCAGACCTTAAAAATTATTTCTTTTTCCACCACAGCATAGTACAATTTTAACAGAGTCTGCAGCTCACTGGGGTTTTAGTCATTCCCCCACTGAGCGATGCTTGCTGTTTGGGGGCTTATCACCATGTGATAAAAGTTTCCTCCTGAAACTTAGTTTCCTGCTCTTCTCCTGTGCTTTCCTCTGTTGTCCACCCACGCCATTGGCTCCAAATAAGGGCAGCCGGCTCTCTAGAGCTCTCCACCACCTACTCATCACCCTGCTGTCCCTCCTCCCCTGCCCGCTTGCCCTGTCCCCTCTTGGTCACAGAGGAAGCAAGAGGACAGAAAAAACTGGCTGGGCTTTTCCAGGGATTTCTGGAGGGATTTGCTCTCTTCCTCTCCCCAGACCCGACTGGCCCCACCTTTAGAATTTTTACTGGAAGAGATGTCATTCAGCCACAAACCCAAATGAAATAAGAAGTCTGGGGGAAGAGGATAAAGGCAGCAGTAAGAAAAGTGATGAATTAAACTGCTAGGGTCACACGTCTGTCTGCAGCTTCTTGCTGGCTAAAACTGACAGAGCTCATCAGAAGTCATCCAAAGCCCGTGGGGTCAGAGCTAGCCCCACAGCACAGCCCCTGCTGCGGGATGCTCAGTCCCAGCATGTGCAGGAAGGGAGGTGGTATTCCCAGTTCCCCAGGTAAGGTTGGGGGGAGCGATGAAACCTCCAGAGCTCTGGGCCTTCCTCCCCTTTCCCCCATGGAAGCAGGTCTGCTGCAGGGGGCACACTGCCAGTAGGCAACAGCAATTTTCTCGAGGTAAACTTTTGCCAGGGGCAAGGGCTTTCCTGGGGGTAGAGCCATCCGGGACTGGCAGGGCTGGGTTTCACCTACTCAAGATGGCTGGCTTTCCTTGGGTCTTGTAGGTGTCGTGCAGCTCTTAGGAGGCTAAACCTCCTACTTCCACTTGCTGGAAGTCACTGCTCCAATCGTGACGGCACACAGGGTCTTCCACAGCTTCAGAGTCATGGAGTTATTGCTCAGATATAATTTCCCTGTCCTTCACAGAATTATTGCAGGAGGGAGAGGATTAGCAGGTATGCAAATCACAGTGGGTGGGGGAGGGAGGGAGGGCAATGCTAAAAAATTAATAAATGCCACGGTGGTTTTGCTGTTCAAGCTCTCTGGTGCCTTTTTAGGAAAACTAATTTGTTTGCAAGGTGACTGCAGGTCTGATGGGAAGAGGGAGCCAACCTTCCCCCTCCTGGCTCCTGCACTGGGTCAGGTAACAGGATGTCCCCCACAGCTGGGGCTAGGGACAAGCAGCCAGCACCCCCCTGCAAGCACACACACTCACACACATGGACACACAGAGTGCAGAACTGCAGCATCTCCCCGCATCGGTTGCTCGGGGCTGCTGCATGCTGAGGAGAGGAGATGGCAGACGATGGCAGGAGCACAGCAAAGGCTCTGAGGGAGGGAAGGGACTCCCCAGTGTCTCCATCCCCGCTGGGGCTGACTGCGGTCCCTGACACGCTGGGCTGCATTGAGACCTTATGCCATGCTGCAGCCGCACCGCACGCCTGCTCCTCTTCTCTGGTTGTCATCTGTCGGTGGCCAGCACCAGGCAGCAGCCTGGGGAGAGCTGGGCAGCTGAGTCCTTCCTTCACCCTGGGTACCTCCCCAGTCTCCCTGTCCCAGCTCCCAGTTCCTTGCCCAGGTCTGATTTAAACGTGAGGCAGCACATCTGCACCCCCACCTCACCTAACCCAAGAGAGTACGCGCTGCTGCAGGGGGGATAATGGCAAGCTAGAGTGATTTGGGTAAGCCCCTTAGTGCCCGATCTCAATTTCTAAATAAATCTGCTTTAAATTACATTGATTTATGATTCACGTATTTTTATGTGATCAGTCAGCGGTGCTGCAAAACCTTCAGGCACTTAAGGTGTTTCTAATCTCCCCATCCTGTCGGATGGAGGCACCACTTGCAAAAGGCTTGGGTTTAACCCCTGAATCCACCAGCCACTCAGCCAGACTGTCAGACTGGCCAGAAGCCTGTCTCCTCTCCTATTACTGGGGCTGGCTCTTTTCCTGGCTCTTGTACATCATGGTGGCCCGGTGTGTTCATTGTGTAGATTATCTGGCATCTCTGGGGTCCCCTGCTGTCACCCCGGGACACTTAACGTGAAACTGGGGTGAGGATATTTTGGACACTGGCTGTGAGAGTACACATCTCTGGGAGTTTACATTTTAACGTTTGTACCAGGAAACCAGCTCTCTCAGTGTCACAGGGTTAGACAAATACCTGATAAAGAAATAAACCTGACAAATAAATTTACTTTACAAAAAGACCGCTCCGTGCAGAAGTCTCCATTGTGTATTTTAAAAAAAAATGCCTTACGCCTTCACAAACAGACTGCCTGGGATACCACATTCCTCCGTGCTCAGGAGCCTCCAGCAGCAGGAGAGAGACCTTCCTTGGGGCTGTTTTGCTGCGATTCAGCACCAGCTGCCGAGCAGACCCACTCTCCTCCTCCTCCTCCTCCTCCTCCAGTGAGGGACAGGGCTGGCTCACCTTGCTCTGCCTCCAAAGCCACACCGAGGGTCCCCCGGAGCACTGAGCATTACCACTCAGTGAGGTTAAGCCAAACACTGCACAGGAAAGACTGTAACGTTGTTAGAAAGTTAGCCGGATGTTTGAAGCCCTGGCAAGTCAAACATGGACTGAGCACAAGGCTGGTTTTCTGAGATGATATGTAGCCATAGAAATAAGCCTGGGAAGGGGCTTTCTGGATTTGTCCAGCCTGCGTTGCCCCTGCCACCGCTCCCACTGCACTCACAAAATAACCCAAGGCTGAGCACTGGGGCAGCAGTGGGTTGCTTTCCTCCTGACGGCACTTGTTTACTATTAAATAACCTTGAAGACAGAGACGCTGCTTTGTGTCCACAGAGCCCTGAGCTGGTCTGAGCCACTGGTTTCTCCAGAAAAACACACCCTCCCTTCTCTAATGTTTCCCAACAGCAAGAGCTGTTGCTTGCGCTACCCAGGGCATTGACTCCCAGACTAACAAGGCACCTTTCTGCTGCAGTGTATTTGCATCTCTTTGTTGACTTTGCTAATCAAGCTCACTCCAGAGCCTTTGAAAACAGTGGTAATCAAAGGCACGCTGGCTCTTGGGGCATGGCAGCCATTTCAGGAGAGGTAACCCCTTGGGGACCAGGTACTTCTGGTCACTAGACTGTTAACAGCTGCTTGGGGAGATGGTGGATGGGCTGAGCATCCAGGCTCCCGAGGCTCAACCATCTTTCTGAACCAAGGTAATGCCACACTGCCACCAAAAGGGCAACGCTTCGTTGCCCGTCCCTGACCCGCCCCCCCCCCNCCACCCCATCCAGTAATAGTGATCCCTGAGATGGACCCCGCTCTGTCAAGTAGCTGTCACAATCCCTGGCCCTGTGGCGAGGCACCCCAAATCCCCATGTGCTCGCAACAGCTGGTAGGTAGCGCAGGTAGGGTCCCTGGGCTGGGGAAGATAAGTCGGCCAGGGCAGCCAGGCAGCTACAAAGCCACCCTCGTGACATGGAGCTACAGGGCAAAAGGATGAACTCCTCGCTCTGCGCCTGCTCCCGTCCCATAGCTTTCCTCTACAGGGAAACCCAGAGCAGAGTCCAGCTTAACTCTGCCCATGGGTTGGCCCAATTCAGAAAGGGGATTATTTTTTTTTTGTGTAGACTGATGTCTCACAAAGATACTCAAAACTGATATTTCTCCTAAGATGCCATGGAGGGGGGAGATAAGATATCCAGCTTCAAACTACTAGTTTCAGTTCCCTCAGTGCTTTATGCTACCAGTTTAAGCATCTCAGCAAGGGAGCCCAAGCCTGGCCCCACCGAGTGGTCAGACACCAAACGCCCATTAGATTCCTGTGGTGGCGGAGGAACTTCTCCTAAACAAGCACCCGCAGACCACTGACCTAACACGTGGCAGTGGCAGCCCAGGTCTCCCCGCTCCCAGCGCTGGGCTCTGTCATTAACAGCAGCGGTTTCACAGCAGCCAGGACAGGCTGCTGGAGAAGAGTCCCTTCGGTGCGTCTTGGCTCCAGTGCTAAATTTGCATACTGTATTTGCCAAGGGTTATTAGTGTTGATCAGCTGTTAAATAATCTGCCCTTTTCATTTCAGGAGACCTGTCAGGACTTGCCTTCGCGTAGGCTTTACTTAAACAGGAGTTTTATGGCATATTGGAAAAGGGGTTTCATTAGAGAGCCTTTTCCTTGAAATTTTGACAGCTACAAATACTAAGCACTGTCTCTGACATCACGATCGTCTGCCACACGTGTTGCCTAACCCTCTACATCCTCAGCGCACGAAGATGGCTGCAGCCACGGAGCAGTGGAAATCAGGCCAAGGCCCCGCTGGCACCCCTCATTGGGCCAGGCAAGGACCTGAGAGAGGAGGTGAAGATAAGGACAGATCCCATGTCAGAAAATTAAATTATCCCCTGTCGGAGAAGGGCACGGGGAGATTGCTGTATGCAGGTTTTAAAAACAGCCTCACCCTGCTCTGCACCTGCAGGGATACAGTCTTTGGAGTGGCTTACAGTTGCGTTTCACCATCCTCCATTTTAGCTGTGTTTCTTCAGGGCTGTACACCCTTTGCAATCAGCCAGCAACAGGAGCTCCCAAGCCTGGGGAGCCTGGGAGCACGGGCCAGCGGTTCAAAAAAGGGTGGCTTGTGACTCATAGGGAAGCAGCAGGATGGGATAAGAACCGCATTTGGCCTCATGGTTAGGTAACGCCGTCAAAGGCCTCTGGAAAGTCAAGCCAGGAAAAAAAAACAACTTGAGGACTGAGGGGAACTTTGCAATAACCAGCTGGTTCCCACACGTGTAATTATGCCCAATACCCTATAAATCGTTAAAAGAGCCAGAAAGGAATGAAAAAATATGGATGCAGCAGGGACCTGAAGAGGGTTTTGATATGCATGCCGACTAGTCTTGAATAGCCCGACAGAAAAAAGTTGTGCTGCTTTGTGGGCAAAGGACCTTCGCTCTTACCAGCAAGTGAACTAAAATACCTACCTGCAGGACATCAACTGGTGTCAAGGCAGTATCCATGGGGAGCACGAGCTGGTGGAGATAAGGGGTAATGGGGGGGGCCTGTGGAGCTGTGATGGCCACTTTTCCCCCAGCCATGCTGGAGAGGTGTCCATAAGACAAGGAGAGTGTAATGATAGGATGAGGGGTAACGGTTTCAAACTGAAAGAGTGTAGATTTAGATTAGATATTAGGAAGAAATTCTTTACTGTGAGGGTGGTGAGGCACTGGAACAGGTTGCCCAGGGAAGCTGTGGCTGCCCCATCCCTGGAAGTGTTCAAGGCCAGGCTGGATGAGGCCTTGAGCAGCCTCGTCTAGTGGGAGGTGTCCCTGCCCAGGGCAGGGGGGTTGGAACTAGATGACCTTTAAGGTCCCTTCCAACCCGAACCATACTGTGATTCTATGATTCTAAGATGGCAGCAGGTATCACACCGGGCACAGACTTCACTTTCTCTCCCACCACTCTTCTAAGGGGAAAGAAACAAAAGCACCTATGAAAACCAAACAATTTAACTGTAATGAACCATAAAACACGGGATCAGCTGTCTGCCCCTCGCTCACCTCACCAGTGCAGTGACTCGGTTGTGCCTTGCTCGTACTGCCTGAGTTATGGTCATCAGGCGTCAAAGCCAGCAGTTAGAATTGATTAATTGATTTGTCCATTAAATAGGTATTCCTGCTCAATTATTGGCAGGTTTGTTAATGGATTACTATTTAAATGATTCTGATATTTTAAATTACATACTATTTTATAGATGCACATTTACTTAAAAAAAGAGCACCCCTTGCATCTATTAACATATTAAAGAGAAAATAAAACATCCAGGATGATATAATGCACAAGGTGGCATTACTCTGGGTGCTTCCTAAGCTAGGGAAATCTTATTTGTTTAATAATAAGTTGGTCATGAATATGCAAATCTGCATCAGTGCAGTACCTCACTGCTGTCACTATTAATGAGTTGCAAATTAATGTGACAACAAAAGGAAAATCTATTTAGTGGCAGAATTGTGGTTCATACCTGGCTCAAGAGAGCAACCGTCTACAGTCACGTCGGTCCGCTGGAGCAAAATGTGCACATGGTGTGGACAAGGTTTGCTTCGGGTCTGGCAATCCAGAAATAAGTAACCCGCTGCCTGCACCCCCAAGGGTAGAAGGCAGCATTGCTCCTAATGATCCATCACACTTAACTTTCAGGAAAATACAGTTTCTTCACTCTGCAATCACAGTGAATCTGTGCAAAGCCCACTAACGGGTGAAATGCAAGACTGATGTATGTGGGAAGTCAGTGTGGACATCTAGACGCAGTACTTAAAGAGAACTTCATCTTCTTCAGATCTGTTTGGGGATTTTTTTCCCTCTGACAACGCTACAAGCTCACAAAGTGAAACTTGTTGGATTCCAGTCACTTTCTTCTCCTGCCCCTCCTCCTAGCAGAAATGCAACGGTGACTAAGCACATTGGGAAAAGACCTAATGTATGTCTTCATGACTGTGGCATTCAACTCTTCTGTCTTGTGTAGTGGTGCCAAGCCCTCTTCTACCAATGCTGGACCCATACTGAAATGAAAATACAATGTTCTGCAAACAATTTTAAACAGATACAATACTTTTTCAGTTAGCTTGCATCTGTACAAGTTTAAAGTGGCAATGTGTGCCTTTTTCCTATACGAACTGAAGAAATGATGCTGAATGTTTCCCAGCAGCCCCGCAGAGCCTGGGAATGGCAGCTGGCTGGATTTACCACTCCCTGACACCTTGTTCGTATTAATGCACAAACGATGGGTCTCATCTATAGTTTCGTTATTTAGCACAGAAATGAAGGGAGGAGTCAGCTTCAAACTCTTTGATTCACGGAGTGAGCTTGGCCCCTGGGAGCAGTTCTGAAGACAATTTCCATTCTGCTCCTGTGGTCCTACAAACTGGAAGCTGGGCTTCCAGCAGGCATCTGGGCTCTCCCTTTAGCAGATTGCTCCCCAAAGAGCACAAACAAGGACCAAATGCCTCTGGCCCTTGCTTGCCACTCACCGTATCAGTGTCTTTGGTGCAAGTCTCCAGCTAGGCCACCAAAGAGGGGGACAACAGTAAAGCAGAAGAAACGAGAAGAGTGTCTGGTGGGAGAAACACCCGGGGCTGACCCCACTATGCAGAACCCAGTCCTCTTGGGTAAGGCAAGAAAGCGAAGGAGGAGTTCAATATTTTACGGTCCTCAGCAGCAACGCTTGCCTTGGAAGAAAAACCTCCCAGCACTGCCTGTGCTGCGGCTTCCCCCCAACCTCAGACAGACAGCCTGGAGCCGGGCATTTCCTGGGATTTCCCAGCCAGCACCAAGTAAAAGTTTGACAAAGGCAACTCCCTTCAGTGAGACTCACCTGCTTCCTCTAGTTGGAGATGGGACCTATTGCACCAGGGGTTCTCCACCACCTCCCCAGGGCAGCACAACCTCCCAGCCAGGCAAAGCCAAGTGATAAGCTGGGGAAATTCAAGGAAAACACCTTGGCTTGGGCCCCAACAGCATCAACGCTGCACTTTCACCTTGCAGAAGGCAGGACACAGGATCGGCAGGGTTTTACCATCCCCAAAGGCTGTGTTTCTGTTTCCTTATTTTTTAATAACCTGGAGTGATGCCAGCGGCGTGAAGCGAGTATCTTTGGCCCAAAGAGGATGCATGGAAAGGAGAGCAGCGTCAGTCCAGAAGCTGAAATACTGAACGTCAGCCCCCTCCCAGCCCTGCCCTGCTGTGCTGGTTGGAGCTGGCTCAGTCCCTGGCTCTGCCCCGCGCACGATGCAGCCCGTCCCAGAGCTGGCAAGGCAGCCAGCGTTTCCACTCCCCCGCCTAGCCTCACTGTCACCGAGTTCATTCCTTGTCAGCATGCTGCCATCCCCAGGGTAACTACCCCCCGGGGTTGCCTGCTGTAAAACCTCGAGGGTTTATCAGGGAGTGGAGCGATAGGATGAGGGGTAACGGTTTCAAACTGAAAGAGGGGAGATTTAGATCAGATACTAGGAAGATTCTTTACTGTGAGGGTGGTGAGGCACTGGAACAGGTTGCCCAGGGAAGCTGTGGATGCCTCAACCCTGGAAGTGTTCAAGGCCAGGCTGGATGGGGCTTTGAGCAGCCTGGTCTAGTGGGAGGTGTCCCTGCCCATGGCATGGGTGTTGGAGCTAGGTGGTCTTTAAGGTCCCTTCTAACCCGAACCATTCTATGAGACTATAAAACTACGCGTGCAGCCAGCCTCTCCCGTGACAATTTCTCCCACACCGCCCAGAAAAGGGTCGGCCAAGCCAGCCTCATGCGCCCAGCAGCACGGGATGCTGCCCTCCTCCTTCACTGAACGCTGCATGCTCTCTCTCAAGCACCCTCGCACAGCAAAGTCTCTTTAAAAAAGTACATCCCAGAAAGATAAAATGGTTGCGTTATGTCAAGGGACAGCACTCCGATCAGGTGTTCCGTGCCATGGCCCTATGTTTAGAGCTCAAGCCCCACGGCAGGCAGACACTTGCATTACAACAGCATGAGGCTGTTACTGTATTTGAGCACGGGTGCAAGCGCCAGCATGGAGAAGGCCCAACTGTACTCGGTGGAGCCAGTGGAAAGCTGACTAAGTGGAGACGTGTGGAGAGCACGTGCTCAAGATCATTTGAGGAGGAGCCGGCCAAAAGAGGAAGCCGCGTCAATCTTCTGTGTGCCTGCAGGGCACGGCAAGAAGCGAGGTGTCTGCCATGCACCCCTGGAGGTGGCACGAAGCTGATTTATGCTCAGCTCAAACCATCCAAGCACATTACGCAGCTGATCAGATAAAGGCGCCTGTAACAATTGCTTTGAACATTCTCCCTTGCTTTAGTTTTTCGGGCCCACCTCTGTTTTCTGGGAAAACCAGGGGTTAAAAGCAGCCGGCACTGGAGAGTAGGGACGTCTGTTTCAGTTCCTTGCAGAGCTGGAGGCTGGCATAAAATAAAACCCAGGGTGTGCATGTAAGCCGCACAGAAGACACCATCATCATCCTTATCCAAAGTCTGGCGAAAGATGTCAGTTGTTGTTTTAGGACTAAAATTTCCCTGTCCAGTGGGGAGACGGGACTTCAGCTGCCAGCAGCAGACAGCTGTTGGAGCCCTCTCTCGCCTCTTGGCTCAGCCACAAAACCACCTTAACCCCCAGAAGCAGTCCCACTGCAAGCCACACACTACAAACATTCGGCAAAAGACTCGATGGCAACACACCACAAGAAGCTCTTTCCCTCTGGGACACCTTCAGGAATGTGGCGTCATTCTCCCTTGCCTTCAGGACGAGGGTAATTTGAACCCTTTCTTAAACCCCCCCAAGAGCAAAGATTTAACCTGCAGTACACTGTTCGTTAATCAAAACCTCTCAGCCTCACTGCTCCAGATGGAGAAACTTTTTCCCAGATGCTTTTCTCAGATGGACCAGGTGCTCTGCTGGAGACACTTTCAGTGGATGTCTTGGCCCTCATCAGAAGAGCTGCGCGATTTGAACATCTCAGCTGAAGCGTTTGGCAATCACAGGACAAACTAGTGTTAAAAACAGCCCCAAAGCAAAACTCAAAGAGTTTGGGTTCCCAGCAAGAACTTCTTTCCACAAGGGAAGGGCAGAGCCAGACCCTCAAGAGAAGGCCTGCAAGCCCAGGGAGCCCAGCCTCTGAGACGCAAGGTCCCGAGCTGCGTAGAAGTGACATTCTGGTCACTGTGCCTTTAGATCCCCTTAAAGTGTGCTTATAGCTTTAATGCTCCAAATTAAAACTAAAGCATTTTCCCTGGTACTATTTTCCTCCCCTCTGCAGACACCACTGAAAAGAGAATTCAGTCAATTCAACTTAAAATGATGACAAAGGAGGGAAAATAATTGAACCTATTCACAATTCTTTAAGTAAAAGGCGGCGCAGAAAGAATTGTGAATACCGCTTTTAAACCTCTGTCCCACAAAAGGCACCCGCTCGATGTTTTCTTGTAACCTTGAATTCAGAAAGCCGATGCAGATTCTACCTCAGATTTCATCAGCTGCTCGCCGGCACCTGTGCCAGCTCCGCTCTGCTTCGGGAACCGCACGCGGAGCCTCCTTTCATAAACATTAATGAGTCGGAGCTCATTTCGCAACCAGGCATGGAATTAATGGGAGTCACTTTAGCCTCTTCATTTCTCAACAGTTTTATTGCCTTTAAGAAAATTTTTGTAAAATATAAATACAAAGGCAGGAGATTTACTTACAAAGTTAAAACACAGATCTCAAACATAAACACACAATTCAGAAAATTTAGTTTATGTACAGTTTCAAGCAACTTCAACATATGTTAGTTTTTCAATATTTTACAAGGTACAGAAAAAATAGTTCAAAGTCTTCTTTAAATAAAGAGCATAAAATGTTTAAACATATATAAACAATCCGGTTTGATGTGTGAAAACTAAATTTCACAGCTTTTAAATTAGGATATAAAAGTTCTTACAATTAGTTGATGTGTATGGATATGGTTTAATTTATATTACAAACTATTGAATTATATTCAATAGTGCTTACCTGGCCAAAGCAGGTAATTCTGTAAACAAAAAAACAAAAATAATATCACCAAGTGCCTTACCGAATTCTATCTCCCAAACAAGCCACACGACTTTGATCACATCACCTAGAAAAAGTATGTTCTTTGTAATCAGTGCTTTGTATGAAACAAAGTCAATGTGTGGGTGTGTTCTTTAAAAAAAAAATGTGTTCCGAGTAATAACAAACTTATCCCAAAGCCTGTGTGCATTTAAAGAAACATTATATAACAATTTTGTAAAAACTGATTGAAGTTAAAAAAAAATTCTTCCAAAATCCATCCAACTGGAATTCAGATCTCTTATATAAAGGAAAGATATTTTCATATTTAATAGTGTCCTTTCTTTACAGAAACAATTGCATTTTGAACACATATACATAAAGAAGTAACTGTATAGAGCACTGTACATTAAATGGCCTGATGGTTCACCAGAGGATGTCGAAGGGAGGGTCCTCGTGCGGATGCAACCAGTGAAGCGAGGAGCCTAGCAAAGTCTTGAGTTCGCTTGTAAACTCTACCAAGTCCAACAGCTCTTTGCTCTCCGGGTTAAAAGCTTCAAGGTCCGTAGCGCAAGAGAACAACTGGCTGAGGGAAGTCTGTTTGTAAAACTCTGCCTCCGTGATGGTGACGACTTCCAGATTGGGGAAGTTGCAGCGGAAGATGCGAGATGACATTTTTAGCCTCTTCACCACGTCCGAGAGCAGAAGCCAGTTTCGTGGTCTGTGGAAGCAAAGGAGAAAGAGGCTCCAATAACCGACATCAAGTCATGGGCTTCTTGACGCTGCGTGACAAACCCTCCCCGCCCGTCCCCGCACAAACAACCCCCCTGAAATCAAGACCCAGGGGGTCAAATATAACAGATGTGCAGGCGCGTATGCATTTACTCGTAGTACCGCTGCCCGCAGCTTTGGGGAAGGAGGGGGACCAGGCACGCAGGGGGCACTGGAGCCTACAAACCCAGGGTTTGTAAGCACACGTGTGGGTCAGCGGCCATCCCGACGGCTGCTCGCACGGTTAAAGGTTCACCGGGCTGAGCCCAACTCCCATTTAGCAAGTTAGGAGATGGCCTAGAGTTATAATCAGAAATCTCAGCACCGCTGCCTTCCAGAGACGCCAGTATTAAATACAAGTCAGCAGAGGGGTTTCTTCGCAGATGAAGAATACAACTTTTTAATGCAATCTTTGCACTTGCCCGCTTCAGAGAACTTAAGTTATACCCATCACCCAAATAATAAAAAACCCGCACTCCTGCATGATTAATATTTAAAACTATTTTTCCCATGGCTGTCATCAAAACTGGTGCAAATGACAAACGGCAGCTGTTTATGAAGCTAATTTATATCTTGAATAGAACAGATAATAAAATTTTCCAGGCCTTTGTTTATTATTAAGTATCATAGTATCTTCTGCAAGATGTTTATTTCTTTGATACGATTCAGGGCTTTAAACCAGTTTTGCTGCAAATTCTAGAAGAGCAGTAACAGTGTCGTTTTGTCATTCACTAAAGCGTGTCCACTCAGCAAAACAAAAAAGCCCATTAAATAAAATTAAGAACACCGTAGAAACATGATATCCAAATTTAAGCGCTAGAAGCACTTGTATTTTGGGGTGTTAGACCAAGATGCCTGCCTGAGATGAGGGAAGGAATCTATCTACGTCCTAACGTCATTCATTCAGCTCAGGAGTACGGCACTCAAAACACAGCACTGACACGTCAGCCTTTCCACCTCTTCGCTTCCCATTAGCTTATTTCTAAAAAGCCCGACAATTACAGTACTGGTCTCTCATTCATGTTAGATAAATGCAAACGCCATTTCCCCCTAGACACAAACTGCTGCCATCCCAAGCAGATCGGCTCAGCTATTTTTACCCCAAACCCTGTATTTGTTCTTACCCCTGAGAGAGACACACTTGAATGTTGTAACACGGCAAGGGAGGCTCATCCGAAAATTCAAATTCAAACACATCGCTGAAACCATCTTCATCTTCATCACCTGGGCCAGGAGGATTTGCCAAGACGTCAAATCCAGATTCATCTTTCGGATCTAAATAAAATTGAATAAAGGTGCCAAGTCAGCATTGAAGAGAGACTGTTGCAGGTCTTGCTTTTTCTTCCAGTAACGTGATCCGTAAATAAAATCAGTTTGCTTCCTTCCTAGCTTCCTCCACCATAAAAACAAAACAGCCCCCACCCCCACGTGCCGCATGTTTTGAAAGTCTCCGCATACAAAGAAATAAAGGGTAACATTTGCTCACCGCACACAGAGCTGCCATAGAAATCCCAGTACAAACCAGGGTCGTCAACACTTCGACCTTGCAGGTCAGTTAAATACTCTGGAGAGGAAAAAACAACAACAAAAACATACTGATGAGAACAAAAAGCTGGCAAGTTTAGCAGACCGTGTGTCATGCAGTCTCACTATGCATCCTCCATACCTTCCATCAAAAAAACCCACACCGTATTCCTGAGGCACATGCTACAAACAACAGCATATACACACCACTCTCGCAAATATTCCTGGAATTGGCTTTTCTCCTGCATTCTTTCTCCCATCACATCAAATAATGACCCACCACATCAAATTATCACCCAAGGTCTAACAGGGACAGACCCAACCTTAAGTTTCAGAAACTCTGGACACCAACTTGGGGGTGAAACAGTGGCCCCAAAGAAACCGATGGAAAGGGTTTTTCCACACAGATAACATTCAGAGGGTGCAATTCTTTTCTATAGATACAATTTGGGAGATTTTCTAGTTAAGTTGATGAAAAGATAGCGGGGTTCAGGATGATAAGAAGTCCAAGATACTGGACTTCGCTGGAGTCCTGGTACACCTATGCGCTTTCTACAGTGCACCATTTAAACAGGTAAGTGGATGAGTACTTAAACTCATTCACTGTGAACGCTGCAAACGTTCTCAGAGGTAAGTTATTAGGGAATGCAAGGGTCTTTATCCAAAACAAACAGGAAAAAACCTAAAACCCTGTTAGAACATGGACATGTTTTAAGACAAGAGCCTTTAATATAGTTTTACAGCATTTCAGATACAAAATGAGGCAGAACTTGCAAAAAGACAAGTACTAGAAGGACAGAAAGCAAGACCATGGGAAAACATGACTATGTTTAACAAACAGCTATTCGATTTGGCAACTTTCGTATTTTCATTTCAAGCAGAAAATGGAAGGCACCGAAACAGCCCGCTGACCTCCTACCTACCTACCTACCAAATCTGATAGTGGCATAATCCTTATGACTTATTAAGAGTTTCAATTAGGAGCCCTCATGCATGGGTACGCTTCCCAGCTGCAGCCGCTGGGTTTTTTGCAGGCGGAGAGGGAGCTCCTGCCGCCTACCCTAACGCTCCTCGGCATGGAGCCATCCCTGCCAGGCAGGGGGGACTCTGGGGGAGCCAGCAAACGTCCCCCCATTTGCCATGACCAGCAAAGCCCCATGCCAACGTGGCTACAGACCTGTGAGGAAGGTTTCCATGAGCTCACTGTGGGTCATTTTCACGATGGTCCTCCCAGAGTAGGTCGCAAGCGTTGGATCAGCACCGTAAGACAGTAACAGGCGAACAATTTCCAAGTGATCATTTTCAACTGCGTCATGGATTGGTCTAGGGGGAAATAAAAAAAAGATCACAGCGTTACACTTGGACTCAATAGTATTATGCAAATGCGTCTGACAAGAAACTTCTGACTTCAGATCAAAGTTATTTATAGCAAATAACGCTATTAATACAGCTGCCAGTCATCTTATTGTCGGTTTTACTTGCGCATCATCCCCTCCCCTCTTGTCTTTTCACAGTCAGACTGCTCGGGGCAGATATTTCTGCTGCGTCTATTCGTTGCCGTACATATTTCAAGGGCCAGTAAAATAATTACACCGCTGTAACAGAAAGCAGGAGTTTGCGTAAAGCCTCACAAACATAATTTTGCTGCAAGTCACTCTACCGTTCCAAATCTCTGCCAATTTAACAGCGTGTTGTGGAGTAAGGGCTCATTCAGCCTGCCTCTGGGCAAGCACAGAAATCAGTTACCCAAAGCTCCTAAATTATGTACACAGAAGTAAGTTATGAAAATTTGCTAGGAATTAAACTTCCGCGCGATATCCTCTTTAAACAGTACTTGCGAATACATCTGCAGCACAATACAACCCTTATACTCGGAGAATAGAAAAACATGTTAAGTTTAGTCCACCCAGAAATTAACACATTTTACGCGGCGTGAGCAATCTATACAAGCTCAGACATAGATTTTGTGAGCCTACAGAAGGATTATTCATTAATACACATGCCTGCAATTCCAGGTTTAGAATTCCTCATCGCTAATTATAAATCGCATTAACTTTTGCCTTTAAAATTGATTATACGTAACGGGGAGTTGTCTGGAAGCAGAACATATTACCCTTCAGACTAATGAAGATGTGTTAAAAATCCCATCTTTTCCTTAGAGAGCGATGAGGAGGGAATTGAAAGGGGAGTCAAATTCGAAGGCCAGCGATGGTGGCACTTCAACTCAACTCCGCCTACACTCCTCCTCCTTTAGGCTCTCAAAACCACTGCCCCCCAACAAGACTTTCAAGCTCTCAAACAGATATATTAAAAGGTAACAGAAGTAAGGAAGGACTTTAGCTGAAACTCCCTCCTGCAAGGAGGCCACATCCCACCACTCCTTCTGCCACACACAGCGATGTCCCCTCTACGCCACCACCACTTTGGTACGGAATGGCATCCACAGGAGCTCAGGGCAGAGGGGAGACAGATCAAACCAGCCAGAAGAGGAAGGCACACCACTCTTTTCCCATCCATCACATAGCACTGACAGTGGGAGGGGGACTCTGGTCCCTCTCAAAAAGAAGTATGTTCCAGGTGTGTTTATTCCAAGTCCTTTCCAGTAGGCTGTGATTTAGGGCGATTAACATCTGTCACACATCAAGCCCTGTCGCTTGCCCCCATCTTGCTGGAAAGCTGTATGCAGTTTTGGTTTTGACATATGCATGCTACACTGACATGAGAAGGTGCACTTGGGGAGTTTGAGGCTCATTCCCTACGGCGAGAGGGCTCATCCCGCCCTGCCTGCCTCCTGCACACCCCAGGCCACCAAGACAGCAGTCAAGGAGGTGATCCTCGAGCTGCTGAGCACAGTCCTCAACCCAGCTCCTGCCACCCCTCAGACCCCCAGGCACAAGAGAGCGCAACACCTGCAGACCTTCAAAGCCTGACGTGCTGCTCTTTGGAAAGCCACATGCTAATTTTAAGACTAGAGAGGAACCAGCACATCCAGGATCTGGCCCGTGCTAAGCATCCCAGGCAATACAACGCAAGAGGTAGCAAATAACAGGGGTGCTGAGGGGGAGGCTGAAGAAGTATCGGATTTTTCTGGCTGTCAGCAAGCATCTGAGGCCCGAGCTGCCGGGTCACGACACCCTGAGCATCTACAGTGGGAAAGGTCAGCCTTGCTGCAAACCCTCCTATCCCCCACTGGGCACGCAGCATCCCTGGCTGCAAGTCTGGCAACAGGCAGCGGGGACAGATGAGAGTTACAGCCTCTGCCAAACGCTGGGGATGCTTTTTCTCCCCCACTCCCTCACTTTACTGGAGTCCTTAATTTCGAACTGTTTTCCATTTTATTTCAGAATTAGCATTTTTTGGTTCGGGGGGTGGGGGGTGGAAAGAGTTGTGGGTTTATTGGTTTGTGGGTTTTCTCATTTGTTTTTTTTTCTTTTTTTTTTTAAGCTGACTTACCTAAGTGGCTTTTGAAGCAGTAATGAATTCAAGATGATCCCTTAACTTATTAAAAACAGCATCTAAATCACCGCCCAGCGTTTCAATCGATTTAACGACACCCGGACGAGTTTATTAAAGGGCGCCTGGGCATTCCCCGGGAAGGAAAAAAATCACAGCACATGGGCTGTAACTCCGGGATGGGACCCCCTCTCCCTTTCTACGGGTCACCCAGCCCAGCGCGGTGGCGCAAAGAGGGGCAGGGGCAGCGGGGCGGGCAGGGAGGGCAGGCAGATGGGGCAGGCAGACTCGTCTTTGTCGCCTGCCAGAGCACAGAGAGGCTGCCCCAGGCACAAGAGGGGACTTTATAGAGGCATGGGGAAGGAAAGACGCAGTAAAACCATGCGGAAGGAGGAACAATAAATAGAAGGAAGTGAAGGAACGAGAAAGAAAACACTGGTGGGGAGGGGGGAAGGAGATTCCCCATAGATAAGGCAGGGGAAAAAAGGCAGTAACAGAGCGCTGACAGACTCTTTTATTGGCTAGCACAGCTTCTTGGCAAGCTCACGAGAGGGACCATGCAAAGGCACAGCTACACGTTTGCTTCTCCCACCAGGGCCGGCAGAGGAGGGAGTATTTTTCAGTCTTGGCAGAGCTTAACCATACTCTTTGTAGGATGCAGACATGACTACTGGAGACGGCAACTTTTTCAGATGTGAAAAAAAGATCCCTGGGAGTCCTCTCCTGGGCTGCTTTGCCCATATAATCTTTTCCGCCCTGAGCATCGTGCAAATAAATACTCTCTATCCCTAATGGTACAGTTAACAGTGGTACAGCTCGTTTCTAAAACAAACCCTTCGAAAGGCCCCAGAAGGATCTGGGGACATTCGAGAGCTGCAATATCCTACAGGAGACACACATCTCAACCCTCTCTTGTGTACTGTCGAATTCTTCCTACTATTTTTACCGCTACTAGAGTTAGAAAAACATTTCACTGGGGGTTTATCATTCCACCACCAAAATTATAAACTATTTAGACCAGTCAGGGTTTGCTCTCAGCCTTTCAGGCACCATCAGCATTTTCCTCATGGCAATAAGAGGTCTCGTAACTCGCCGAGCAATGCTGTATCTCGGGGTTTTATTTTTGCTTCCATCTACTCCATTATGCAATGCTGCCCCACGGAAGAGGCCAGGCACAAGTTGCAGGAGGGCAGCGATGCCGGCTGCCTCTTCTTTAACGCAATTAGCTGCTGGAGGGTATCGCTCTGCCAAGACCAGCTGAAAGGACGCAGGAAGAGAGCCATCTTGGCATGGTCCTCCCAGGGAAAAAATAAAAAAAGGCTGAGCTCATCAGCTGCCAGCGAGAAGGATAAAGCAAAACCGGCCACGGAGAGCGGATCGAGCAAGCAAACTCTCTGAAGCAACAGAGAGGCCTCGCTAACAGGCGGGAGATGCCTGTATTTTTAGCATGCTGCTTTGTTTTTAAAGCAGCGCCAGGTTCAGCCAGGGCATGCTGCAGAGGTAAGAGGAGAAGAACAAGGAGATAAGGCCAAAGACACCGGTGACCATCCTTGCTAATGTCAGGCACTGGTCATCAAATGCCCCTTGTCGAGCTACCCGGGTCCTGTCAGGGAAGGAAAGCGCTCACCTCTTAAGTACAGTCTATTATTATTTATAGGTAAGACGATCAAGAGCCCTTAGTGACTGTGGCACCTCTGAGACAGGTCTTAAAGATCTTTGATTAGCCACTAATTCAGCTGCAGAATGCTGTGTATTCAGGGTCTGCAGGTGCTGCATTTGGAGAGCCCTCACCAGCATGGAGTTTCAGGGGAAAAACACAGAAGACAGGCCATATTTAGCCTGGCCAGACAGATGTGCTGTGACTAGGGCAGACAGAGTGACATGGTGTGCCGCTGGCAGCAGTAGGTGTGCAGGGAGGGTGAAGGGAAGGACTGCCCCACACCTACACCCCTAAAATGCCGTCGCCTCCTTGCCCTGCCACTGCAGCCGGGCACTTCTGATAGTATCAGGAACTAGAGGCTAAAAGCCTACCTCACTTCATCTACTGAACTCAGGACACGCTGGCTGCGTAGGTACATTAAAGGCAACACCAAAGCAAGAGGCTCAGGTCTTTGCTTCACTTTCAAAACTTAAACACACGCATGCAAAACCACCACATCGATCTGAGCACCTGCACTTCAAACAGGACTGAAAGGAGAGAGGCACCGACTTGGCAGAACTTTCCGACATCCTTCCTGTTCGTATGGACATGTTGTTCAGACTGAAGCCATACCCTCACACTTGCCACAACTTTTCAGAGAGTGCCCTCCCAAAAAAGCTGACCACAGAGGCGGCAGGCAGCAAGTAACGCAGACCAAAGTGTCAGGCAGCTGGGATCCAAGTGACACCCCAGGCTGCCGTGCTCATGAACGCAGCGTATGCAGTTACATCACAGGTTGTGCAATTACATCACTCCTCTATGTGGATTTATGTCAACTGGCTGTACAGAACTAAACACTTCCACTGTTACTGTCTGGAGACCTGAGAGCCTCTAGCACAAGCAGAAATGTCTTTGGCTACTGGGCTTGTGAGGTGGCACAGAGGGCTATACGGTGTAGTTAAAAAACCAGGGGAGGGGGAGAAGCCTTTGATGGTGGGTTTGTTTGGTTTTGGTTTAAGATTTTAATATATTTCCAAAGGGTGACAATGCTCAGGAATTTGAATTTAAAAAGCAACACAGTTGAGGAAGACTGACACTTCTTTCCTCCTAAAAGTTAGCGGAGAAAAACTTATTGAAGGTTCAGCAAAGAAACAGGATTTGTCTTATGAATGTCGTGATTTACTCTACAGCGACAGAGAAGTCTGGCCCCACCAAAAGGCCGGGGATAACACCGATCAGAAGTTTCTTACAGAAGCTTCTGCTTTCTGTCCTGCCCAACTCAAGGCAGCCAGACCCTCTATCATCTGTGTATTAAATGCGTTTGGGATTCATGCTGTCTGTTGGGCAGCTTTTCAAACAAAAAAACAAGTCTGCCATCAGAAAAGAAAGGGAAACGCAAGCTGAGTTCTGACATTACTGTCTATGATCAGACCACTATCACTTTCATTTCTAAAATGGGTTTTCCCCAAAACAACTTTTCAGGGTACACAAGCCAAGTTTCATCCCTGAAAATCAGCTCCATCTGTGAATCGAAATCAAATGTGGACTCTGAACTGGCGGGTGATTAAGACTGGTCAGAAACTTCCTGGGGTTAATTTTCTATAGAGGTTATTCCAGCAAGTGAGACAAAAATAATTTAGGATTCTTTTTATGGCAAGTGGCCGCTGTTGCATAGGTCACATATTAAAGCTGGAGACAGCAGAAAATGCAGGGCTGTTTGTAAGCCCAGAGAGCTCAGGCTTCTTACAAAGAAGTGGGAGATGGAGAAGGAATCTGACAATCCAGCCAGAGTTTCAATCTTTCTCCAGAAACATCTCCTTTGGGCCGCGATGGGCCGGTAACAACTGACCATCATGAACCTCTAATGGACCATCCTAACCGGCCCTCTTGGGACTATTGTCTTCCCCGACTCCTCCCTTCCCAAGTTAATAAATAAAGAGCTTAAAAACAAAAGAGGAAGACTCTTAGTTATGCTAATTTTACCTCCCTGGCTATTTGGATGGTGATAGTGAATGCGATAAACCATTTAAGATAACGAGCTGCAGGAGCCTGGCAGAATACAAAGCGACCCATCCCCAAAATGCACAGACTGGATAACGTTCTGCATATGCTGAGGAAAAGTTATCCCAAGGTCAGCCCCGCAGAGGTGGTCAAAGAGGTACTTTAGGAGATGCGCAAAAAGTTAAAAAAGGTGTGGAGCAGCATTTCAGGCTCCATAAAGCAAAAAAAAAAAAAGAAAAAAAGAAAAAAAAAGAAAAGCTACGGGAACTAAGCACACCTGCTGTTTTGTGAAGGAACTAAAAAAGCCAAATTCGAGATGAATAAAAGTAACTCCGAAATATCAAATGAGCAGATAGAATTTAACAGTTCAGCAAAACAACATTTTCATATAGCGTATACGGGACTCGCACACCCAGTCGCCATCAAATGCTTGAAGCGCTCTTAAAAGTAACCCTGCTACCAAGGCAAAGCCCAGTCTTTTGGCACAACCCAAAGGACCCGGAGCGCCCACGAGCAGGGCTGCAGCTCAAGTATCGCTCCTTCCTGCCCTGCAGCTGGGAATTCCACAAACTCTTTAACGACAAACAAAACAAAACAAAACAAACGTATTAAAATTCCCAGAGGAAAAAAAAATTAAAATAACGACGGCTGAACTCGAGTCAAACCAAAAGTGTGTTCCCACCGCTTCATTAACCGGAGAGCGGAGGAGGAGGTCACCCAGTCCTGCATTCTCCTGCCCAAGGACCAGCAATGAGGAGGCCACCATGCGTCACCCACTTTGGGGGTCTCATGCAGGACAGAGGGGGCGGGGGGGGGTGGTGTCCAAGAGGAGGATAAAGAAGCATGGAGGGAAGGGGTTGCCTTCTCCCACCACTGTGGCCAAAGAAACCGCTGCCCGGTGGTGGTGACCACACCGATGCCGGGCCAGGGGGGTTGCTGCTAACCTGGTTCCATCCTGAGCGCTGCAGTTGACGTCAGCCCCGTACTCGAGGAGATGCCGAACGATGCTCAGCCAGCCCCTGGCGCAAGCCTCGTGCAGGGCACAGTAACCCGCGTTGTCACGATGATTCACATCACACACCTTGTTTTCCAAACAATACAGAACCACTTCCTGGAAAGAGGAGGAAAAACAGATACACCGAGTTATTTCTTGCTGTGGAGATGCACAGATTTCTTGAAGGAAAAGGAGGGGGGAAAAAAGGACTTACCACAAAATCCCTACAATATGCCTACGCTACTCTCTTCGAAATGGGTCAGTCAAAAGGAAAAGAAAAGGGGGAGCCATTGAAAGTCGTGCTTATTCAGGAGACGTAGCAGAGAGCACAACTTCCCACGAGCAGACTAGCTTAGGCGAAGCGAAGCAGCACCGAGAGCTCCACATCCCGCAGGGATGTTCCTGCAGCCCCCGACACACCAGGAATCATCGCAGATGGGAAACGTGCAAATTTCGCAGACAAAACTCACTGCTTTCCATTTCTCAAAACTTCCACGCGTACAGCTAGCAGGAAGGTTTTTACTCTTACATCTGCATTTTTTAGCAGAAAATTCTGCAAACACAACAGCAGCACAGCCGACGTCAGTTTGATTTTAGAAAGAAAAAGCGCATGACCCGAAACAAAACACATTTAAGACACACAAAGGACGGTTTGCTACCGGCAAACAACAACAACAAAAAAAGCCCGGCTCCATCAAGATCGGGGAAATCCCATTTTCACCCACCCTGGTTTTCTGCATGCAGAACTAAAGCCAGGCGCCAGGTTCCAATAACGAGCCCAGCGCCGTGGGAAGCCATGTGAATTTAACACAATTCATCTTGCAGTCAAATATACCACGGTCGAGAGCCTAGGCCAGACTCAGCTCTACGCTGCCGTGCGGCCTTGAAACAATGACTGCTCCATCGCTCAACCAAAAATTTAGGATGGTGCGAGTCTTCCTCTATTTGTGTCAGATGCAAAAGAAAAAAGACAAAAAAACCACCCAAACACATTTCTAGGTGATGCTGCACGTATAAAATAGCCCCCGCGTTCCCAGATTAGCGGTAAGCCATTAATTTTGCATTTGCTCCTCTCGGAAGGCTTGAGCGACACCCTCACAAAGCGGGATGGAGGTGTGGAGGGGGCGAGCGCTTGCTTTGCCAAAAACAAGAGAATAAAACAACCACTGGGTGCGATGCATTTATTCTTCCCCTTTCAAAATCCACCGGAAAGCCCGCAATAATCTGTGCTCTGGATATTACCTGACCCAAGAGCTGGTATCCAGGATACAGCATGAAGCTGCTCTTTTAGCAGGCCCTCGCAAACCAGGCTAAAGCGAGGGAGCTAATGAGCTGCCCGTCCCAGGCGCCAGAGCATCCCCATCATCTGCCACCGGGACGGAGCGGTCCACCACCTACACCTGATGCGCCCACCGCTTTAACCCGGGATCCCCACAGTCCCGCCTCTCACCAAACAGGGCCTCTTCATGTGCCTGCTGATCAGCCCAAAGGCCAAAAATCGCTCCCGAACGGCTGCTCTTTACCCTGCGCTCAGCTCCAGCCCCGTCAGAAAGGGCTGTGCAAAATTATACCCTGGAGGTAGGAATTTTCCTTCAAAACCAGACCACCCCACCAGGCAAATTAGCAGATGGATATAGGTAGCAGAAGCAGCTGCCATTCTCGGCTCCACTTCTAGCATGCAGTTACCATTTAAAATAGATGCAGCAACTCAAAATAAAAGACCTTTCATCTATTTTTGTAAAAAGGAAAGGATCGTCCTAGGGTGGAATACCTGCTACTGGACGAAAAGGCTAATTTTGTCGGGCAATTCTGTGTTAAGAGGCTATAAGAAGAATGTCATTAACCACAAAATGTAACCATAAAGACCATAAAACTCTACATTGTTAATTAATTAAATGCCTCATTAACTTTTTTTAACATGATTTATTCAATTTACAAAAAAATTAGCCATCACTGCCGAATACAGGAACATGTGGTGCCACAAACACACTTTTGGTTTCATAAGCATCTCTTGCTAACGTTAGAGAAAGGCTGCGAAAGTGCCACCGGGCAATTTAATGTCTGTTCAGGTGCTCTATTCAAACCAGCAATCTGAAAATCACTCGCAGTTAATCCAAAGAGTCAAGCGAGCAGGAAACGGCCACGATCTGTGCCACCGCCACTTCTGCTGCCTGCAGTTTGTTACCCCAATTGCGAACAGCCAACATTAAAAGGCGCATGCAAACACGCACGCTCCATCCTCATCTACAAAGAGGTGCCCTTCCCTTTCGTCTCTCCCACCCGTGCTCTGCAGCAGCTCCTGCGCCTTTTCCAAGGGAAGGGGTCAGCATTCCCCTGGGCATCCCTCATGCCCTGGGTATCCCCCATGCCCTGGGCATGCGTGCTGCTACCAAGAAGCACTATTTCCCTCCATCCAACCCCAAAACACATCCCATGGGCGAGCTGAGTCGTAACTCTTCCCCATAACACCCTGCCAAACCCCACAAGTGATGCTCGTCCCCTGGTGGGGTGTGGGAGCCCCAGGGGAGCTGCACAAGGACAGGATGATGCTCAGGAGCTCCTGCTCCTGTGCCACCAGGGACACAGGGCCAGACCTTCATGTGAGGCATCCCCAGGGCAAACCTTCTCCCCCTGCCTGGATAAACCCTGTCTCCATGAGTGTTTGAAGCCCCTGGAAACAAACACCATCCTTCCCCTACCACACACCGCACATTCCTCTAATTTCACTGCCTTCCCAGGCAGGACTTAATCTCAAGTTCACCGGAGAACTTTCCACGTCCAGACACACACACCAAAAAGGAACAAGCAGCACAAAGACAGCCACTGTTTCCTCTCCCATCAAATTCATTACGCAAACCTTCTGTAATTTTTTTCCCCCAAAGACTTTACGCTCCCTATAATTCCCCCTTCACGAAAAGTAAATTACAGTTTTAAGACTACTATTATCTCAAGTCATTTGTTTCAAATGGAGAAAACAGAATGGATTTGAGAGCGCCCATATACTGGGATGGGTTGCTAACATCCTGATGAAGCACGGCCTGGCGCAGAAGCCTGGCGAAGAAAAGGCAGAGCTTCCCACTGGCTTCGGCAGGGTCTCCCTCAGACCATATGGATTTCCAGAGCCAAAGACCATTTGCCGCACTGTCTTTAAGTAGCCTTGCTGGTTGTAGCCCTGCAATTTATCTGGCCAGACACAAGCCACATTTGTCCTTCGACATTTCACTCTCACGTCAGCTTTTACACACAAAATCCTAACTCTGTGTGTGTGTGTCTGTCCCTGCAACTATCTGAGGTGCATCCATACTGTGCAATTAAGAGTGGGGCAGAGGCACCTGAGCGAGCAGGATCCGGGCTCCCCACGGGTCCAGGAGCGATATTTACAGCTCGCCAGCATCTCTGCATGCCAAAGCAGCTCTGGGTTTGGGGTGGGATCTCCGCACAGCCGCAGGGCATCCCTGCTGCACAGACAGGCAGGCTGCCAAGGGCAGGCACGAACTCAACCGGCCTCAGGGCAGAGATGCTGGTGCTGCTCTGCCCCATACAGCATCCCTGTTGCCATCAGGACTCACTGCTGCTCTGCCCCATATAGCATCCCTGCCACCATCAGGGCTCGCCGGTGCCCTACGTTGCCAGCCACTTCCAGCCCCCAGTCCTGCACCAGCGCTCAGCGTCCCTTCACAAGCCACGGCCCCAGTGGCGCAGACTCATTCGTCTCCTCTGCCATCGGGCTGGCAAGGGGCCACAGGGCTGCCGGCTGTCACCGCAGCAACGACAAGAAGCCCCCCATGCGCACATGAGCATCCAGTGCTCCTACTTCAGCATCGGCCCCCGGCCACCGCGCTGCAGCCATCAAAGCAAACGAAAGACAATTGCAGCGGCCACAGGTCACAAACCAGCAAATTACCTCGACCCACAGAGATTTTTTTTTCTTTTCTTAAATAGAGGAACTTGTAACTTCTTGATCACTCTAATTTTTCTGGAGGCAGAGGGAATTCAGCTTTCTAATAACTGCAGTAGTCTGGTCACTAGCAAGAAAAACAACACAGCTACAGAGCTTCCATGGCTGACCAAACTATCACAGCTCACCACAGGCCAAATGAAGCCCCAACGAGGCGTCGTGGCCACCCACCTCTCCAGTCCTTGAAAAACACGCCCGATGCCGGACCCCAGCAGCAGCTGGGGCAGACAGACCAGGCTCTCGCCCTATCCCGCTGGGCTCTCCTGCCCTGCTCTCCACCTCAACACCAGCCAAACCATCAAGTCAAAACATCGGAATATTTAACCCTATTAAAAACATGGTGTTTACTTGAACTTTTGGGTGAACTCAAGTCAGAAAATCCCTGATCGGCTGATGATGGGAACATAGGGTTACCCCAGGTCCCCAGGACCCCAGTGTTGGTGGGCCCAGGCATCCATGGCTTTCTGCAAGACCCTCAGCCCATCGCTGTTTCACAGATGCTCCCATTGAGAGCACGCAGAGAGCCCAAGCATCCTACGGCAGCCGGCTATGTGCCAGCAGTACTCGCCCCGACAGACACCGCGCACAAGAGGAAAACACACCACCAATAGCTCGGAACACATGCTACCACACATTTTGATTTTAGATGCGCAGGAAACCTTAGGTGCATAGGAAATTAAATAATTTAAAATTATGGAGATTACCATAGCAACGTTGTAACAACCACTTCTCCTCCTCCTAGCTAGAGCTGGAGTGCCCCAGGGTTAGAAGAAGCCTTTGTCTAGGGTAAACAAAACCTTTCCAACAAACCCCGCCTTCCAGAGCTGGAGAAGGCCTCTCTCCACAGGAAGTTCCTCAGCTATACAAAGGGTATTTCCAGGTTTCTACAAGCTCCTGAGGCTGGGCAGGCCCCACCTGGGCCTGGGAAGGGCTGATGCCACTTTCCATCGTGGGGCTCGAGCCCAGCTCTGAGGTCCAAGAGGTCGTCTCACCACCAAGGCAAGCCCTGCAACCACGCCATAGGCAGCCATCCCTCACTGCAATGAAACACCTCTTCGCCAGGTCTGCAGTTGAGCAAGGACGACGCTCAATATACCTCTGTGCCCATATTTCCCCCAATAAAAGTGTGCTTCAAAACAGCGGAGCGAGGGGATTCATCGGTTTCTGATTTTTGTAGCAACAGGGGGGCTGTTTCATTAGACAACATTGTTCCAGCTCCGCCGAGCAGCTCCAGACTCCCGAGCATAAAAGCAGGCAGAGTGCTCCTACGATGCATCTGATCATGCAAGAGGACACTCCAAGCGCTACATCCTGTGTCACATACCAGATACTCCTTGGAGGAAAGAACCAAAAATAAAACCCTTCTCCTAAACTACGTGCTCGTCACAAATAACAAAAAGCAAAAATCGTACAGCTCGTTAAAAATCAGCATAAAGACGATGACTTTAAAAAAAACCATTCATTCTCTTTGCAGATGGCTTGTATTTAAACGGAAGCGAGGGTTACCAATAAAACTTTACCCTCTGCTCATTCCGGTGTCCCCACCAGCTGTGGGGACCCATTCCCGCAGCGACCTGCCCCCAGATCCCCGCGCCCTGGGGCACAGGAATGCAGCATGGAATCGGGGGGGGACACCCTGCAAATCTCTCAAAAATTTCCATCTATGAAACTGGAAAGAGGGTTTTAACTTCCGGAGTAAAACCCCAAACACCGCCTGTCGTGGGGTGGGGAGGGGAGGGACCCTCACCTCGTAGCCCAGGCGTGCTGCCCGCTGCAGCAGCGTTTCGCCTGCGTTCTTGTTGACGATGAGCCTGCGCGCCTCGGGAGGCATGGGCCGGCTGGGGGTGGTCTCCTGAGGGGGGCTTGCCACCGGCAGCTGGGGGGGTTGCGGGACGGGGAGCGAGGAGGGAGTCTGCTGCAGGCGATCATACGGCTTCTGCTCGTAGGGCTTGGCTGGCGAGGAGTCGCCATCCGAAGTAGGCTCCGGTCGCTTCCTGACCTTCCTCGTTACCGTCACCTGTCAAAACCATTGTTATGGGTTGGTTGGTTTGGGTTTTTTTCCCATCCTTGTTTTTACAATACAGCGATGGGATTATATTTTGCCAGCGAAGAATTACACTTTTTCTACTCTTATTTAATTTTTTAAGGAAGACCTGCTAACGGCTTTTAAATGCAAGATGCCTCCCCCACTGCAAGAGTGCCTTTAACTCGGGTTAGGAAAAGCAAATGCAAAACGTGCAAAGCATCCACAGACGAATTTGAATGCAATTCCCCGCTACCCGGCATGCACGACAGCGCGTTGGTTGTAAGCAGGCTCGCTCTGCCTTCCGAGAGGCTGGTGGACAATTAAGTCTAAATAAAGATACCTTATCTTCAGCATTTTCGATATCTGTGGTGTCATCCCCTGTCAGAGATGACCTCCTTCTCCTCTCCTGCAGTGCCAAGTGTTTTGTTTTACACTGACGTTTCCCTGATGGCTTCTCACACTCGCTGTATTTCTGCAGCAGAGATGCATGTTGGAAATCCTCCTCTTCGTCTGTGTACAGCCCATCTGTCTTCCGGCTTTCTTTAATTTTCTGCTGTTTGGCAGCCAACCTCGAGGCTGGAGTACAGCTTGGCTGAGCCTGCCTTTTGCTGTTTGCATTGCTGGATGAAAGGCTCTTCATGTGCGGAGACACTGGGAATACGGGCAAGCCTAAATGGGAAGGAAAGGCATTACACATCGCATGGTGTGTTAAAAGGAAAACACATTGCTAGCACTTAACACAAGCTCCTCGACTGCTTAAGAGACCTACCAATTACGTTTTCGAATCATTAATATTTCAAGCGTTCCACATTCAAACTGTGAATAGCATCGTGCCAGTTAACGTTACGTTAACAGTTATAACGCTCTGATAAAAAAAAAATCCCTAAATCAAATGCCCCGTGCCGGGGCGTGGCGAAGGCTGTGCGATGCCATGCCATCCCGTGCCGGATGGGCACTGCCGTAGACCCAGCCACCGCCGGCAGAGCAGGAAGCCACCACCGCACCCACCTCGCCGGGGGGAAAAAAAACTCGCCTCCTTACCTGGAACTGCTTTATCTGAAGGGGAACCAACTCCTCCGGCAGCCTGGGCCCGGCCGGGCTTGCCCACCGTGGGCTAGTTGTGGTCGCAGGGCAGATACATGGATGGCGGCAGGAGGAGGGGGAAAGCAAGAGAGGTGGGAGCATGGATGAGGACAGCGGGACAGCACGGGGGGAATGTTGAGCTTAGCCCCAAGATGGCAATAAGACTGGGAACATCTCCCTGGCAGCATTTTTACTTGAAAAGCAAAGCAAGAGAGGAAAGGCTACTCAAGGAGCCATCCCTACAGAAGCCCTGTGCAAACTCTGTATCAGAAAGCACAGGGATTTTGCAGGGAAAAGCAGTTGGCTGTGTTTTCCCGAGGACTACGTCCAGAAGCGAGTCTTTCTGCGAGACCAGAAAGCCCTGGGACATCGGGGATCTCAGGGCAGTGCTTGGCCACCAGCAGCGGGATACTGGCAGGGCTGGGTTTTCTCCAGAGGCTGGCTCTAACAAGCCAGATCCCACAATCTGGGCCACATGCAAAAAGCACGGTTGGTTACTTTTTTTTTTTTTTTAAAGTCAGAGTGCAAGCAGGTTTACAACAAAACAAGGACAGGAAAGTTGACTTTTTATAGTCTGAATTTCCCTTGGGAAGAGAATTGAGGTGACCTCAGAACCAACTCCTCTGCAGAAAAATTAAAGCTGGCTGGAAAGGAAGGGACACTTCAGCCAAACAATACCACACCACGGAGGGAAGGTACGGAAAAAAACCCTGAGTGCTTGAAAGAGGCTCCTTTGCTCCAAGAAGTCTCTGAAGTGATGCTACTTTCAGAACAGAAGAGATGGCAGGAGCAAATAAGGCAGTCACTCAGAGAAGAGAGACCTTTATTTAAAGAGACTCGATGCAGAGCCAGCCGGTAAAAAAGAAAATAAAATCCAGAATCCTCTTGGTGGGCAACTTCACACTTTTGTCTTCCTTTAAATAGATCTGTGAAAGCAACTTGCAGAAGACTTTCTAGATTAAAGATGAAAACAGAAATCCCTCAGTTCTTTCGAGATGCTTTCTAGAAAAAGATGCATACCACGGCTTGCCAAGCAGATGTCAGGAAATTTACGGGACACACGATGTGCAGATTGTTCAGCAAAAACCCAGTAAGTTTTTTAGGCTTTGCAATCCTGAAGGAAGGCGCCTAGTCACAGGCTGAGCCTATGGATGTAAGGCTCTTTCCAACTCTGCAGACAGCAGAGGAGTAAAGTAAGGAGTGTTTAATTCTCCTGTTCCCAACTAACCTAATTGGAGTAGCACGTGAAAAGCCCAATTCCAACACAGACATTATCATCATTATCTACTTAATCACTTACTAAAAAAAATTGTTAAGATGGAAAGCAGCAGCGATGAGGTCTGGTGAGGGCAAAGGAAAGCAAGAAACTGCTGCATGGAGAAAAACTAGAATAGAAAGAAACTTCACAGGTCTGGAGAAGGGCAGAAATGCAAAAGAATGGAGGAAAAAAAGACACAGGAAGAAAAGCCTATCTCAAAGAACTGCAGGCTTTCCCATGCAGGGATGCCAAGGCATTGAAAGCAGAAGTTTAATCACCATAAAAAAAGCATACTCCAGCCTGCAAGCTCCACGTAAACTCCGTGCTCCACTTTGACCCTCCACAGTGGTGTGGTGACAGCAGGCGCCAAGCTAAACGTGCGACACAGCTGAGAAATGGAGAGTGGCAACGCTATGCCCAGGAGCTTTGGGATCAATAACGTTGCAAGAGGCCAGCGCTATCCAGAAAAAGCCAAACATCAGCTTGGGAAATGCAAGACACACACAGGCAGAAAAAAAAAACAACAAACCCAACAAAAAAAGGCAAGCAATTAATCCTGGAATCCCACCCCTTCACTACATAAGTGAAGGGAGAAGAAAAACAAGCGTGAGCAGGAATATCCCCAAATATCCACGAAAAAAAACCAACTAAACCAAAATCCAAAAAAAACCCAAGGCCTCCCGACTGATGTGGGTTGTGGCGAGTCTGACTCGGAGCAGGACCTGCCTCCCTTCCTGTGGGAGCAGGCTGCAGAGAGGTCCACAGGGAAAAGCAGCTGCTGCCGCATCACCTGAACGCTGGCTTCTTCAGCTCCCACCCGGGCAGCTGCCTCCTCCTGCCTGCCAAGCCAGCCACCGCTGCACTGCCTGCAGCCCGAGGGGCAGGCAGCGGCTTTCCCGGTGGGAGAGATTCTCCTGGCTCCTCTCCTCAGGGCTTTCATTTCTGTGCTGCCCGGGTTTTCTCCTCTCTGCAATAACATCCCGGTGCTGCGGCTCCCCGGGGGACCATCTGAAGAGCTGGCTACTGCACCGCCGGCAGCGCCGGGAGGTTATTACTCAGCTGAGATCCCAGCGGAGACCATGGCTCCCGCATTGGCCACGGGTCCAGGCAAGCAGCACGATGCCACGAGGTTGCCAGCATCCCCGTGCTCACACACCACCCCAGAGAGCCAGCACGGGCAATGTCACGTCATGAGCAGGATGAGGCAGGGACTGAGATTTATTTTGGGCAAGCTGCATCCCAGCTCTCGTGGTTCTGACCCACAAGTGAGGCGACAGCCAGAAAAGTGACCAGGGAACATTTCTAGTGGCCACCGCGTGGTCACCCAGCCAGCAGGCACTGACAGGGTACCGAGGGGTGACAGCAGCCCCATGGTTGCTTGCAATGCCAATGCATGACTTCTCCCACACTAAAATCCCGGGCTAAACATGACTGGAGCAACAAGCCCAGAAGCCAGCACCCTCCGCCTTCCCAGAGATTTGCAGGCACAGGCAGCAAATCGTCCTGCTCTTAGACCAAGGCTTCATGGGCGCAGGGGCATACCCCGATGTCCTGTTACAGCCCGCTTCTGGGGATACAGCCAGCTGCCCAGCAGCAGAGACTGCCATGTTCACAGGCAGCACTTGGGCACCGGGAACAGCCATTCCCAGACCCAGAGCAAAAGAAAGCTGCAAGCGCCACGGTATATTCTCATATTCACAATATCTGCTTGTTTAAGAAAAGTTTGAGGACTAGTCCCGAGCAAGAAAGACAAGCTGGAAGTCTCTGTCCCCATGCGACTGTCACACAGAGGATGCTCTGTTGCACAACGCGGAAAAACATCCTCGTCCTAGTCAACTAAGAAAAAGGGGATTCAAAGGTTTACACGGGGCTGGAGGAGTGTCAGCAAAGTGATCTGAATGATCTCCAGTGCCTTGCACAATGAATGGCAAGGCATCATTCCGTCAGGTTTATGATTTTACAGCGGCTTCCAAAACCAGGAAGTTTTTCATAGCCACGGGGCGACTGAATCTGAATGCCTTCGGGAACGGTGCATAAATCGGGAGCAACCTCTTTTTCTTTCCCGAGGTCACACGTTAGAGAAGCCCATCACTGCCACGGGAGGCACTGCAGGGGAAAGTGAGAGCATCCTTACACAATGCGGCTTCTTGTTAGTGACCCTCGTTTAATCTCTACAAGGTATCTCTTTCTGAAAGTACAAAGGGGAGCAGGTGATGGGCAGGGATGTTTGAGCCGATACCACGCTCGCCAAGGCAGCACATAAAGCAAGGGAGTAAGAGTCAAAAGCTCCTTTTAAAACTAAGTTTTGACCTCCTGCTTCACAAAACCTTTTGGAGAACCTTCCCATTCAATAAGCATCAAAGTTTGGGGTTTTCTGCCCTCAGATAATCCTACCAAGGGGAAGGATGGGTGAGGAGCTTTAGGACAGAAGGGAAGCCGGTATTTTTGCCTGTGACCATTTTGGAGATGCTACCCAGGAAAACTCTCACCGGTGTGGGATGACCTGCACTCGGTCCTCTCCACGGCATGAGACAAGAGGATCCACTCTCCTCGTGCTTCTCCCTTTTGAGGTGATCTCAGCTAAACTACAGGTCAGGCCAGCTGGAGGGTGAAATGCTACCAGTTTGATGAAGCTGCCAGGTCTGTGAAAGAGGAAGGAGCCCAAATGTCCAACTCAGAGCTCCCCCTCCCAGAAACAGCCTTTCCTCAAAACAGGCAGAGGACTTGGAGGGGTAAGAAGAGGAGAAGAAGGAAGGAAAGAAAGGTATTTGCAACCTTTTACTTGAAAAAAGTATACGTCTCCCTGCTGTGGCCAGAGGAGATGGGGATTCGGAAGAGGTGCAGGGGATGCAGGAGGGGGACCGGCCACGTGGGCTGCGTGCTGCCGTCCTCACCATCCTCCAACCAAGCTACGGCAGCAAACGTCGCAGGGAAGAGAAAAAGCAGCAGAGGAGACAATCTGCCCGCAGGCTGAGGAGAGCGGGGACCAGCGAGTGTCCTGTCCATCCGAAGGAAAAATTGGCGTATTGCCTCCACAGGTTCTCCCCCAGGATAGGGAATGAGCAGAAAAGGGGAAAAGGATGGGGAAAAGGAGGAAGCGGAGTGAGGGGGAACGAAGCAGCAAAAAACAAGTCAAGGGAAGCTGATGCGCTTTGAGGAAGCGGCCCCTTAGGACAGAGACACTGGCAAGATCTGTGCCAAGGGGCTGGGGAGTGGGGCCACAGGGGTCTACAGGACGTGCCCGCGATGAACCAGCATGGCATCCTCTTGGGGAGAAGGATGAGCCTTGCTCTTGCGTGTATGCCCTGGGAAAGGTGGGGAAACCCCGCAGTGCCGAGGGTGCTGGAGGCGTTGGGTTCCCGAGATCAAGAGCCGCTAGCTGAGCTGATGCTCTTTCAGAGGGTCACAGCCCCTCAAATCCTACATGTGGTTAAACGCTCTTTCACCATCTAGCAGCCTGTTTGCTCCCTCCCTCGCCCAGAAGCATGCCCCCATTGTATGCCACCCCCCGCCCCAGCTCTCCTCTAGAGACATAAATTCATCTTCACGTTATCTATGAAAGAGTGTTTAAAGCCAAAACACACACACGCACAAACACATAGGTACACACACATACACAAACACATTTTCTTGTCTGCCAAATATCAGCTACAGTGCAATGCTTAAAGAGGAGGTGTCAGTCCTTATACAAATTGACATCTACAGAAAAATATATATATATAATTTAAAAAAAAAAAAAAGCTCTCGACAATTCCTTAACATCGGTGGCAGCATGCGTCACTGTAAATGCTAAAGCCGTCTGGTTTCCCTAGTAGTCTCTGCATACCTTGTTCATTGTCACTTGTTTTGAGGGACTCTTCAGACCAACTTCTATTGCTTTTGGCCTCTGACCTTTTCTTGGTGTGCCTTTCTTCTGTGAAGTCTTTGACCTTTGCAGTGGCCTCTGGCTGAACAGCCTCAGCTAAATCTTTCCTGCTTTGCCGGCCCAACTTGCCGGACGGGGATCTCTCTGGTGACACCTGCTGCTCCCATAGTTCCCTAAGATGCTGCAGGTGACGCTGCTTTTTGGGATGGAGCCCTGTTAATTCAATGCACACCTTCAGGTTGGTCACCTCATTACAATTGGGCTCTTCTAAGTGGTTAGAGGAATTGTTTGTCATTTCCCTCTCAGGCCAGTCATCTAATGGAAAAATAACTAAAAATTAATCAAAAAGCCCCCTCAACTTAAAACAAAAGCTACATTTCACTTTCGGGGCATATAGTCTCAGCTTTACCACCACACTATGCATTTTAAAGGTTCGCTCATTAAGGGTTACATGCACTACAGTAACTTGCATCGCTGTGGCTACAGTGTCCAACGACTAGTGCTTTACCCTTATATGCCAAGATTTTTATATATACATATATATATACACATATATATACATACATATATATATACATATATATAATTTTAAGTGAAATGACAGTGCTCACATTAGTAACTATCAAGTTCAAAAATGGAAACACATTAAGCCAAAGGGACGTTCCTTTCACAAGACATTCCTTGAGAGAGACCAAAGCAAAATGCTGTCTTACCTTTGGAGTTCTTCTTCTTTTTTGCTTTTGATATAAGTTCATCCTGCAGTTCATCCACAAAGTTTTCATTTTGGCTGCCATCATTTTGCACTCTCTCACCAGAGTGTTTACGCTTCCTGTCCAGACGTGGACATGGATGTTGGCCAATATCTTCTGTTGGCTGGTCTTCCGCTTTTTCATATATAGAATGCCTCTCTAAATAACATTGCTCATTTGAGAGATCTTTTTCCTCTGGAGTTTCAAGAAAGTGACCTTGGTTGTTTTCTGTACTAGTAAAGTTACCTAAAAATAAAAAAAACAAACACCACAAGACCTAATAAATACAAAACAATTCATTGTGAGTAAGCTACGATCTCTCATCTCTTCAATGTCATCTCCACCATGACTTATGGTTTAAGAGGCATGCAAATAAACACAAAACCTTACTTCAGAACAAGCCTCCTCTGGTCAGCTTAAGGCAGGAGTTTCCTCAATGGCTAAGTACAACCCCCCAAAAGCGCAATACTTCGTGTTGGTTCTACATCAATTTAAGAAGTACAACATTCACAATACTTGTAGCCATAGAAACATCACAATATGCTTTTTTAAATACAGAAACATCTTCAGATATCGAAAGCACAGACCCTTTTCAGAAAGCACCTTGCCCCCCAAAATCGTGATAAGTAATAACCCAAGCTTCACTGTGCAATGACTTTCTTTTCAGAAATACCTTCTGATGATAATAAAGTATCAGTCTTCCGCTGATTCCTAATCCTTCCCTAACTTCTCGCATCGAATTGCAGAGTCTGACTTAAAAGCTTTCGTCCCTTCTTTTGGAGATATAAATGGGATACGGAGCACGCACACACGTACACGGGAATACCACTAAGAATAGCTGTGATATTTTGCAAAAAGCACTACTTGAATCCAAGGTTATAAAAAGGCTTCCTCGCTTCAAGTAACCAGCCAGTCACCGTACATCACATGATCTTTGTCACCTCCTTTTAAAAAAGACCTTGCTTTTTTCAGGGAATATTTCCAGCAGCAGCAACCGGGTGAGCTCTGAAAAGCTTACAAGAAACTAGTCTGACAAACTAGCCCCAAAACACCTACGTTGCCATGCTTGCCCTAAGTTCAGCTTCCCCTCTCCAGTACTGTTCCATCAAATGTAGAGACAGCTTAAGTGACTTTAAATGGATGCTTGCTTAAAACAGCAGTTAATCATCATCTTGAACAGGTATTTTTTCTTGCGTTTAAACCGAACTAGCCAAGCCACGGTTAGGCAGACATGGGGCACAGACTGCAACGCGGTTAAATCAGCTTCCTATTTACAATTCTCACAAATAAGTTGCTTTTCCCAGGCGTTTTAGCCCTCCTGGCTGACCAACACTCCTTCTGCACGTCTGCCGCTCTTTGGCGAACTGTCCGTATGCTCCATCCTACTTCCCCATGGCTCACTGCCCCTTTTCCTCTTCCTCCTCCTTGCCTTTCCTCCTCCTCCCACTTCCGTTCCTGCAAACACATTTGGTTTCCTACCTGGACTCCTGACAGTTTCCCTTCCCTCCCCCTCATCCTCCCAGTCCTTACTCAGCCTCCTCCCCCGTACAGCCTGGCCTCCAACTTCTGCTCTTCGCCCTCCACAGCCCCCCTCTCCCCTCTGACACCCACCACACCAGAGAGACCCCACCACACCAGCATCCAGGCCCTGGCAGCCCCTGGATGCAGCCCAGTTGCATCCCGCCTTATCCCAGGAGCACCTTCCTACAGCTCTGCCAGCATCTTCTGGCTTGACGACCGTCCTTGAAATCCCTGTTGTCAGCAATGGAAGGCTGAGGAGGAGAAAAAAACCCCTCCGATGAGATTTTTCTTCACCACAATTTGGAAAAGGCTCCAAGTAGCACCTAGGGCTCTGGAGATGTTTGCAAGCACCAGAACATCATTTCTACACTGCTTGGGAAGCTGCCTGCAGGGCTGCTTTATAAAACGGCAGAAGACATTTGGCCAAGAAAAATCAAAACAAAAGTTGACTTTTTCCAGGCAAGAGGGACGCTCGGGCCATTATGCTATTTGGCGATGCTCCTCTCCACAAGGCCGTCTGGCCAACACCTGCTCCCTTCAAGACTTTAAAACGCAGTTTGTCACACTTCTTCCAGCCAGCAATGCTGACACGTTCCAGAAAAAAAAGTATCTTGGCTTACTACGACTGTGCCTCTAAATCGCCAGTGTCACCTCCTGAAACCAGACGGAAACTGGCAATACCCCGTGCCTGCACATCTGGCACAGGGATGCTGCCCAACAGCTGTACCCTACCACACCACCCGCACCGGCAGCCCTGTTTCACACAGCGTAAAAGAAGCTGGACCAGCCACGTTTTAAAGTAGCACTTTAGAAATGCTTCTATCGGACTTCATTTTACATCTTTCATGCAACCTGCTATTTTCCCCCCCCCTTTCATAAGGAAACATTATACTTATACGCTCAGTTTCCCCGGACAAACCCGGTAAGGGCACTCTCCGCCCCACTCCTGCTGTTCATAGCCTCCATGTCTCCAGCGGGTACCAGCAGCTACACACCGCGGTTCACACCGAGAGTCGGTAGATCAGGACAGCTTTCCTGCTCCTAACACTGTCTGGCCTGAGAAAAGGCAGGCACATCCTGACCAATTCCCAGAGAAGCTTTCGCTGGGTCAGAGGAAGTATCAGGCTGTAAGGAAGGCTCGGGGGGGGGGAGGAGGGGTTGTGATGGTCTTAATCTTTAGGGCTTGCAGGAAACGGCAAGCTAATTCCAGCCTGCCACCACCAAAAGCGACCCGCTGCAAATTAATTCCTTCTCTTATCTGCAAAGAGGACTTGGCACAGGGATGCCGAGCGCCGCTCGCTCCGACTGTCCACGCTAAAAAATTAAAAAGAGGGGAGACATTTGCTGTAACCTCTCTAACAGCCTTTCTCCAGGGCTCCGCGTGCCACTGAAAACAGCATACACACATTAAAGTTTATCCAAAAAGCCCTCGCTGCCAGCGGCTCTGCCACACCTTTCCTCTCCGGTCACATCCGAGGGGGACACCCCCCCGCCCCAGGCCACCAGAGCTCCGTCTCCTTGGCCTCCGAGCCAGAAATCCCTCTCGAGGACTGCCTGCTGCCGCACACACGTCCCTGAAATCCGTCCCACTACGTGCAGTTAAGACCATTAGAGAAGCGACATCTCCGCACATTAATCCGGGCTTGCGTAATCATCCTGCATCCACAGGGCAGAACGGGGACAGCGAAGCCGGGCAGACGCGTCCTTGCCGATCCGATCTGCTCTGCTGCCGCCGCCGCCGCTCCCCGCCTCTTCCACAGACGGATTTTCACCGCAAAAGAACAAAGGTCGGCTGCCGTTCGGGACACGGCCATAGCCCAGAGGCTGCCAGGCTCTCCGCGCAGCTCGCACGGACACATCGCATGCCCAGAGGGTTTATTTTCCCCTTGGCACAGCAACAGCAGCCGCCTCACGGGGCGCGGGCTCTATTAATATTTTACCACCGGATTCCGTCCGCTCCGTCCTCACAAATTGTTTTGCAAGCAACCCGGATCAGATGCGATGTCTCCCCAAATTAAGATACGCGTGTCAACATGAGGCACGGCAACATAAGCATATCTTGCATGCCCAACAAAGACAAGGAGAATTTGTTTGCTTTTGTTCCACCCCCCACCTTCCCCGCCATGTATCTACAACATCCTTTCCTCGCCCCGAGGAAGAAAACAACAAAATACTTGGAGTTTTCTTATCCTCATTATTCAAACAGTGACGAGGTAGCCAGAAACACAGGATAAATGCTGAGTTCTCATAGCAACACACCTCTATGAGTAAGGAGATTAAACTCCTAAACGTGTTCCTTCCTCAAGCCTCCAGCCTTTGCCAGTCTCACACCAGCTGCGAGAACCAGCACCAACAACTCAAAACGATTTCTCACTGTCCTACCCAACTAGAAAACAAGGAAGAATGAAGAAGATGCTTCTTCCCATACGGTTTCTGCCTGAAGCAGCGTCTCCTCAGCGCATGGTCTACAATCTCACGAGAAACAGTTACAAGCACACACAAACGCGCTACCCCAAAAAAACCCCCAAAAAACTTTCCTTCATTCTTCCACCTTCCTGTTGCCGTCAGCTGCTTGAGGCCAGGCCCTCCCATGCGATGCAAACAAGGAAACACATCGTAGAGTTTAAGCTGCAATTGTTTTGTTCAAATAACATGGCAGCTAAAAACAGCCTTTCCTCTTCCCTGAAGCAACCTTCTCATTGCACTCATTTATGCAAGGCACCCTTTCTTCATCCGAGAATGGTCATGACTATCCAAAGGCTAAACCCCAGCATTCGGCACGGAGATCACAACAACAGTAAGAAATTCCCCCAAGTCACCTTCAGCATCCAATTCCAAGCATCCCATGGGGCAGAGGGAACCCAGACGATTTCATTTTTCCCCTCCAAGCACCTCTGCTTGGGAACCTTCCACGTTTGTTTCCCTCTGCCCAAGCCCACTGCGCTGCTCAAACAAGCAACCCCCATTCTCCCTGCACAGATTTCTGATTTTTTCCTTTTCTTTTTTTTTTTTTATGCACTGTCTCGTCGCAGGAAGGTAGTAACTGACCAGGGCAAAGGACATGTTTACTGTCTCCATCTTTCATTTGTTCAGGTATACAGACAGCCCAGCGAGAAAAGCAAAGCAGCAGATTACCATGCAAAGGGACACCGGCACCTTGCCCTGATGCCAAACATCAGCTCTAAAGGCTCTGGCACATCACACCATGTACTTTCACCCATAGAAACTGCTTTAACTTTTTCCCCATTACCTCATGCCTTAAGATCAAGTTTTTAACATATCGGGTTTTATTTTTCCCAGCTAAGGCTTAAACGGGCAGTGTCTTCCTCCTATAAAATTAGCTAAATGGGTAATCGCGCTCCTCGCTCAAGAAATCCGCAGCTTGTAGAATTTATTCAGTCTTTCACACTTGGGTATGATTTTTTCAACACCACTAGAAGAGCTTTGTTATGAACCGACATGCGACCATCACATGCCCGTATTGATGCGCGCGTCCGTGCCAATAGCTTAAATCACTTGATCTCTGAACAATCCTATGACTCATGACATATGCATCCCATAATTTATCATGTTTGTGCTATGGAAATGCACCGGAGCAGCATCGCCTCAGCAACATTTACAAGTCACCTTGGCAACACAAAGCAGCTTCGCGGCTGCTCTCAGAACGCCCGGCAAAACCTAAACGAGATGGGAGAGAATTAAAGCACTTCTACTTTACTCCTTAGCTTTAATTGCTCATTAATTAGCAAACGCGGCTACCTCCCTTAAATCAGGCCTTTAAAAAAAAAAAACAACAAAAAAAACCAAACAGCAAACAAAACCACGTCTTTTACCCTTCTCCAGAAGGCATGATGAAGCTTAAGGCGGCTCTCAGTATGGGAAAACCATGCACTGCCAAATCAGAGGAAAAGTTCAAGGAATCGGACATTGTGCCTTCGCTTGCTTCAAAAAAAGTCCATACGCGTGCTACAACAGTAGGAAAATGAGTAAGTCCCAGGGCAAGCTAAAAAAAGGAGTTTCCATCCCATCAGATGCCTCTGTAAGCATCACCTGCCTGTGCATTACTTCGCCTTTTGTTGTTGTTGCCCTTTTGTTGTTGTTGTTGTTGCCGTGGGGCTGGTGGATTCAGAGGAGCCAAGGGTGCGAGCAGCTGCCGGGGCCCCCATCAGCTCCTTGCGCTCCACGACCGGTGCGGCGGCAGCGGCAGCGGCGCAGCCCTGACAGCCGGCTCTGCGCCGCAATCACAGTTTCGGTTGCGGTTTTCCTCTTCCCCGCCGACACCGGGCAGGTGAAGCGCTCGCGGTGGAGGGACGGGGGCGGGGGGGTGTCACACCAGTTTTGCTCCTAAATTCCCCGCTCCCGCACGTAAAGAGACGCCAGTTTTTAGCTTTTAGCCAGCGCTGGACGAACGCTCCATCAAACGCGGTGCAACGTCTTTCCAGCAGCGAGATAGCTTGCAGGGGCCAGAAAAGAAAACGGAAGAGGTTGCAAACCATCAGCTAGTTGCTGTTTGAGAGCTTTAAAGCCAAAGGCACCATCAGCGTGGCTAGAAATCAGGAGGGCAAGGGAAGGCGAGGGATAAGCAGCCCTCGCTCTCGCCAGGAGAAGAGTGGGCAGAGCCCATCGCCCCTTTGGCCGGTCACTCGGTGAGAGATGCATCAAGACGGCGGGCGGCTCAAGCCCCACCAGAGCCCAGGCCACTACACTGGAGGCGTTCAAGAAACGTGAAACTCGGCTTCCTGATTTATCAGCTGCTATCCTGCGGGGCAGGAGGTGAACCCACCACCATAAAAAAATCTTTTACTGAGAACTGGATCTGTACCGGTAAGTATTTGCTGCCATGCAGGCAGAAGAGGAGCTCCCTCAGCACAACAGATCCGTGCTTTTAGGAGTTTAGACGTTCAGCCAAACTCTGAAATAGCCTGTTAAGCCAGAGCTGATTAGGAGAGGAATGAACTAATGCACTAACATACTTTCCCTGCTTCCAGTGGTTATTTAACAGTCTCAAACACATTTTAGCCAGCAGATTCAAGTGCTGGAGACCTCACTAAATGATGAATTTAAGGACGCACCGCATCATCAGCCTTTTGCAAGGATTGGAGGGGGGGTGTTTCAGCCAACAACGATGCTCTAACGCTCCCCTTCCTCACGGCCCCCCACCCTGAGCAGCATGCCCCATGCCCCACGCCCCCGGCCAGGCTCTCCCTCCCTCCCTCCCTCCCCTGCACCCATTGCTGACCCCGCAGAGCACCGTCCCCCTCTGCATCCCCAGACTCATCTCGCACTGATGCCCCAGCCCCACCCCGCTGCTGCTGCTGCTGCTTTCCAGCACACCCAGGGTGGGATTTAACAGAAGACATCACCGGGGCACCCTGAGCCTGCTGAGGAGGAAGGGGGTGCTGCAAGGGGAAGAGCCGGGGCAGCAGCTCTCAGCTTTAGCACAGGGACCGTAAAGGCAGCGGTGCCTTCCTCCCCCGAAGCTGCCTCCATACAGCCGGGAGAAGGGAAAGCCCGCTCAGCTTCCAGGGGCTGTGTCTCTCCCCATCCTGGTACCTCCTCCACTTCCACAATTAAAACTTTCCCTTGCTCTTTTGCCAGGCCGATTCTTGTCGAGGCCGCTATTTCAGTGACAGCCACACCACAGTAACTTGATTTAGGTGAGTAACCGAGCAAGTACGATTGACCAGCATGCTCTCTGCCAAAAGCATTATTTAAAGACCAGAACAATAATTCAAAGTTATTAAATTGCCTAAATGAAATTTTCTGCTAGCCCCACTCATGAATCTCCACCTACGGAGGAGCACACTTAACCACCGAGTTACACAATGCACACACACACATACACACACGATGCGGTCTGCAGCGTGTTTCCTCTTGTTTTGCAATACTTTTCAGCATAGGGTTGTTTTTTTTTTTTCCTGAGTTGTTAAAAACAAAGTAGCAGCAGGAAGAACTGATCCATTCCTTAATTATATAGGTAAAAAAAAAGAAACTGGGAAATTGATGGAAGCCAGATGCTTACCAAGAGTTTAACACCAAAAAAAAAAAAAAAAGGCAATTTTTCTTGCATACAGTAAAAAAAAACAATACCATTTAAGTTTGTCTTGCTTTTAGGACAGTGTTTCTAGCACGCAGCCCTCTGACACCTTGCTGCAGCCTAGAGGGAAGAGCCAGCCCCACCGACTCCACAGGGAATTTCACAGCCCCCGCCCCTCCACGTGCCTGCGAGGACCTGTACTGACCACCTGCACACACCCCCTCGGCCACTGCAGCAAGAAGTCACCCAGGCACACTAGTTTCTCAGAGTTTTGAGTTTTACACTCAGCCTTTACAGACAAGCCAGCCTGGCAGATGATGCCCTTCCCTGCTCCCCATCACCCTTCTCTCCTCCATCCTTGCTTTGCCTGGAAGCTGCAATATTGGCACTTCCCAGCACTGCAGCACCTTCAGGAAGCTGAACTCCTTGTTGCCCCTCACTCTGCCCCCATCTCCTTTCTGCATTTAAAACGTAATCTTAGACCCCCGCTTTCACTGGCTGATGTGGTACTTCATCGATTGAACAGACACAGTAACTTTGGTGACAGTTAACTCTCTCTCCTGAAAAGCAGGTACAACCATAACCAGGAACTTCCAGACCCCGAAACAAGCACGGAGAGCACCAGCTGTGGCAGCTCCGTACCTGCAAGAGCCTGAGGTGACAGTGACTTTAACCAGTGAGACACCAGTGACTTTAACACCCCAAGAACACCAAGACTGCGCTGCCCACCCAGCTTTGCCGCAAGCTACCGCGGCGCAGAGACACGTGTACGCGCTTCGGAAAGCCATCTAAATTCGCTTACATCTGTCATTGTCATTTTGGTCAG
Organism: Stercorarius parasiticus; assembly: GCA_013396915.1. Classification (NCBI taxonomy): domain Eukaryota; kingdom Metazoa; phylum Chordata; class Aves; order Charadriiformes; family Stercorariidae; genus Stercorarius; species Stercorarius parasiticus. The sequence continues at coordinate 425,469 of VWZL01003116.1, forward strand.
CAATGGCATCTTCCAGAGCAACAGACTTTGGCTTCTTTTCACTGTTTCCTTTCAAGTTTTCCCAGTCTGCCTGGCTGAATCTGCAGACCTCTGAGTCTTTGGTAGCTGTTTGGCCTTCTCTCTCTTTCATCTCCAACTCTGAGAAGCGCATCATTGCACGCTAGAAAGAGAATTGATATGAAAAAAAAAAAGTCTTGCGATAAAAGCTACTTCATTTACCTTACCTTATATGAAAGCATTTCCAAAGGAAAAATCGGCTCAAAACCAAGGTTTCAGATAGATAGCTAAGGTAGCAGTTTTAACACACCTGACTTGTAAAGCAGTGTTCTAGCATCTATATGCATATAGCCACACAATTCTTTCATATATAAGCATATATATATATGTGTAAGATATATATATAAATGTATACTGTATATAAAACAAAAACATTCTGTTTTGGAGGTAAAAAGAGACAAAAAGAAAAAGAAAAACAAAATAAAACAAAACAAAACAAAAAAACAACACAAAACCGTACAATGAATAAAGACGACCATGGCCCACAAACTTCCCTTTGTGTATTTGGAAATGAAATTTAACTCAAAGGTTTATGTAAGAGTCTAGTAATAAAAATTTGAAGAACTGACCTCACAGTAAGCAGCAGGTAGACATAAAATACTGTCCTCTTGTAATCCTTCCATCTATGTAATTAAAATGGGCACTCAATGGATCATTTAGATAATTTCATCCATTTTTATAAGCATAAACCAATTCTTTTCTTAACAATGCAAAAACAATTTGGCTTAACTCATCCCTTCATTAAAAGTAAAATACCTTAAGGATATTCCTACACAGTATCTGTCTGCCATCCCTCGGCATCAACCTCGACACCGCTCCTACTCTTTCCTCTACGCGTTTCGTTTGGCGCAAACGTTGCCTGAGACCCGCTAAATGCATGGCTGCGACTCCTCTCCATCGAGCAGCACGTTTGGCATACTAATCACAACTTCTGGGTACGCTCTGCTAGCTGGCACTACAGGCCAGCCGAGAAATTACAGCCATCGCTAGCGCCAAGGTAACATGCATGCCTGTCCGACTCCCCTCCGCAACTGCACAAACATTTCATACGTACATTAACATTTTTCATCAGGTCTTAGCAAAAGCCCTTTAAAAAGCTTACTAGCGCGTGCACACGTAAAAAGCCATACATACTATTCTTTACATCGCCTGGCTCTCATTAACAAACTTACTTTGGCTACTTAGAACCGCTTCTGGCAAGTACGCCCTAGCGAAAAAGCAAAACAAAACAAAACAAAACAAATCTGATTTCTTCTCTCAAACTTTAAAACTTGACTGTGACTGGCCACAGAGAAATAACGACAAAAAAAAAGCGCGGCGGTCGTTGGACCGCGCGGACTCACCTGCAAGGCCCGCTGCTCCCGGCTCAGCTGGCTGGAGTCTGCATACAGCTCGGTCGTCACACACTTGAATCGATCACCTACGTAACCGGCGGAGTTGGCGATCCTCTTGGCCAACTTGGACGGCTTGGGCTTCAGGATTTTGCCGTCGGCAGACTCCGCATCGTCGGCTCCGTCTTTGGTATAGCTCTGGTTGGCGTCGATGCCGGGCGGCGCGGTCCCCATGCAGAATGGCTTCGCCTCCTCCTGCACCTTGCCAAAAGCCAGAGCTGGAGCATCGCTCTCGTGAGCGCCTTCCAAGAAAGCGGGCGAAGGCTGGACTGCCACTCTCTCTTTCGGCTGGCTCACAGGCAGGTCTTCTTTCCTTAAGCCGAACACCGACGAACTCTGGGCTTGCTTGAAATTATAGGTTTCGTGAAGATCATTACTTCTTCCAAACTCCTCTCTCATTACAATAAAATCTCTGTGCTGCGACGCCTGCTCTACCTTGTGCTTTGTAGGGTCATTAGCCTGATTACTGCTTTCCGTAGCAAAGCCAGCTTTCGTTACATTTCCTTCGCTTTTAGCCTCTTGCTCGTCTCGCAGAAGATCCGGGAAGAGGTGCTTGTCGCTTTTGGCCGAGTTTTTACCGTGGCTGGAGCTCTGGTGCAATTTCAGGCCCTTGTCGCCAGGCACGTCGAAATGTATTTTCCCGCTGCTCTCCAGGACCTCTGGCAACCGGCCCCTCAGAGCCGGGTCCTCGTAGCGGACCCTCTCGTGCGACCGTGACCTCCTTTCCGCCTTCTCCTCCTTTGTGACCTCCAAAGCCGAATGCTGGAGCAGCATGGGGTGCACCATCCCCATCCCCAGGGCGTCCTGGTAGGTCATGAACTCCCCCCGCCCCGCCGGCAGGCTGTAGGGGAGGCCAGGTTTGGGAGCCAGGTGGCCAGGGTAGAGGCTGCCGTTGGGCAACAAGACGGGGTGCGGATACACGTGTCCTTTCCCGTGGAGGGAGAGGGGACTGATGGCTATCCCCTCTGGCACCGGGTACGGGAGGTAACTCCTGGGGTAGGGCAGCGGTGGGGAGCGGAACGCCTCGTTGTGGGGCAGGAAGATGGGGCTGGAGGCCAGGGCCGTCTCGCTCGCCTTGAAGTTGGCTTCCTGGCCGCAGGACTTGGCCACCTTATTGCTGTGTTTCGCAGGGGTGGCAACAGGCTGCCCGACGTGCTGTATGACCGAGGCAGTGCTCTCCGTGGAGCTCCGGGATGTCTTGGCGCAATCCACGTTGGCGTTGGGAGCCGGCGACGCCGACGCTGGCCGCCCCCCTGCCGACACCGTCCCCGAAATGCTGCCAACAACCGCCTCCGTGCCCCCCATCCTGGGGCAGGAGGAGCTCCGCTGCTGCGGGATCACCCAGTCCAGCGCCTTGTTTTTCAGTTGGACGCTCTTCCCGCTCTCCTCGCTGGGGCTGGGACCGGGAACGATCCAGGAGGAAGGCGCCGTGCTGATAATTTCAGGCCTGTAGATGGGGCAGCCATTCCCAGGAGAAATAGTTTCCTTCTGAACAATGTCGCTGCCAGGCAAGTGCGTGCCCCCTCCCGCCCTGCCGTGCACCAGCACTGTCGGTGTCATTTTCTTACCGTGGTCCGACTTGCCGGCGGTTTCCGCGTCGACGACTTTCGCCGACAAGTCCAGCGGTTTGTCGGTGACATCTTTGGTGGGGGTCTGCTTCTCCAGGAGCGGGGGGGACCGTCCGTCTTTCCGCTCATGGCCAGCTTTCCGCGTGTGGGGGGCGGCTGGCGGGGGGGCATCCCCAGCATCGCTGCCCTTGGGGAGCTTCCCGTTGGAGAGGCGGGAGGGTGGGAATTCACCGCCAACGTTGACGTAGGGCTTGGGGAGGTTGACGGCGGAGGAGGGAGAGGTGGTGATCCTGGGGAAGTGTTTGTGGAAGTCGGTGTAGGCGTCCCCAACCTGGGCGGGCAGGGGGAGGCGGGGGGACGGCCGGGGCGAGTGGGGCAGCAGGAGTGCGGGGTCGGCCGGGATGTTGGCAGGGGCCGGCTTGGCGGTGGGGACCCGGGGCTGCTTGCTGCTCTGGATGTGGGGGTAGGCGTGCGCGTCCACGGGGCCAGTGCCGGGGCTGACACCCATCTTCCACGACAAGCTCTTATCCGGACAGTGCACCAAAGGCGGGATGGCCGGCGATGCCGAAGCCGTTGAGAGCCTCATGGGCGATGCCAGCGACGAGGGGATGTGGGGGGCAACGTAGTGGGAGGGAGGCAGGTATAAGAAGCGTTCGCCGTTGGTACACACAGGCGAGTAAGCCAGGTGCTGCGGTAAGCTGTAAGTGGACTGCTGAGGTAGCAATGCCTTGTACATGTTCAACGAATACTTATTTGGTGAGTCAAGGAAAGGGTATATGGTGGGCGTCGCGCCCTCCATATAGGGGTTTACCCAGGGGAGCCTTAGGTAACTAGCACCATTGACACCGAGGGGACTCTGCTTGTCACCCGCAGCTCGGTCCAAACCCAGCGTCTCTCCCGTCGGGACAGAGTTTTTTTGTATTCCAGGTGGCGTTTTGTATATAGCGCTGAAGCCATTCGGGGCTTTTCCAGAGACAGCTGCATTTTCTACCGCTTCGGGGGGATTAGACTTAAACTGTATCTCTGGATTTCTTTCAGGAGTAAATCCCAGCCCAGCTATCGAACTCGTAGCATCCCGTGATTTTTCTGAGCCGAGTCCGCACAAGCTGGAATAGACAATACTACTGGGGACTCTGAGTCCTTCTCGCATGAGTCCAGACCTGTCCATACTCAGAGCTGTGAGACTGTCAATGCGATGTGCTGTAGTCGCATCCACCTTTACAGAACAAGAAGTATGTTACTTTCACATTTCGCCACAATGACTACCGCTCAAGCTACAAGACACGTCAGCATTTGGAAGAGAAACAATACTAATGCAAACACCCTGTTTGTCGGGAAAACATACAGAGGCTGATCGCACTGGAGAAGGGGAGAACAGGAACCTACGGAGCAATATTTATCACCACAAACAGCAATACAAATCTCTCCGCACCCAAAATCCACCAACCAGAAACAAAGGCTTGAGGACCCATAGCCCAAGAAGCCACAAGTGGCCCCGATACGATGCTCGGTGGCATCACTCCCACGTGGTAACCGGCCCCTCAGCCCCAGCCCCGCCAGAGCACAAGGATGTGGGATGGCGGCGTGGAGAGTGGGAAGGGAAGGATGGAGAGCTTCTCCTCCTCCTCCTCCTCCTCCAGGACCTCTCCCTCCACTGCAGCTCTGCTCCGGAGCTCGCCACTGCCACGTGATTCCCGGGGCAAGGAGGTGCCTGAGGACGCAGCACGAAGAAAAGTCCACTGCTGAATTTCGTCCCCATTCGCTGCTTCCTGCGTATGCTCAAAGGAGGAGAAAACCACCAACTCTGCTGAAACGGCGATACACTTAACACTTACGTGAACTATTCCTGTTAGACACGCGGGGATGCTGCACGACATTATTTGTAACAGAGAGGAAGGAAGAACATGATGTCATACGACAACGCAACGCCACAGAGTCAGCGCCAAGAGATTAACGAGATAAATAAACAAAGTCCCATCTGACTGTTTCACAGAAACAAATCGTATGTGCCCAAGTCTGGCTAGAGGTAGTTTAATCATTCCTCCAAATGGATCGTGTAATAACACCCGGGGGTAGGGGACAGGGTGGGGAGGACAGGCACAGATTTAGCTACAGCATGAAGCTATAAACTTCTTACCACACTGTGATTCAGGTGATTTTCTTCCCTCAACTCCAGTCTGCTTTTCGGCGCATCGCCATCGTTAACGGGAATTTTCCTGTTAAGAAACAGAAGCTTACTATCTGAAAACAACCTGTGCATCTCAGATCAGTGCAAGATTATATCACCTCCATATTTTGATTCCCCTAGAGAAGTCCCGTATGATACCATACTTATCCTCCTCCATACCCACGCACAGCAAGGACTTTAGAAAGCAAAGACCATTTGAAAATAAATATAAAGGGTTTTGACAGCAAGAACACACCAAGCACACCACAGAGCAGCCCCTTTCAAGGCGAGTGATTTTTGTCAAGGTCTTCTCTTTTGCCCCTTGCCCTTTTCTTTTTGCAAGGAGAGAATACACCATTTTAAACACACCCTGTTCATAAACACTGCCGAGGAGAAAATTAAAACACACACGCTAATATCATACGAACGTCAGCTGTTCCATGCTAAAGAGGGAGCTGCACATCTGTGCCATACCAGTGTTGCAGCACTGGGACTTGTTATCACAGAAAGCACCGATAAAGAATATACCTTAGTGCCAAATTTCAAATCCCAGGGATAAAAATCGCTGACATGCAGCAGAAGGAAAGTTTCAGCATTACCCAAAAGAACTCGTTTCAATCAAAATGCTTAAAGGCACATCATCACCTTAAAGCAGAAATGTGATTTTAAAGTATTTGTGTGTTCATTTTTATAAGAGTCACCTTTCCTGCAAGTCGCATGTAGTATCATTACGCCTGAAAAACGGGGAGGAAAGAGAGGAGGGAGGGTGCAAAGGCAGAGTGAGACATTTGGCTGTTTTCCTTCAGTTTACGTTTGCAAATAGTTTTTCCCTGCAAAGACCAAAAACTTTCCCCAACTTCTGGGAGGGCTTTTCACGCAACAGTGAGAACACAGGCTGAAAGCGAAGCCACAGAAATACTAAAACCGCATGGAACTGGCACAGAGAACCACAGGTGTACCTGCAGCTTCTGTTCAGCGTCATTTTGCTTTTTAAAAAACTGGGGTTCAAGGGAAGAGGACACCGGCCAGTGCCTGCATCACCCCACTAAAAATTACAAAAGACTCTCATTTTAATCATCGAATGAATGATATTCAGCAGGAAAAAAAGGTGGGGAGGAAGATTCACTTGTGGGATATGGGAAGGCCGCTGTTCCTATTTCCCAGGACAAGCTGTTCGTCCAGAGGCAGGGAACACCAAGCCGTACGCGGGAGCCCCTCTGCCGTATAGAGTCACCGCAAGAACGCGTGCACTATTTGGTTTAATTCCCCTTCACGAATATGAAATAATAAATTAATTGTAAAAGCACGTTTAAAGGCTGCTTTGGGGAGTAATCTCTTTAAAGGGCGTCCCTGCTTCACTGACCCAGGTTGCCTGTTAAATAGTAAATCAGCGGCTGGCTCTACCGCTCTCAGGCACATCGTGTTTCTTCCTCCCCCCCCTCGCTCAACTCCCCCCTCCAAGCCGGGCTGATCTCGATGCAAGGCGGCAGCTATCTACTCCGGCATTAGGGAAGCGAGCGAACTCTGAGACCTCACGCTGCAGAATTACAGTGTGGTTTAACTTGCCAGAAGCTTAAATATTTACCTGTCTTCATTAATTCCACACATGCGGACCCTTTCATTGCTCATCCAGCTATGAACGTTGCCATACAGGGGAGTTGCAGAAAGCATGACGTCTTCTTAAAAATCGTCGCTTTTCTTCACAGTTTTATATTCTATTAAAAGAAAAAAAAAAAAAAGAAAAGAAAAGAAGAAAAAAAAAAAGTTGAGCAGATTTGTCTAGGAGGAAGTGCAAACATCACGGCGGAGCAGCCAGTCTCCCTCCGGGTAATTAATAATGAATGCAGGATTGGTGCGGGGAGTGAGCTGCCTACGTTAACCGCTAAGGGAGATACCCTGCAATAAAGGAGCAAATTGAGGGCATTTATAGGTCAGAGGAGATGGATCTTTTCCCCAGCGCGCATCCAGAAAATTAAGAATCATTCCAGGCTGACGACAAATAAAAAGTTTCCCCGTTGCATTTCATTTCAACAAGAAACGACTCAGACGGCCCAAGTGCACACCGATCCCCGAACCTTCACCTCTCCCACAGGCTGAACCACGGAGGGAGACCCCATGGGCTGAGGGGAACACGCGAAACTACCCACAGGCGCTGACAAAAGCCCCAGCATTAGCAACGCTGAGGAGCAGGAGCGCATCGCAAGGGCAGCCCCATACCATGTGCGCGTTAGGGACGCCGACTGCTGATAAAAAGCGTTCACGCGAGGACTTAAAAACTGAAGAGACGCTGCTAGAGAAGGGATCTAAATAAAAACCTCCCCTTTAGCGTCTGCACATGACTAACTTGCAGAAAGGGGTTAAAAATAGTAAGTGGGTTGGCGAGCTCCCCACCCCTTGATTTGATTAAGCACCGAGCCCTGGTGGCTTCTGCATCAGAGCCGCTGCCGCCGCCGCTGCTGCTGCTGCTGCGTGTGCTTTCAGTAATTCAATGATGCCTGCTCACTCCAGGGAAAGAAATCATTAGCGAGCTCGCTGGAGAAGTATTAGCAGTCCGCGAGGATCGGCACTGTGTGCAGCCAGAGAGGCAGGTGAAAGGTAACCGCATTTTCGCGTCCATCCAGCGGCGGAGGGGGAACGGCTTTTTCCTCCCCTCCACCTCGCCCAATGCCACCTCTGCTCGCATTAAATCCTAGTTTGCTGCATGAGCGAAGTGTCAGGACAAGCTGCGTTTTATTAACAGGATTATCGCGGCGCATGATTTATTCCAGTGCAAGATTTTAATTGCTCTTCGGAGGTTGAGTCGTTTCTTTTGACTGAGCTTCAGCCTGCATCCTGCTGCTAAATGCTGGGTTAATAAGTAGGGGGAGCCTTTAATGCACAGGATATCCCTCAGCTCTTCCTCTCTCTCAAAAATAGAAGCCTTTAAGCGGGAGGCATGATACTCCTTTTACACACACGCACACACAAGCCAGTAACGGGCGATTGACCACTGGGAGTTTAATGCCTAACGTCTCCCAAAGCATCCGTGCTTCCCCAGCAAACTCATTTCCTTTGTCAGGCTACAAAATATGCAAATGATCACTTTGGCATTTAATGGGGAAGAAGCCCAGATTGGGCCTTTAACACAATACTTCACACACGTTCAGAGAGGTTTAAGAACTGAAACGGCAGGAAAGCCTTGTTCCCCAACACTTTTTTCTCCCCTCAGAGAGGCCTTTTGTGCAAAACTCCAAGTCTGGAACAAATGTATATTAATGAAACGGCGTGTTGACCCTCCTCTCTCCAGAACGGTTAGCTTTCCCTAATGAAGTCTGCAAAAATCGCTGCGAGGAAACAAAAATCCACGGAGATTAGATACCGCGCTATCATTCAAAAGGAGTTATTTCACTGGAAAGACGGTTTCTGGACAGATTTACTGGTTTCCAGATGCGCCGCTCGTAATGTTTTCAATAGAGGCAGCAGCAGCATGGAAAGAGTGATTTAGGGTTTTGCATAAGGTTAGTAGCCGCCCCGTGCGTGCTGCCTGGAGCCCGGCTCGGAGATGGGACTCCGGTGGCCCACAGTCCTGCTCCCCTCCGGGGGCAGGCGAGGCCAACCCACGCCTGCACCGGCCTGGTTTCCTCGCTGGAAGTGTATCATTAAGATAAGGCGCGGTGCCTGAATTAGAGCCCGTCAATC
>VWZL01003117.1:0-91625 GCA_013396915.1 Stercorarius parasiticus
CCCTGTGAAGTGGGTCAGGACAGTACATTGGCCTCTCTGCCCGCCTCGGTAGAGAGTCACCCACAACAACGACCCATCTGCTTTTCCTTTTGGAGCCAGTTGTGATGCTGGGTCCATGGCGACTTGGTTGTTCTAACATTTCTGGCCTGGGTGTATCATCCTCCTCTCCAACAGCCAGTTCCTCCTGCAGGACTCCATACCTGTTCTGCAAGGGTTAACTGGGAAGGTGGGAGGGGCCGGGAGGGTTTTCACCTGCTTCCCCAAGCAGGGACCTGTTTCCATTCCCCCTCTTCTCTGATATCCCTTCTCTGAGATATTTGACACTGTTGGGAAGTACTACATCAAACTCACAGTCTTTATTGTATTCATTGCTGCCAAAAGGGCAAAGAAAATTTGCCTTTCTGCAGTTACTTGATGGGTTATTCCTTTTTCCCTCTTGAGACGCAAAGCTGGTGAAGAAGTTCTCACGCTGGCCTGTGTCAGCACTCTGCAAGGCAATGAGCAAAGACGTTTCGTATGGCAGTTGCTTCTTTGCCAATGCTGCAGGTTTCAGATTTACTTCCCCCCCCCAACCAAAATCAGTGGAAGCAATTAAGAGGCCTGAACATTACTTCAGTAACTGATGGTGGCTGCCACTGCATTGTCATTACAGGTTGGAGTGAAAAAAGTTCTTGCTCTAAAAGCGACACAGATTTCAGATTAAGTAGAGCCCCAGAGGCAGTGCTGAATCTTCCCCTCTTACTGCGATAGAGATTGTACAGTTAAGTGAGACACTGGAATTAGATCTTCCGCAGGGCTTGACACTCCCCTCAGCTCTTTGCCATGTGTGAAGGTCTCAGAATATCCTGTCCCTTGCCTTGATTATAAACTGAATAGGAATGAAACCTGCTTTAAAGTTGTTTGTTTAGAATAACAATCTGGATGTTTTGCATTCTTCCTGCATTAGTAACTGTGAGCTGTGACATCCACCTCCTTTCCATGTGATCTCCCCTTCTCTCTCCACTCATTATAATTTGTGGTCTAGGAATGGTTCATTTAATCCTTTTTAATAGCACTAAGGGGTCTATCAGCCACTTAAAGAAAGCCATTGGGGTTTTTCCATACAATGGGGGCTGTTAACTAAAAAAAACACTTACGCCATGCTCTGGGTGAGCTCTGACTGGAGTATTCATGATTCCCAAGGTATTGAATGGACTCCAAATGGGCAAAAATTGCCTGGAATCTCCTCCAACATGAGTAGAGATGGACCACAGGACAGCCCTGGCTAACTATATACCACAGGCAGTTCAAATATGCTGGACACTGACTCATATATCATCCAAACCCTGTCCTAAGAACACAACGCAAGAAAAAAACCACTACACACCAAGTGGCAAAGATCAACACTCTGCTTTCACTTAGGTAAGTGAACCTGGGCTCTCTTTTCTCAAGTACTGTGGGAAGAGATATAGCTGAAATATTTTTCTCAATTCCTTTGATTTTTCTGTTAAATCTTTTACTGATACATTCAATCTCTGAAAGAGAAAAAGCATATGAGACAAGAATATGATTAGGTAATTTTTTAGGATTTTTTTTCACCTCCCTTTTCTGTCTAATTTCTTCTTGTAATTACATACTGACCTGTGTGTTGGGTTTGGTTTTTTTTTCTCTCATTATTGTAATGAAAAAGACAGTGATGATACTAACTCATCAGCGAAATAAAAAATAATGACGTTGATTAACGTCATTACAAGCTGTTCTCAAATGTGAATACCTTTAGTAACAGCAACAGACAATAATAATAAAAGGTGGTGTTGGTAACAAACAGAAATGAAGGAAGGATGGAGACAGATGGGAGCAGGCAGACGTGTCAGAAGAACAATTTCAGGAATGAGAAAAGGAATTCCTCTCAGGAATGAGAGGATATGAAGGGGTGTAAGGTGGATGAAAGTAAAGACTAAAAAAGGTATATTAGAAGGGCTGAGGAGCAAGCAGGCTATTAAGAGATTAAAAAGCATGAAGAAAAATAGGAGGATTTGCAGGAACACCATAGAGATATTTTTAGTTTGTGTTACCTGGCAGGAGGTAAAAATCAGTGCTAGGGATTGACTAGACCAATAAACAAAAAAAAAAAGTTTTAAAACCAGAGTTAAGATGTTTATACAAAGCAGCCATTTTAGGAAAGAGCTAACCATTTATATGGAAGTCAAATCAAAACATGTTAATTGCCAGAGATTCTAACAAACTTTGTTTTTTATACACATATGTAAGTGTGCAGGAAAATTCTGAAAGGCACTTCTTTTACACTTTGTTTAATGAGAAGATTTAAGAAACTGTATCCAGTCAAAAACCATGTACTTTGAATCACTGAATTTATTCTTTCTCACAGCTTCTATCAATTCTACCTTCTACTTTTCTTTATCAATGTATTCAAGTTCAAGTAGAAAGCGAAATCTAATTAAAAACACCTTCAAAAATGTCCCTCGCTCATGCTGCACTTCCCATGATCAAAGCATATATGATTGCTCCTGCAGAAAAATATTAGCAGAGTCCTTAAGGAAGGTTAGAAGTCATCCTAAACCGTGCAGAGGGCATTTCCCCCCTTTTCTGCAGTAATACAGAATGACTTTACAGTTTGACAATCTTATTTCAGAGAACATCAGACTGTATACAAATGGGTGTTGTCGGTGAAAATATAGTTTAAGCTGTGAATTGGGTATATGTGAATGTCCAAAATTGAGCTTTTGAACTCTCAATCTGAAGCCTGCCTCTTGCTAGATGCAACTGGTGGGGGCTGGTTGTAAATTTTGAAAGTGCCTGGGCTAAACAGCAGTGGCACATCCTCCAGTTAATACAGAGTCATGAGGCAGAACCAACTAGGAGCCTAATTATACATTGTGCTTCTGCACATAGGCTGCTTAGATTGGGAACACCAGGGCCATTTTCTTCTGGAAAGAGGAACTGGCACCAAAAGAAGAGTACCCCAAAAGAAGAAGGAGTCTTGGAAAGGAAGGTTGAAGGAAAGATCTCAGAAGGGGATGCAGATCCTGGACATCAGGGAGATGCATGAAGGTGAATGCCAGGGGATGCTCCAGGACCGTGGCTGGTGATGCCCAGGATGGGTAACTGGGAGCAGTGTCACAGCAGGGACTGACCTGACCTTTGAGGGCTGGGTAATGTAGAGCTAGAGAGAGGGAGGGAGTGAATGACTGTGTGAGAAAATCAAGTAAATTAAAAGTGCTAATCTTGTTGGCTCTTAAACAAACCCCAGTACCAGATCCGCTATGGGCTGTCATTTACTCTGTCTTGTCCATTACAATGGGGATATAGTAAAGCTGCCTTAAAGTTCCAGTAACAGTGAACCTTTGGAGAATACAAGCAGAAAGCAAGCCGGTAACTCTTTATATGCCTGGTCAAAATATTTCATGACGGTATGTTTTTAAGATGCAAAGTATTGTCTTTGTTACTTTTCTTTTGGACAGCACATCACATTGAAAAACTGTTTCGTAACTTTTCTTCTCCTGAGAAGTTTGATTCTCTGGTAATTGAAAATACTAGCTCTGCTCAGACAATATTGGGGAATAGGCAATAAGCACAGCTTGAAGATTTGTACAAAACACAAACGTGACAGTTTCCTACACGGCACAGAGATGAAAATGAACAATAACACATCACTTTCTCAGTTATATAGGCAAACTGAATTAAATTTAACTCTTCTTATAAAAGCTCTTATAAGTATCTATTTTTTTTCCTTCACAATCATTTTAAGATTATTTATTCACTTTCCAAATTCGATGTATCACCAAGGTTAGTGCCCACTAGGTATAATACTCTGCCCAAATTTCTTTCAGGCTGAAAACCAGAATATGACCTTTAATGACTTTGAATTTTGTGTATGCAATAAATTTAAAGCAGAGATTGATTGTACAGATGCGCCTGTAGTATTTTTACTGAAGGAACACAAAATATCCTCTTCAAGTTGACAAAGGAAAATAATTCAAGGGATCTGAAAGCTGTTATGAAAACCTCTGGGAAACAGAAATGTCAGAATATGTTAATGGATATATCTTTAAAAGTGCATCTGATGCCTGAGAGCCTGTATACCAATTTCATCCACCATTCTCAGCAATTCCAGACACAGCAGAAGAGATTCAAGATAACCATTTAAGAAAAGAATTCCTTTGAATCTAACATGGCTTTCATCATCCAAAACTAGCTGAAAACATCATCCATAATGGATGAAAAGGGACCTCTTTGGATTAAATGCGAAACATTTTTAAGAACATCCTTGCAATTTGGCAATGAGCTTTGAGATAATCCCACTTGGGACAGACTCAGTGGGAAAGTGGAATGGAATGGACAGAACTGATCTTTCTGAGCTGTTCTCTCAGCAAGCAGTGTTTTCCTGATGATGAATGAGCCAGTTCAATCACAAACTTTGTAGATGCTGTAATACCAGAAAGAAGCCTGGACTCTCTGTGAAGGGACTTCCATGCCTCTGCCTTGGCTTTTGTCTCGAGTAGGTGAAGCAGTGTCACACTGCCTTTCACAAATAAATACAGAAGATTGCATGAAAGAAAAAATCCCTTTTTTTCTTGGACAGGGGACCAGATTATTAAAAGCAAAATCCATGGGAATTAAGAGACTCAGTGTTTTTTGAAATCTCAAAGGAATTGTAAGCACCTTAACAAAACAGACCCTAAGTTTTTAGTCCATAGGCAATTGCACAGGGAAAATTTTCAGCAGAGGTAATCTGTATGATGATGATGATGATGATGATAACAATTTCTGTTATCATCGTTTGTGCTGTTCTACAGCATCTGGATCCATTGTGCCAAGATCTGTAAAATCACATAGAGCAAAAGCAATACAACTTTTTCTCTGCAGATTTACATGTCTGTGCCTAGGATTATACTGTTTATCCTGTCTGGTGGTAGGGTTCACAACCACTGCAGTCAGATTAGATGATCTATGAAGATCCCCTCCAACTCCTACAATTCTGTAATCAATACTGGCTAAATATCCAGCAGGTTAAGTTTTATCTGTGTCTCAGTTACACATAAAATTTTTTAAATGCTGACCCGAGAAGTTCACTTCGGGCCATACCCAGCCGTAAGGGAACGTTTTATCTCCTTTAAAAATGCCAAAACTCAGGAAGTGAGTTTAAGGCCATTTCATAAGTCAAATAAAATACAGACACTTAGCCTCTGTGATACCATCTGGCTACTATAAAATTTAAGAGAGAATCAGAACTGACTGATTAATAGTACTATAGGGAAGAAACAATTAAATAGTGTGAATTTTCTTTTCTGCTTTTCCAGAGACCTATGATTTCTGTGCAGGAGCTGAAAAAGTTTCCAAAGAAAACCCTTGAAAGGAAATCAGTTCCGTTCCTTGTCAGAAACCCTCAGTGCAAATCTTCGTGCCAACACGTTTCTTCCAGTTTAGTGGCTAACATAACAGCGAGACGGGAAGGAAGGGAAGGGAGGGAGCCTAAATGCATAGGATCCTCTTTCATATATAGGCTTCTAGCTAATGAGAAGGCAATAAGAAATCTGATTTGGAGACAAAGTTTTGTGACTGGAAGAAAAGTACCTTTGAATAGATAAATAAGCTTTATCTTCCACTAAACATATATGCACAGAGCCTCAGGTTCAAGGAACTTTTCAGTCTGTATGGGTAGATGCAAAGTGAGACAGCTAGTGGACAACTCACGTTCATTTTTGCCAACAGTTAGAGACAAGTAAATCTGAAAAATGCTCCGTTCTAAGTTGTTGCTACTCATGCAGCAGCATGCTCATTCATTTCAAACTTAGAACTTGATCAATTTATGTGCATTTTTTAAGATTTTCATAACTCTGACAAGCAAAACATCGCAAAGTTAATGAATTTTCCTTGGTCCATAGTGGTAGGATCCTAGAACACCTCAGTTCCTTTTTTTAATAGTTTTGTTTTCCATTAGTCCCTTCTTGGAAATGAATGATCTATTTTGCTGAATTATTCCACAAAATGCTTCATGATGAAGTTATAGCTGAGTAATTTAATATAACTGGGAAAGGGCCTTTTACTGAGAACCGCCAGATTACCTTATTATATTGCTGAATTTATATAACACTAATAACACTATTTAAGCCAGGTTACACCAGTAAAAAGATATAGCTCCATTTGCTTCACTCAAATTACCTACTTGCAGAAGATTTACTACTGGTTCTTCCTGTGTCTCATTAATCTTCTGTTAGCTATTTAAAAAGTTAAAGTTCAAGATAAGACTTTTTTTATCCATTCCTGCAACTTTCAGCATATTTAAAGAACGATACAACATCAGTGTCATTTTGGAATGTGGATTTATAGGGATACAATCTAATTCAATTTTGTATGGAGAGTAGAGTCTTATTTTTAGAGTGTAAGTCAAGTAAAGGTAAAATGTGAGAAGACTATCAATACCAGTCCCTGTATTTTCATACAGACTGAAGAAAATATATAAGCCTAGACAGCATTACCTTCTTCCCCAGCATTGGCTCAGCAGATTAGGAAGCCCATCTTTCAGTGTTCAATGCAACAAAGTAAATATTACAGAAAAGTCAAATGTGGCTTTCTGTAAGAAATAATAAAACCGTAAGAAGAGGAAGTCTGTAAGAAACCTCACAGTTTTTCCTGTACATTTTTTTGCAGTTTTCCCCACAATTTTATGGGGTTTTTTGGGAAGAGTTATACACAAACTGCCATTGAAATTGAAGTGTCAAAAGTCTTCTTGTACTCTTGATTAAGGGTTTATGACAGATATATGAGCTATTTTCCTAGCAAATTATTTTCCATCATAACAAATAACAACACACTGTTATAGAAAACAGCTCCTGCTGGTTGATGACTCTTTAAAGGAAAAGAAAAACGCATGGGAGCTCTTGCACATTTGTAATATTAAATTTCCCAGACATATTTTTTCAATGTCAAATAACCCTGTCGATTGCAACATATTAAAAATATAGTCTAATCAAAATGCTACTAGATTTTACACTAAAGAAAATAATAGAGAATTCCCTTCCTGAGGCAAAGACAGAATTAGGCATCAGAGAGTATTGCCATTCTTAGACAGAGTTAGTTCTCCTATACTCTCATTCTAAAAATACTTTCCATGTTTTCCTTTGCAAGAAGGCCCTTCACATCTCTAAATTTTGTGAAATTATTTGCTTAGTGCTTTATTTAAAATAAATTCAAAGCAATTAAAATTACTATTGAATGTTTCAGAATTAATGAAGGAATGGAATATTTTTAAGGTATTCTAAAAATTGCTAGAATTCTTTCAGTACACCTACTGAAGTTTGATTTTTCAATTATAGCAGACTAAAATCAACCAGCTAAGTAATCTTTTTACTTTAGGCTGCTTTCCCAACTCTATATGACAGGTAAGAGTCTGGGCAGATTGAAATGGAGAATGAAAGCACCACCTTATGCAGTCTGCAGGCATTGGGTACAGTCAAAAAACTGAATATACAACTTCAGGCCAAGATTTACGAAATGGACTAACAATGAAATTTCTAATTCTTTAGGTAGGTAGTAAATATGCATGCAAATTGTGAAACAGTTAATCCCCTAAACCCAATGAATATGCAGTTTTCATGTAGCACAGAAGAAATTAAACGTGCAATTCTAGGCATCTGTAATTTGAAAAGTTAAATTCAGTTGCCTTTGCTGAAAAGAAGGTATATCCCACTTACCCCTTTTATACTGTGCTACACCATCCCATACCACTATAAACCTTAGTGCTACTAAGCACCATTAATAATTTGGGTTAGGAGGAATAGCTATACAGTTGGGCAAGCCAGAAACATTTAAAGAAAAAGTGTGTTATCTTTCTGTAAGCTATCCTCAGATAATCTACAAATATTGAAACATCGGTGTTTTTCTGTAGCCTTGTCAGAAAACATGTTGAATAAAATGCTTTAAAATAGACAGAAATGCCTTAAGTGTTTTCCACTTCTCAAAATAAATGTCATGTCCACAGTGATCTCCTACCCATCTACACTGAACACTTAAGAAACAACTATTACGAAGTAAAAGAGGGTTGTAATATCTGTAATATATATAATCAGAAATAAATATTTTCTTCCTGAAAACATTACACTTATTACATTTTAGAACTCCTGCAGATATTGTGAGGAAAAAGCATTTCAGGAGTTCTTTTGACTCAAATTAAAATACTGGGATAATTCAATGCAAGTTAGCTACTGGCTGTATTAGTTATGATTACAGCTGATAGAAAAGACACAAACAACGTCAACCTTTTAGAACACTTGGGTAGGATGTTTGTCAATGAAACTATCTCAAGGAGTAATGGCAGATACCTGTGCAAAAAAGGTAATTTGATGATAAACTGTCCAAATTGAACCAGGAGGTGAACTAGCCCTCTGCAGAAGGAGTACTTGGTATTACTATGAAAAAATTTCATCCCATGTCCAAATCTAGCCACCAGTTCAAATCTGGCATGCAAGCAAGAAATGTAGTTACACATCAATGACTGTATTTCTGCTCCTTTAGACTGCAAGCTGGTTTTGGCAGGGACTGTTATTTATCTGGTATATTTTACTCTTGCAGAGCACCATAAATGTCCATAGTTGCTGAGAGCAATGATACTTTTTGAATCATGCTGCAGAGAAAATGGAAATGGTATGCTGAACAGGAGGATGCAAAATGGGAGAAAGAACAGTATAAAAGAAAGAAACAGAAGAAACAGAACTGATAAATGGAAAAGTGAGAAAATGATGGGAAAAAAAAGGAATGGAGCAAAACGGGAATGGCTATTGTCCCAACACTCTTTCTTAATATATAGAAGTCAACCATCCATACTATAACATCCCACAAAGTTATCCTGGCTCATATTGGGGTCTTTATTTATCAAAGCACAGAGTGTTGGAATGACCACTGACATGAGAATGAATTGACCAGGGATTCTGTGTGCATTCATCTCTGTAACGTAGAAGGAACAGCTTAGTAACGTGCAAGAAAAAAATAGATTTGAAAGGGATATTTATCAAACCAAATGGATTGAGTCAACTCGAAGTCCTCATTTTTTTTAGTAAATTCCCTCCAATTTCAAATGTTATGTACCATATGTTGCCTACTCTATGGCAGACAACTCAAATAATCAATTTCTTTACAGCAATATAAATGAGTATTACTGTGTTAAGCATGGCTAATACAGCTCTGCTTAATTTTACTACTATTATTCTCTCAGGCCCATAACCCCTTCTAAGACATTTGCTTAATATATCAAGGTGATGTATACCTGAAGCCTTGCTTTTCCAATATGCTTACATCTTTATTTAACCTTGTGTCTGTGATTAATGGAATGTGCTATTTTTGCTTTACTGTAATGGATGGCTATGTTGGAGCAATACACAACTTAGTAATGACATCTCATTCCATAGAAGACATTATAGCAGAAATACATAGATGAACGAGAGCTGACAAATGCATTTTTACTCTATGTTTTGTATCTCTTTCTCTTTGACAACTCTTTATAGCCTAAATCTAAAATCTCACTGGTAACACTTCTTCTTGAAAGTTCACTTCTGACCACCCCAGGGATTACGTTGCCCCAAGAAGTGAGGAGAATGTGTTGTTACATTCACAGAGTGTACACCAAAGTGCAGATTCAAATGTGCAACTCCTTCATTTAGAAGGCAATTGTGCACTTCAAAGGACTAAGAAAAGTATGTCATATCCCATGGTTACTAAAATGTTGAAGAATTTTTTTTTCCTGAAATGAAAGAATTCTTGAAATCCTTTTGCCTACATGTATCAAGCATTATAGAAAGATAATGTGACTTGCAACTTTTGCAATGGTGGACTAATTCATACAGTTGCATGAACATAGAGAGGACCATGCTAACAATACAGAAGGCTAAGATGCATCTTGAATTCATTTATGAATTTATTTGTTGTTGTGTTTATACTTAAAACAACAAATATACATTTTAGAAATTTTTATTTATGAACACATAATGGGGTTTTCATTGGTTTAAAAAAAAATTCTAATTCAAACACAAAATGCTTAACTGATCCAAATTACACATTAGTGAAATTCTCGTCAACCTACCTCAAAAGAACATGGTAAAGTTGAAATAAGTTCAGGAAAGGATGGTTAGAAAGAAAAGGATAACTTAAATATAATTTGAATGTATAATTTAAATAGCTTTTATTCAAGAAGATTTTAAATAATATCTCATTTAGGAAAGGGATAATAAATTGAAAAGTAATCTATGCTTCCTAAAAGGGATGACAATGACGACTAGGGAGTGATGACTTTACTTTTCTAATAGGACAATGGGCTTCAAATGAAATAATGAGCAGCAGGCTGAAAATAAACAAAAGGAAGTACCTTCTCAGACAGCCACAACATATAATTAAACTGGGAATCTGGTTGTCAGAGGAATTGCTAAAAAACCCCCTACAAACGAGTTCAGAAATGGATTTGCTAAATTAATGAAAAATACATCTTTTGGCAAGTATAAACCCAAAAAGTCTTAGATGCACCTCTGGAACAGGAAGTTCCTAAAGTGGGGATAGGAAGGGAAGTGGAAATATCAGGGAGAATATTATTCCCTATGGGAATAACTGGTTGCCACTTACGGTTGACAACCATTATTGAGCGTCATTAGAAAAAAAATGCCCATCTAGAGAACCCCTCTGCTGACCCTATATAGTCGTTCTTCAGCCATCCCTTCCACTGTCTGTTGCACCTCTCTTTTATTTCATCTATCACTTTAAAGTTCATCAGCAAAGGCTTTTTACTCAGTTTCAAAGCTGACCTTGGAATTCATCCTGCAATGACCACAGCATCTATAGTACCAAACATTTGGAGACTATGATTTAGAAAAACATATCCTACACCATAAAATGGTAGCTTTTATGAAGCAAATGGAAGATCAAGGTCCTTAGCATGTTTTTCACCTCTAAAGGTAGAACAATACATAAAATAATGAATGCTTCAGTTCTTTTCAGTAGGAACAGGTTCAGGCTTTACATCAAAACACCTGTTAGATTGTCAAAATCAGTTTTGACTGTGTTAATGTAGACCTAATTTTTTCCTCAGAATTTCCTTCAAATCTAATGCTTTACAAGAATTGTATTTGTCATTTTGATTACACTCAACATCGTTCACAAATACGTTATTCTAAAACACTCTGAATGACAAATATTCAGTATTGATTATTGTTGACATTAATGCTACAGTTAACATCGAAATATTATAGAATTGCTCCAAGATATCTGAGGAATTTTAAACAGCCGTAACTGCTCTATTAAGGTCACAGTTGCTTTTCCTATGTAACAGATTTTTGTTAGGTGAAGTTATCCCAGCAGTGTTGCTTTTGTTTAAGAGATGGCAGGAAGACAACAAAGTAAAGATCACTAAAGCCTCAGTTCAGCTCTGGTTTCGTTAGTAATTACCAACAATTTGCTTGTCATGGTCATGAGATGTATTGAGATGTTCCCTAAGGGATTCTAGAATCTATCAAAGATTGCAAATATTTGTATAGAATTTAAAGTTGTCTTATGAAAAAGATATAGCATAAAGTTTTCTTCCTTTAAACTAATTTGACAGGTGCACTCCCATTCATTTCCTCTCTGTTCTAACATGCATTATATTTGACAATCCAATGGTTTCTGCCTGAAGGAAATGGAAATCGTTGTAAGGAAGTTTCAGGTAAATGTACGCAGTACTCACTTTTGTTCTTGAGACAGCATGTGATAATGCTCTCTGGAGGGAGTTCTCTAATAGAGCCTGCCAGAATACAAACTTGCTTGGATATTGTCACAAGTCTAAGTGCACGTAGAGGGGGTTTTTTGATAGTGATATTGATTTTCAGAATTTCCTTCTGTTTATTACAAATCGAAGTATTTCAGAAAAACTCTAATGTATTCTGAGCTTCTGTTTTGTGAAATTGTGATAAACCTCAGATATACATATTTCTTCTAGGGTTATAGCACAAAAATATGCCAACAACCAATTAGAAATTAAGGTGGTGCCTATACAACTGTAGTATCAGCCTTTGAGTCTTTAAATGTCTTCAGGTTTAGAAAAACTTATATTTTGAATAAAGTATAATAACATTCTTCATAAAGAATATTAAACTACACCATTCTCCAATGTTTTGTGAATCAGCCATTGATGCAAAACAAAGATATAAATAAAAGTTACTAGTAATGGCAAGCAGCCTTTATGTGGGCAAAATCTGCCCAGACGTTTTTGTGATGACACACAAATCCCTCCCTGCAAGGGAAGCATTAAGGTTTTTTTTAGTGTTGCTTTAGATCAACTGAAAACTACCTTTGGTCAACAGTGATGTCAGCAGGACATCTGGCAGGATTTTTATTTTTTTTTAACTAGTTCTGAATCAAAGACTGAATGGATGTTAAGAAACTATTCATCTCAATTCTACAGGCTGGTCCCTTTAAGCTGGGTCTGTGGAAGACACATATACTGTCAAGTCTTTTTCTGCCTGCTCCTGTTTTACCTCTGCTGGAAATTAGGAATACTTATCTACTGGGCTTTAGAAAAAAATTAATTTTGGGTAGACATTTGTTTCCCTTTTCTCACTGTTACAGTGAAACCAACATCTTTTATGTTTTATCTGCTTAACAAATGTCTTCACACTGGATTTAAGTGTAGCACAATGATTCTTGACAACCTTTTAAGAATAAATACCTGAGATTAACCTATTTGTTCTTCCTAGAGAAATATTCTGCTTTCTTCTGTTCTTTTAAACAATTAACTTACTATTCAGGCAAAGTTTAACTAATGCCTAACTTCCCTGATGTTCTAATTAAAAAGGGGCCCAACACTACACAGAAGCCTTTCGGTTTTACTTCATGAATAAATGAACATTCCCTACTCTTTCGGATAATCCCAGCCCTACAACACTTTGGTATAATGATTTCCGTGAATATACTGTCACTACTGATGGCATAGATGATTACAAAGTTTTCTCTTCAAGATACATAAAAGGCAGTTTTGGTTCATGATCTGTCAGCAGCTTGTATTTAAGGTCCCTTCCTGTATGTTTCCTTCATGCATGGCTGACTTTGAAGTATTTTTTCTGTATGTTATTAGAAAGCAAATGTTGCTGCCATTTATTCTTTTTTTTTTTTTCAGAGTACATAAATCAGATACTATGTGAGTGAGAGAGGCTGTGTTTGCAAGTTAAAAGCTTTCATGCGGCATAAAAGGATGACAATGTCACTCTTTTTAGCTGGAAAGACTAGTAAAGGACAATAGTTTTCAAAAACACTGCAGCTGTTTTCAAATAAAGAAACACATCAAGACATTTATAAGGCGGGGGAAGAACATTCGTATCATTCAAGTGAGAAATATAACTTCAAATGCTATCTTTGCATCGTGTACAGTACATCTAACCAGAGCATAAAACTTGCAATGATCTTTTTAGTTAAAAGGATACAGCTAAATATGGATATGTTTAAGTGCAAGAACATTTTAGATAAGTGAGGGAAGTCGTAAACTGTATGGCAGGAGTAATGTTTAGCTGCTGTTAGCAAAATCTGTTTGCTCTGACTCCCAGGAATACCCCTGTGACAAAAGGTAGGCTGATTACTTCACCTGCTGCCGAATTCCCCATCCCGTGTAACACCGGGGTCTGTAAGTGAAGCTAAATGCTCACAAGACGAAGAACGGCCTAACGTTTAGCCTGAAGCTAAATGCGTCATGCTGTGCACATCACCATGCTGCCTCACCTAAGGGAGAAGAAATTAGACCACATGTAAACTAGAGTCCTAATTTAGGACCGGAAAAGGCAAAATAAGCAGGAAATACCAACTCCTGCCTATAGCAGTATAGCTGTGGTGCAGTTGTATTAACAATGGCAGGGTTATCTAGGAACACGAGTGGCAAGGGGGAATATTTATTAGACCAAATGATGTAGCTGGAAAATCCAAAATGTTCCAGGACACGTAAGTTTTCCCATCTTGGTTACCGAGGAATTCAAGCAATACGCAGAATCTGACAAGGAGATTTCAAGCTCTCAACTTCATTCCCAACTTGCTGCCTTTTTTATTGAGATATATTATAATGCAGACAACGCACAGCAAGCTTTACCACAACAACTTACTGCATACCTACCCCTTGGAGAAACATGCGGGGTCACTGCTCTCTCTGGTTCGCGTGGACACCACGTGAACCAAGCATTTACATAGGTTAGCAATCTATGACTAGCTAGGCTCTTTTGTTAATCTTAAAGTGAACTGCCTACCACGCAGCGTATCCACACTTTTCCCTATCAACATTTGAGCTATTTGGGGACACAGGTATTTGTATAAACTGCCAATTAGGTATGAAATTTTATTTTTTTAAGATGGTTTATTCCAGTTACCCTAGAGGAGGATGAGAAGAAAGGCTGCAAGCACTGACACCCAAAAGAGAGAGGCTTTCTTTGGTTGCTTCTTCCAGAGATGCAGGAATGCCCAAGACTCATGACTTGGCTATTTTTGCTTGCCTTCCTAGTTTGAGATAAGCCTGTTCGCTCACTGACAACCAGACCATCCCACTCAAACAGCAGTTTGTGAGGCTGTTGGGCCAGCCAACACGGGGTTAGTTTTTCCTTGCTGAGCTATTTTCTTTTATCCATTTTACCTTAGTTTGAAGAGAAGACTTGGGTAGTAACGGTGCCTGCTTCCCTGAAGAAGAAACTGTTCATCCTGACCGCTAATTGGGAAGAAGAAAAAGGTGATGAAAAAGGCTTTTAACCGCGTGGAGGCATATTCCTAGAGATCTGTATGTACCGATCAGGAGCTTAACGCTGGAGGAATAGCTTTCCAGGAAGTCCATTGTCAATACAGAAATAATGAAGCAGAGAGGAATAGGAACAGAAGTAGGAAAAGGCTGAACTTGTGTGGAATTATGAAGGAGGGAGAATCTGTACTCAGTCATCTAACTACAAATATGAATGTGGGGAATGCACATTTTGCTTTGAGCTTCAAAGTCTCTGAGGGAATTTATGTGAGGAAAGATGGCTTTGCCGCTGAAAACAGCTGCTGTGGGAAAGCAGACAAAGCTGATTTCCCTTGCATCTGCTCCCAGGGTTGTGTGGTTGCCTCATAGAAATATATATGTAAGCTTTCCCCTTCAGCTTTTGTCTTTGTCCTTACACCATCACACTGCATGGGTGACAAAAGTTTCTGTTTTCTCCTTCAGCGTCCGTTGGCTGTCTTGTTTTCTCAGTAGTAAATGCTGCAGTTATGGTGGGTGACTTGTTCTTGTAGGGTCAGACAAAGCTCCATCCCATTTTGACCTCTGAGGAAATGAATCATGTCGTATGTTTCACGTGTGCCCTTTCCAGATATGTTACGGCAATCTATCTGACAGAGACATGCAGGAAAGGACAAGACAAACTAATAACTGATGTTATCAGTAACAGCAGGAACAGAAGATCACAGCTTTTTGCTTTTTTCCAGCTACATGTGATTTTTCTGAGATAGCAGAGTAAACATGTATTGCTTGTATAATACACACAACCTTTTTCTGTCTGGAGTAAGTCAAGCCACCAAAGAAAAAGCAAAATATAAGCCACAATACATGCTATCTCCTTTTTCTGTCTCCTTCCCCTGTCTGCTGCAGTGATTCTGTTTCTGGAAAATCCATCTGACTTGAATAAAGCAGCATAAAGGCTTCTCAGCAATTATTGAAGAGCATATTGCTGAGTTCAGCCTTTATGGAAACAACAGTTCTGAAGTTTGTGTTTTGTAGAAGCAGTAAAAAAAACCATAGGCATAACCTAAGCATAACATTTTCACTTTGTAATAGAAAGTAGATAGAAAACGATATGAATTCTTCTGAGCTGCTCCTGAGGAAAGTTTGCCAATAATTTGTCCAACAGTGAAACAAATGTCTTTACCAATGACATGAACAAAAGGGCACCAAATTCAGTATAAACCTTTTTATTAATGTAAGTTGAGCCTGGTTGAATCTTGGAAAAAAACTTTTATTTTTTCAGAAATACCCACAAAGATGTGAATACGTGAATTAACCTTAACAAATAAGCTGCCAAATGTGTACTCAAAGAGGTGTTTGTATCAGCATGATTCCAAAGATACTCCGCATGTTGCACACAAAGTGCACATATTTTTCCATATTTTTGCATATCTGGGCATTTAAAAATATTATTCATGTGTTAGCTCTATATAAAGTGGTTACAACGCTTCATGGTAGTTCTTGGGTCTGAGTATGTACATAGCCACATCCCCGGGCTGTCCCTAGCTGTGCAACAGGCTTTTCCTTCTTGCTCCCTCTTCTCGTTTTTCCAGTAATACAGCTGGGCATGGTGGACATAAAAACACCTATCCGTCCTGTCTGGACTTCACCTTTGTATTTCAGGTGGGTTTTCACTTTTAAGAAACTTTCCTTTGTTTTACAGAAGACAAAACTCCTTCATCTAGTAATCCAACTGGAGAGACCAAATTTTTCTTTACAGAAGAAGCTGAGGGAGATGAAAGGACATTGTTTAAGTGCTGCAATCATTATGTGTGTCACTAGAATTTTTCCTATTGCCTTCATCGGTACCTGGTAAAAACCTTTTAAAACTTGCACTCCTGGTTAATATTTAATACAACAGAAGACCATATGCCCACAGGATCTCCAGGTGATGACCACCTAGTTCAGAAATGGAACACAATGTAAATAGAATAAGTCTCCATTTTCAAACTTCAGGTTTAGACTATTTTTTTCCTCTCCAGTGTCTTAAAAACAATGCCTGTGTCTTAAGCGACTAAATAATTTAAGTTTTGGAACAGAACTAACATCCAAAGTATAAATGAAACATATGGACTAACAAATAATAAAAAAATCTATTTATTGTGAGTACTGCAGGCTGACAAAACAGATTTTTAAAATTCTTTTCTGCCAAGTTGTTGTAATCATAATATCTGGTAAGAGCATTTTTCATATTTCATCAAGGGTCTTAGTGTTCCTACTCCTCATCTCACATTGAACACAGTATTTCATCTGAAAAGGGTATTACACAACATTTTTTTCCCCAGAAACAGGTAATTTATTTGTCTAATGTCAGGAAGGAAGCCAAAGAAAAACTCAGTTCTGACTCTATTACTCAGCTTTACCAATTAAGGCATACCTCTACACAAACATTAAAAAGTTTCCTTGGGCACGCACTCAGAGGTGCAAAGGCAATTGTTCTACTCATTCAAGATTTTGTCTCACACAGGTAATTGAGGCTGTATTTTGACCCAATGAAACTACTCTACTATTTGTAACTGCTTAAAACACTCACATGACATTATTTTACAAGTTACAAATGGTACTGTGTGTACGCCCAAAAATGACCCGTGTTTCACTAAGATATGTAGCCTAATCTGTGTAGAAATTAAAATATGAATAATGCAGAAAAGCAGGATTGGATTACTATGTTTACTGCATATTCATAATAAGACATAAGAAATATAAAAACAGTCTCATCACAATCACTTTTAATTTATCAGAAAAAAAGAAACATTTACAATATTGAAATAGGTACAGTGCTTGATTTTTTTCTTTTACAAATCTTATAGATTTATTGCTGGCAGAAATGGATATTTAACCAATTTCAAGCAGCAGTAGACAGAAAAAAGCTGTTCAGTTGTGGAATGAACACTGAGAAAAAGACTGAGCCACATGCCTGCCTCAGCCTGGGGTACAATAGATTTTTATCAGGCCAGAGGATGCTAAAGGCATTGCTAAAACCAGAAGGATAAGCCCTGCCAATATGAAAGAAACAGAACTGTGGTCAGTTGTTTCACAAAGTAGGAAATATCACGTGGAATGTGGGAAGGGAATAAGCCTATCTGAAAACTGGGAAATGTGAAAGATGGAAAGAGCACATACGCAAGAGAGGAATAAATCAGATGAACCATTTCTGAGCTTTGAAATTTCAAAAGCATGCATGTATATACTCCAAATAATTTGGAGATTTTTCTACGTAAATAAAGTACCACCATTATTATCAGCTGGCTTCTTCTAAAAAGACACATGATTTATTGCAAAAAAAAAAAATGTTTCTCAGACTATTTGAGAGCTGTAACTTTTTGTGAAACTATGTGTAAGGGCAGTAAAATGTTTAAATTCCAATATACTCATCTCCACTTCAAGACCAAAAAAATTTGAATTTCAAGTGATTTTGTGACACAGATTTGAAATAGGTCACTGCAAGTATTTGATATTCTGTGTGAAAAAGGCACAGCATCACATCATTAGTATTTTTACAATTTGAGAGCTATTAACAATTCCAATGATATTCTTACCTAATGCCTTCACGATGGATGCAATGGATTCTTCTTCATGGGAAGCCATTGTATTGCCTATGCAAATAGGAAGAATGCTTCTTTCCTACTAATAACAAGAATCTACCTAACAGAACTCAATAGATTTTTAGGAGTTACGAATTTGTGACATAGTATTTAAACTGTTCAATTTTTGTTTTTTAGTGTGCTTATGATCACATTGGAGATGTTGAGTAGCGCATTAATTAATGCTAAGTGTCATAAGACCTACCACAACTGATGATTCTTTTCTTGGCCATGGAAAGCAGAGTTTTAAAAAAAATCGAAGTTTAAAGGGGATTATAAAATTCAAGGAAAGACTGAGCTGATACAGAGGCTTTGATTTATGCTCTGATATGAAAAAACAACAGTTGAGCAAGTATACACAATTTTCAGAGGCTCTAAGGAGAAAAGCCTTTGTCAGCTCTGCTTGAGCCACTGCTTACAGAACATAATCCTGCATATATTTATTTATTTTGCAGAACACCACCTAGAGTATATTAACAATTTCTCAGTTTTTAATCTATTTCTCACTTAATTTCTGCATGATACTATTTTTTAAACCACAACTTTAGCACAAGCAGAGGCAGCTGTGACAAGATAACCCTAGTCTGGTATCTATAGAGGCTTTGTTTATTAATGAAGGCATTCCTTTCATTTGTGTACCTTTTACTGAAGTGGAAAGCTAGTATAACATCTTTTTACAAGATAATTCCGAACCCCTTTGCAGAAATGTCAATGTAAACACCTCCCAAATGCCAAAAGAGTTTTAAATCATTAGCAATCAATACAAAGGATAATGTGGAATCTACAACTTTTAGTACAGAGGAAATTATATTACTTCTTTGTCCTCCATAGTAACATGTTAATTTGCAAAATTTTCCATGCTTTATCCACAACATAACTATCATGAGTAGTAATAACAGTAATGATGATCTTTGATAATTTAAACTAAGAAATGAGGAAGCACAGCTCGTAAAAATAGAACTTAAACTTTTAAACAGGCGATTTTATTCTGCACACAGCAATTACTCCTGTTGTCAGCAGGATGAAAATTTACTACCCCAGGAAGTCATAAAGACTCTGATGCATTCTTACACAACCCGGCGTGAGCTGCATCTGAATGAGACTGTCCTTTCCGACAGCCTCCCCTTGTGCTATGCTGTACTAGTCCTTACATACTACCTGAGGCTTCTGCACAATGCAGAGCCAGACTAAGTTGCACACCGGCATCATTTATGATTATTTCAAGGTTGGAAGTATTTTCTACCAATTTTAATCAAGGATCTTTTTCATGGTTTTAGAGAATACATTAAGAAGTGGTTTTGGCTGGACTGTTTTTCTCCAATGCCCAAAGAGCCAATGGAGCAGGTCAATGTTTTACTACATCTCTTGACAAAGCTATGAAAAGGAAGCTCACTTGCCACCCAGAACCATGACTATTCTTTCTGTGAAGGTACAGAATAGGAGAAAATACACCATCAGTCAGAATGGGACAGCCTTACACAGCACCAAACCCAGGCATAATACAAATCACACTGCCTAAAATTTTAATGCAGTGGCTGAAAAACTTGAGAACAAGGGATACTCCAGAAGAAAATTTTGCATATGCAGCTAAAGGTCTGCTAAGGGCTTGCGATCTTGCTATAGAATCCAATTCTGATGGTGGGGCGAGAATAAAAATTAACTAACCACCTGATGTAACAACATAATGACAGCTGCAGGATGTTCCTATAACATCTTAATGACAACTCCAGTACGCTGAGGATTTGGTATAATCTATGGCTGCAACTCTTCAACAGCGCTACTGGCTGAGCTGTCTCTCAGGCTACCCAAGCAACTCTTTTTACTCCTGAAAAAAACCTGGGGACATGCAAGCCTACCAGTAGACAATCCGGACCTTTATTAGCTATGGATGTCACATCAGCTGACATGCGTATTTACTGACAGACATCATGGGTTTTAGTACTTTTGACTCAGTCTGCTAATTTTGTACATGTGTGGACCAGCACTTGAAGACCGAAAAAAATATTGTTCCCATTCTAGTCCAGTATCCATTCTGTATCACCTTTCTGTAAGTTCATGGATATCGAGAAGATATGTCGACAGAAATAAAAACTTAAATTGAATTTAAAAATATTTACACAGATGTACAAAGTGATTCTGTAAATACAAAGTACAAACATCTATTTATTTTCTTTCAGTGTCAGCTGAATGCTACATACTGAACATTGAGTATTTTTTTGCTGTTCTGACAGACTTAACAACATAAATTAGTGATTGATCTCTTTGAATCACCTATATAGATAAATTTCCTTACAGGTTCCAAGAGATCAAGTCAGAATATTCCGGTACATCATCAGATTAAACAAATAGTAACTCAGTCTTCTTTTTTTCTGGTCTTTTACTATAGAAATGTATGTTTATTCAATGAAAGCTTGTCTTCTACCCATTGATTGCTCACCATTTCTTGTAAACACTGTTTATTTTGTTTGGTTTTTAATCAATAAAAGCACAAGTCAAGCACAAGTTCACTAAAAATAGCAAGAAAATAGAAGTAAAGAAACTTCTTTTACAGATCACCCTTTTAAAATCAGTAGTGCCATACAAGATAATTCAGAATATAGTAGTATTTGGAGTTAAAATCTCCTTGTTTAATCAAAGTTCCATGACTGTATCTATCTTGAAGATACTCCACATTCTGCCAACCACAGAGCTTCCTAAATGTCTCGGGGTGGTTGTCATTTGAATTAATTTCGGGACATGTGCCTTCTACTAGAATCTGAACGATCAGATTGTCCAAGTTTGCCTTGTACAAAGATGACTGCGAGAGTCAGAGCTGCAGCTCTGCCTCAGAGACATTTACACTTGACACACATGAAGAAAAAACCTTAAGAAAACCCATTTTCCTAGAGACCTGAGGACTCTTCCACTTCCTCTTATACAGACAGTGTTCATTCACACAGTAATACATTTGTTGTCTTTCTCTGTCCTGTATGCTCCAGTTTCTGGAACATTTTGAATGTGTTTTTGTTTACACCTATTTTATTTTTTTTTAATCAGTGCTTTATAGTATACTCACAGTGTACCACACAACCCATGTCCTTTTTCTGAGTGAATATAGTTTTTATATTATTCATTCTAAATGCTTATAATGGTGACCTGATCATATCTTCAGTCTGCTTGAGTGACTAATTTCCATCTCATAGAATAGTCATCTATCTCCATGAGTAAAAAGTATTCTATGACCTCTTTGTCATGTGTACCACTTTTCCCTTTTTCAATCCTATCTCAGTTCTGCCTGAACAAACCCCCCCAAAACTTTGCAGATGTGCTTCCTCCAGCCTTGTAATCATTTGTAGTCAGTATTGTTTGGTATGATTTGCATATTGCATAGCATATACTGTGCTCTAGAAAGTAACAGCAGTAGTAAAAAAACAAACAAAAAACCTTCATGTTCCTTGCAAATACAGCATGTAATAAATCTGATACACAGAAATTTCATCTATGCCATCTTTTTCCATTAGAAGGTTGTCCCAATTTATATTATCTATCTAATTTTTAAATACTTTTCTTCTCAGTTTATCATAAAACAAGGCAAGTTCCAACATTGCCGATGCAAGATTTTAATGAGACAAGTTTTACCTCATTTCTCTTTGAAGCATATATAAAAAAACTATTAAGAGGCAGCCATGAAATCACCAAATAACTTCAGACTGGTGTCCTAGTGTACTGGGGATCATCATACTTTAAATTATTTTGTTGCACTACTTCAGCACTGAAAATAAAAAAGGATCATAAGCAACATCAAAGCAAACTTGCAGCTTTTGTTTAAACTAATACTTCTGTGATTATTTTTGTACTGTTCTTTTAAATCACCTCACAGAAAGTTCTTCCAGTGCTGCCAAGCCAGTAGTTGTAATCTGAAATTGTTTCCCATGTTATCAGATGGATTCTGGAATGTCTTTAATTTACTGCACTAAGATAATATCATGACCATCACTTGTTATCACCTTGTATTCAGGTTTTATCTCAGCTTCCCAAAATGTTAAATCAAGGTTTTGAAATTTAGTACCCACTGAAGGCAGGAAAACGTGAATCATATATGATTTAAAAATAGCTGCTAAATTTTTAGTTAAATATGACTACAGATGACACATCAAACTTGTAGCCTCTAAACAACAAGAATAAATCTCTTTGTTGAACAAAGAAAGTCACAAACCAGAACAAATCTTAAAAAAAGTTAAAGCTCATATTTCAGGACCAGATGATCTCAGGTTTTCTCAGGTTTGCATATCCAAAAATTATAGCAAAAAACCTGCATATTGTTCATAGAATCACAGATGTGTTGGGTTGGAAGGGACCTCTAAAGGTCATCTAGTCCAACCCCCTGCAGTAAGCAGGGACATTTTTAATTAGATCAGATTGCTCAGAGCCTCATCAAGCCTGGCCTTGCCAGGGAGTAAATAAACTGGGTATTGTCATTGTATACTGACTTAAAAAAAAGACCTCATTAACTATAACAACTTACATACACTACATCTAGCCCATGCTGATTTTAAATGAAAGTACTTGTCTATATTTATATTCACTGATCAAGGTGAGCATCAAGAAAATATTTTCTAAGTCCAAGAAGGGACATGAATATGTGCTGAGGTTTGGGCCAGGCTGGCCAACAACAAGACGAAAGATGCTCTCCCCCACCTCTCACTCTAAGGAGAAGAGGGAAGATAAACAGATTTGTGAGTTTAGAAAAAACTAAACTACTTGAATGAAAAATTAATAATAAAATTTTAAAAAAGCAAATAATGAAATAGGTGCAATATATACAAACATACACAAAACCGTATCAGGCTCCTAGGGAGATGTCACTGGCAGGCACTGGGAANACTGGGAATGTTCCAGACTGGACTCAGTGACAAATGGGAACTGGAACACACTGACCGGGATCAAAAGGCAGATGAGCTGATGGGGTCCTCCTCAGACGTCAGCCATTGAAGAAGAGCCAAAGAAGAAGAGCCCTCAGAAAACAATCCTCAAAGGGGAGCCAACCTGACCTCTTGGGTCCCTCAGCTTTTATACCAAGCATGGGAGATGGGCTGGAACACCCGATTGGTCGGTTTGGGTCACCTGACCTGTCCACAGGTGTGACCCTTCCACAGGGTAACCACCCAGGTCAGCTGACCCTGGTTGCCATGGCAACGAGTGTGAGCAAGGGCCTCTCTCACCGAGCAGAGAGTTGGCCCTGCTTCACCCCAAACCAGGACAACATGAGAAATATTACACAGTGAGATCAGTCTGTGATTGCTTACAGTCTTGTGCAGTTGAGTGTAAAAAAAGTAATGAGAGCTGTGTGTAAAAGCAGTAAAGACATTGTGATAACTGTCTTTCCATTTCTTTGTCAGCAGCAATTCTTTAGACAGTTCATTGGAAAAACATTTTGTACTTACTTAACTAGTCCAAGCTGTTATCTTCTATTTCTGCAGCATTCATCCTTGTGTAGCACCACAGATTATCTCTAAAATAGTTGTCTTTTTATTAGACTTTGTGGTCTCAAGTAGATTTACTTTGTTTTGTTTCATGTTTGTGATGCCAATGATTTCTTAACAAAAGTCATAAATTAAAAATCTACCTGGATTTGTGCAAAGCATTTGACACTGCCCCATATGGCATCCTTATCTCTAAATTGGAGACACATGGGTTTGATGGATGGACCACTCGGTGGATAAGAAATTGGCTGATGGTCACACTCAGAGTTGCGGTCAACGGCTCAATGTCCAAGTGGCAACCCGTGACAAGTGGCATTCCTCAGGGGTCAATACTGGGACTGGTGCTATTTTGCATCTTTGTTGGCAACAAGGACAATGGGACTGAGTGCACCTTCAGCAAGTTTGCTGACAACACCAGGCTGTGTGGTGTGTTTGACGTGTTGGAGGGAAAGGATGCCATCCAGAGGGACATGGACAGGCTTTATAGGTGGCCCCATGCCAACCTCATGAAGTTCAACAAGGCCAAGTGCAAGGTCCTGNCAGAGGGCTGGAGCACCTCTGCTATGAGGACAGGCTGAGAGAGTTGGTGTTGTTCAGCCTGGAGAAAAGAAAGCTCCGGGGAGACCTTATAGCCCCTTCCAGTACCTAAAGGGGGCCTACAGGAAATATGGGGAGAGACTCTTGATCAGGGAGTGTAGCGATAGAATGAGAAATAACGGTTTTAAACTGGAAGAGGGTAGATATAGATTAGATATTAGGAAGAAGTTCTTTCCTGTGAGGGTGGTGAGGCACTGGAACGGGTTTCCCAGAGAAGCTGTGGCTGCCCCATCCCTGGAGGTGTTCAAGGCCAGGCTGGATGGGGCTTGGAGCAACCTGGTCTAGTGGGAGGTGTCCCTGCCCATGCAGGTGGGTTGGAACTAGATGATCTTTAAGGTCCCTTCCAACTCTAACCATTCTATGATTCTATGATCATCCACTCTAGAAACTTCTTTGCCTCTACCTCAGAAGATTCTCAGGAGCACATGGTTGCAAATGACAATACTATTTCCTACTGTACTGTTTTTTTCTGAAAGTGTGAAGCAGAGAAAAGAAAGTTTATATTAGCATGGCTCACAGAAAATTATGTTACAATTCACCAGAGAAATTAAACTTTTATGTTTTTATGTCATCAGAAGTAATACCAAAATATATACTTGCAAGTTACATAAATGTACACACAATTACCTATATATACATATATGTAATACTCTTGTACAATGATGTTTTTTACTGTGAGAAATTTTTCAGATGCAAATGAAGAAAATATGACTGAAATAACTTGATATTATAACTTCACACTCACATGATGTCATACCATTTACCAAACATATAAAGTAATAAAAGTTATATTATTTTTTTATCCTTCCATTATATTTGTTCTCACTTTCATAAAGATACAAGGAATGCCTATTTTATAAGTTCTTTTACAAAGTATAACAAATTATTTTCATTACAGGAAGTCATATTTTTCCTATCATTTTTCTAGTTTCATGACTGTTATCTAAAAGATGAAGTATTCTAAAAATCTGGTTGCAGACAACCAGTAAAATAATACACAAATTTCTGTATTACCCAAAAAGGCCCCAATAGCTCAAGGAAATCTTACATGTGTGAAAGCCAGCATTCCTAAATAACACATAGACAACAACCCTGAAAAGCTGCAAAAAGATGTATTAACAGATTATTCTACTTGCACAGCTTTACAGCTCTGCAAGTCATATCACTATGGAGTACTGAATAATTGCACAACAGTACTGAATTCCATTACAGGGCCTTCATTACTGGATTATTGGCCCATTAAAGCCATCAACACATCGTTCTTGAATAATCACTGTAATGATGAGCCACTGCCCTGAAGCATAATGATGTGTATATGCCCTGCAGCAATAATAAAAACACAAATTAATGTATACTAATTGTTAATAACAAAGTACTAAGTGGAGTTGACAACAATCAGTAAAAAGACTGGCATGCCTGTTTAGTATTCCCTAAAGCAGTGAGAATAGTAGGTGAAGAACTTGTTTTAAATACACTGTATCTACGTGAAGATATGAAGAAGGAAAAACTGCGCTACCATTTCTAATGTCCAGCCATGGAGGTACAACAAAGTTGTGCCTGTATGTTTGTGTAATGGATTGTTTTACTCCATACTTTCTAGATTTTTCCCATTTATTAATAGAAATAACTGGGAGACTCACAGAATCGTTTCACTAAAAATTCTGGAAACGGAAGTTCTGTATTTGCCCAGAGAACAGATGCTGCAGAGCCACCAGTACTGCAGTTTTATATGTGCCTTCCAAAACACCTTCAACTTTAAGCTGAAAGACTCCCTTATAGGAATGAAAGAGTAGCTCATTTTCAGTGCGCATTCAGTTCTTGTAATTTCTTCTGAAAAAGCCAACAGGGATGCCAATTAGTTGGAGTTAAGATAGATTTTGTGATGTGTCTTGAGATCATTACTGTATTTCATACAGGCCACTAACCCACTGTTGGCTAGTAATACATTACTGATCGAGAAACTTCAAATTGTTACAATTCATCTACCAAGTTCTCATTCCTCTTTTGAAGGGAATTATTAAATTCTCCTTCATTTCAGATAAAAATTGGATTCTACCCTGGAAGATACGCTTTAGCTGAAATGCAAGTTACTGAACTCAGTTCAGGGGCAACTGGGTGAAATATAATGACCTATGGGAAGTGATCCGAGTATATAATCACGTTGCCCCTTGAGGCCCTCAGCTCTGTCAGTCTGTGAAGTTTAGCTGAAGTATTCATGCTTTTTGAATCTGCACTGTTTTACACTGTGATAAGCTTCTTAAAGAAGAACTCTTCTTGCAGCTCTGAAGCAGAGAGGATACCCCAAAACAACTATTTATTGCTCCAGTTGTATTGATAGAAGTGTAATTGCTGACTATGCCGCTTGCCACTATAACAAAGTGGAATCCATTCACCCATTATCCTTGAACATAGTGCATTTTCACAGTTAGTTTTTTTCATTTCAATCCCTTCAAAATGAGGGAGAGGGGGCAGATGAGAGGGGTATCGCTTCTAGATGATTTTTCTGAAAGAAATAGCCTAAGCGTGGTAGGGCAGGTGAGTTCATCTGATGATATTTCAGACTTCCATGCGTGTGTATGCATTCCGCTTTCCTGGCTGTAATATATTTTAGGACACAGTGGACAGAAAATTACGTTTCAGTTTGGAGGGCATTGCTACATTGACTATATGGAGGCTGGAGGGTCTTCGGGACTTTGAAATCCATAGGCTTGGCTCCTTGACTAAGTCTCCTCACTTAGTGGAGAGTTTCCTATTTCTCCTTCATGAACTCTCTGCAAAAGAATGAAGGCACTACATAATGTGTATTTTCTTTTGGAGAAAATTGCACCCAGCTACAGTCTACTTGCCCTCTTTTGTTTTTGAGGGAGAGATAAAACAGAAAAAGGGTTTGCATAAGTCAGGTAAGGATAAGATGCTGTAGCTGTGACCACACTCACAAACTGTAGGTCTGTCAGTACAGTGAGTACAATGAATAAGGCTTCAAAACTCTTAATTAAGGAAAGTGCTTATAGTTTCCATGGTTGGAGATGGAAGCTGGCAGGCAAGCAAATCTAGTTCCTTCTTGCTGCAAAACTTTTGACAATGAACTTTTTGACAATATATTTTATTTCATCTGGTCAGAGGATGTGGCTGCTGACTGCAGCATGCGAGTTAGAGATGTAACAGATGGAGAGGATACACTAAAACTTTAAATTTTTGCATATATAAGGCAGTAATACTCCATCTGGGACTTTGCCTTTGTGCTTCATCAAACACCTCGTCAGGCTACAGCAGGCATCCCAGCTTTTCTGCTTCATAGAGAGACTGTCCCAAACTTCTAAATACCTAGACAAAACTTTTCAAAATACCTTCTCCTTGAAGGCATTTAATCCCCATGGGGGTAGTTTAGTATTCGTAACTTCACATTTTCAAGCCATACTAAGGAAAATGTTGGTGTTTCAACTCAAACAGATTAAAAATGCATTCATATTAAGGAACTCAAATATTTAATGAAAAAAACCCCAAAAGTAAAACTTATTGATCAGAAAACTAGCTTTTTTTTTTTTTAAACTTCAGTACACATAATTCTGGGAAACTTAGTTATTAAAGTAGTAAATCCTTACAGGATTAACTGTGTGTAAATCCCTTTTGGCTGAAAAATGTAAGTGGTAGGTAGTGAAAAATGCAAACGCTCCTCAAATGTTTTTAAACTTTACTGTTGTTGTTGTCAGCTTTGTATTGTTTTCATTGCTTCTTTTTTATTTTTGAATTAGTGAGAATAATTTGTTGGTCGTAATTCTCAGACTAGTTAATAGGCACAACTGATACCTTTTTGCAAATTAAACTTAAACTGTTTACAGTTACAGCTCCGGTATGTATGTCCAGCTCCAGCAGACGGCTGTTATCCAGTGAAAAATACTGTATTAATTAAACCAGCTCTTAAATACAGCAGCCTCATGGAGCAAGAACCTCTACAGAAAGAATATGAAACAATAAGCATTTCCCCCCCATTAATTTGATTCATTGCATTGTTTACTTGTTGCCAAAATTTACTATAAAATATAAATGAAAAGTAGTACTTGTCCAAGTATAGCAACTATAGCACAAGATATACTGGACATATTTGTGCAAAGAGCATGAAACTAAATCCAAGATACATTTAATTAAAAAAAGATTATTCAGGCTCTGCAACATAGAAAATTAAATTATATCTAGTTGAATTCTAGGACAACATTAGGTCACTTAAATCCTAAGCTGCATTCCAGATACACACAGTTTTCTGCCTCGTCAGTCACAGTGAGGGAGGAATGTGGCAGACTAGACAGCAGCACTTGCAATGCTCTTCTCAGCAAACGGCCAAGTCTAAGGAAGGCTATTGCTTTCAGCAAGGGTGGGATGGGAAAGGAAGAAATGTAGATACCCTTTTTATGGAGGGTACTTGTGGGAGAGCCCTGTCCCCAATCCTCTTCAGCGAGCTTTGGCTTAAGCTTTTCCCTTGAACTTCATCTGACTTCCATCCTGCAGAGTCTGCAATACCTACAGGGAAAAAGAGGGAATCACGCACATATTGACAGCACAGCAAGTTCTCCAGAAAGGATTTTAGCTTTGCATGTGTTAGAATTTGACGAGCCCACAACTAACTCTCTCCCTGTGCACAAACGGAGGCATCCAATGGAATAATTGCATCTAAGGGATATGTCAGGGAAAATGGAGCAAGAGAACTCTTGCATTATATGGGTATAGTGCCTCCAGCTATTGACATCTTGGAAACTTTATCTGGCATCCTCCCAGGATGGTTCTGCTCCAAGTGAGGAATACAGTTCAAAGTGAGATACAGAGATAAGATGTTTAGCACATGAATGTATTTAATGAAGACTGATAACTTCTCTTTTTAATGTTAACTAGCAAGTGAATAACCACTGGAGGTAGGTACTCCCACAACAGCCCAAACCAGCCACAGCTTTAGGGCAGTTCTGCCTATGTCTTTTCTTTTATGTGAGCTTTCCAACAAGACCAAACAGTTTTTATAGACCCATTTTTATTAGAACTTTAACTGGAAAGAGAAACTCTTGTTTAAAAAAAGAGAGAAAAAATAGAATGTGAATGGGGAAAGGAAGGGACTTGGAAACAAATTTCTCTCCTTTTGCCAGCCATGTCCTGAGGAGGAGCAGAACATTTCATTTGGGGTTGTTTTCATCCAGCAACCTTTACTGCCTTCTTGGGCTGTAACAAACTAACCCTATGAAGTCTCTCTGTCACCCTGGAGGGTTAACTTTGGGTTTACTCTCTGCTCAGCAGTCTCCCAAGATAAGATATTCTGCAGAGGTACTTCTGCCTACCTCAGCTTGCACTCTGAAACATTCCCCCCTGAATATTTCCATCTGCTTCCACAAAGGGGTCAATCTCTTCTCCCTTCTTCTAGAAAGCTGTGTTTGACAAAGCGCGCAGCAACCAGGACAAGACAAACTGAAACTTCCTTGCTTCCCAGATTCATCCTGAGAAAGAAACATAACGTATAAGGTGTGAACAAACAAATAGAAGAGCTGTTACTCACCAAAAAAAATGTAGGTCATGATAAAAGGAACCAGAAAACAGAATGAGAAATCATCAGTTTTAAAGGAAAACTTGTAACTTTGCTGTTGAGTACTGCAATTAGTCACTACAGTAACAGATAAAGGACTTCTGCACTTTCAAATACATTTTATTCAGTGTTTCCCAAAGCAGGAAGGAGGAGCTCCTCTATAATCTGATCCACAGGCCCTATTCAACCCTTGGAGCGTGGGCCTGCCATGTGCTTTGGGAGGCGCTGATTGTTCGGTTTTCCTGATGTTCATTGTCAATGCAGAGAGACATGCTTGAGGGGACGTCCAGCATGTTCTTTCAAATACTTCGAAATGACACTCCTCTTATAAGGGAAAGTTTTCACTCGCAGAGAAGTTTTCACTTAGCTATTGCAACCGTTCAGTTAGCTGCTGCATGCGGGTGGGACAGAGGAAGCCCTGCCCAGCCATGGGCTGGACCTTTGAACAGGCAGAAAGTGCAGGTGCATCGAAACTGCATCACAGCCATCGTGACGTGACTGCACATTAGTTTATCAAAAGAGATAGAGAAGAGATGGCGTGTTACAAGATAGAAATAAATCAAGCAACTCCTAGATTCCAGTGTTTATCTGAAAACTTCAGAACATCCTTCATAAATTATTTTAAACCTATTTTTTCCACAGAAAACACTTGGAGAGTTAAGTGCAATATTCTGCATAGGACAAGGGGTAATAGTTTTAAACTGAAAGAGGGGAGATTTAGATAGAAGGAAGAAATTTTTTACAATGAGGGTGGTGAAACACTGGCCCAGGTTGCCCAGAGAGGTGGTAGATGCCCCATTCCTGGAGACATTCAAGGCCAGGTTGGATGGGGCTCTGAGCAACCTGATCCAGTTGAAGATGTCCCTGTTCACTGCAGGAGGGTCGGACTAGATGACCTTTAGTGGTCCCTTCCAACCCAAACTATTCTGTGATTTTATTCTATGATTCTATGACTCTATGATTCTATGATTTACATTACATTATGGGATGGTCTTGGAAATACTTGTTTAATTCTTCTCCTAACATGGGAAGACTACAACAGTCCCCCAGCCAACTTTTTCATGTTTTGTGCCCTTATTTACAGAATATCAACTACTGTCTTCCCATCTAATCAAAAAGTAACATGATAATGCTGTAAATGCTGATACTGTAGGCATCAGACTTGATCAAACTGAAAGTCTGCTAAGCTTTTTACTTTGTGCAAGAGCAGGTTTTAAGAATTCTACCAGAATCACTAGGAAATGATCCCTGACATTTTATATCTATTTTTTCTTGCATTTATGCAAATGTACTAGTATACTAAGTCTTGCTACTTATATTTCATATCAGCTCATCCTCATGCATTAGAACATTGTACCACATGCATTAATGAGGAAGTTTGCCCTCCCTGCACCCCACCTCCCCTGTCTCCTAACTAGCTTGAAGTGTATTTGATGCCTGTTTATTGGACTTCAACACTACATAGGAGTATTTATTCTTATCTGGTTTGGAGGTCATCTAATTCAAAGTCTCTCCAATCCTTCACTACCGCAAACACTCCCAAGCCCTCTCTTCTGCGCACCATGGCACATATGATGTGTAATCTTTAGTAATGCTTCTCTATTTTTCACATTTCTGTTTAGCATTTGAAAGGTCTAAGAGATTTCAGCGGTCTCCTCAAGGAAAGCTAATTTCACTCTTACCTGCTCCTCTGAGGACTGGCTGGATTTCATATACTGCCAAGGAAATACGGAACCTGTATCTGTTCCAGCAATCAAAAGGCACCATGAAAACGAGTCTCTTTATTTACAGTACAGATTATATGGCTTTATTCTCTCAAAAACAGAGCTCTGTTCCGCTGTGCCACTTAACTTCTTCAGCTTCTCAGTTTGTTACTCTTTTGACTGCTACTGCTAATCACCTGCAGCCTACCACTTGCTTGTCTGTCAAAGGCAAAATATCTGCTGCTTGTTATTAAGATCAGTGCTTCTCCAGTGGTTTTCTCCTCCCTGTAATATACCTCAAAGTTTTCGTGTTCTTCATGTTACTTTTCCATTTATCTGCCATTTGACTTTGAGAGGTTCACTAGCTAGTTTATTTTGTGGAATTTGTCATATTTTTCTTTAACTTCTTGTCATGACTCTAATTATCATTTTTTAGGTGCATTTATATTTAGAAAGGAAACATTTAAACAGACAAATAGGGTTAGTAACCATACTATTAAGGTGATGGCAACCCCTTTGCACTTGAATTCTTCCAAATTTTATTTGAAGAAAGAAACTTTAATCACTCCTCATCCCTTGCATTAATTCCCTCATTCTTTATTTAGTAGAGCTCCCATATGTTTTCCTTTGAACTTTTAAAATACTTTGGTCTCATAAATCTTCATGCCTGTTCTAACTCCTTTCCGTTGTCCATTTCATGCACAATTCTTAAGCCAGAATTTTTGAGCAATGCTGGAAATTTGCAGAACCTTAAATTTACCTATTTAAATGCAGAACTCATTGCTGCTCCCTTAATATTATTTAGTTTTCTCTCTGGATCACTGCTCCTTTCTCTCTTCACTACTAATTTTTTTTGCTCTACATTGGGCTGACAAGTTTGACAAACTCAGGAAAGCTGCAGATAGCAGGGGAAAGCGTAGAGCAGTGATAGGTAAATTAAGAAAGACAAGCTGCTATGAGCGGATGTGTGATTATTAGTATTATAGTTAACGAGCAGAGAAAAATGTAGGGAACATAATGAAATTAGAAGAGTTATGAAAACCAGCTTGTTAGTGTTTAATGAGGGAAATGGTTATAACCCTCACCTGTCCAATATGACTCTTTCCACTAATGTAATTTATAGGTTACATCAAGTTAGAACATCCTGCGTGCTAGAAAATGTCAAGAAAATATCTACTAATGTTATTATATCCAATACCAGCCAATGTTTGCCAAACTGTTTAAAAAAACCAAAGTAAATTAGCAAAATTCTGTGGAAACCAGTATCAATAGCTACTCAATTCTTTATGCTCTTGGTAGTGGTTACATAAAGTGTGTAAAACTAAGTGGAGCTGTTATTTTTGTTGTTATATAAAGGTTGCTTTGGCTAATTTCAGTGGTAACAACTTTGGAAATAAGTATAAGAAAGCTTCTTTTTTTTTTAAATAAAACAAATAAAAAACAGAACTGTTTCTTATATTTAAATTTCATCCATATCTATAAATAAGTTAGTTTGACATAGTCAATGGAGGATCACATTTGAATGTGTGGATGTTTCTAACCTTCAGTAGTTTTAGAATCCTGTAAATCTCCTCATCCCATATACTACTGCACCCTTAACATTTACTGCTTAAATTACTTAGAAAGATATGAGAAAAGGACCCCACAGTACCATTTGTGATGAAATCTTTAGCAAATTCATTTGATTGCAGATCTCCCCTTGGACACAATACCAATTCCTTCTTAAATATTCTTAAGACTCATTTATACAAGTTCTCCAAGAAGGCTGAGATTTTAAATACAAGGGTAAGTATTTATGCTTGCAGACTTATAAGGGTAAACAATAATTGTAATCAGTTTATTTAGAAAATTTAGGAGAAACTATAAAGAGATTATCAGGTTAAAATTGTTCGGTCCTCAGCATTTCAACTAGAATAAGTAAAACATCTAATATATCTCACTGAAAAAAAAAAAAGCCTTTAACAATTTTTTAGACCTGAGTTACTAGTAAACAGGTATTTGGTTTTCAAGAGTTCTAGCTAGAAATTGCCTATATTCTTTCCATTCCAGACAAACTAAGTACTATGGTAACTTTACACTGTGTCTTGTGAAAGCTAAACAGAAAAGTAACTAACATCTTATTCAAAGACCTGGCTCCCTTTTTAAAAGAAGCAAAAACGCTTGTCCTCCTCCCCTGCCCCTGCACAACAACCTGCCACATAATTATGCTCAAACTTCTTCTTAGTCTTCTGATGATAATAGTCCTATTCTGATGACAGTCTTCTGCTTGTAAGTAAAAATGACTAGCTCAGAACCCTTCGAGTTGTGTTGTACAACACTGTTAATCAGCTAAAAGCAGTGATTAAAAAAAATAATTGTATTTTCAGTAAGAAGAGAGTTCTACTCTCTGCTTCTAACTCAGCAGGCTACAAGGCATGACACAATCACACCCTAAGGGGAAAAAAAAAGAAAAAAAGAAAAACCTAATAACAAAGTCCTAGCTTCATTTCTAATATATTCAGCATTAATATTGCACAACTGTGGAATCCAAGTGTTAGACAGTAGCATATAAAAAAAAAGGTTCTTTCAAACTCTCTGAACCATCAAAATATTGTTGCTTAATTAGCAGGATTTTGGTTAGATCATATTCAATTCAATATCTAGAAGTTCATATATCTCTGGCATACTATGCTTGCTACTATAAAAGCTCAATATATGGATCCCCGCTGGGTAGCTATGCACTAAGCCTCTAAGGCATCTCCTTTTTCACTCTTACTGTTTATTTAACCACATTTCTCCAATTGTCCAATTCATTACTAGTAAAGGGGAGCTGTTTGAATCTCCAGATTTTTATTGTAGTTCCACTAGCTTTTCTCAGCCCTCAGTAGAGCCCCAAATCCATCATCTTTTCTGACTTCAGAAAAATTCCATTTTTGAAATCTTTTAAATCAGAATTTATTCCTTATTTGGAGAGTTTGCTGTAACCGGATCCTCTCTGTCCTTCATGTTTGAGATTCTTGTACAATTCCCTGTGTCTGGATGTTCTTCTGTTTTTTCTGACCATCATCTCCTGTTATAAATTGGATAGTTTCTTTCACATAACTGGTGCTAGCACTGGGGAGTCAGTTGCATCCTGAATTTCTATCTTACTTTCTCCATTTCTCAATATCTTTTCTCTCCCCTGCAGGTGGAAATGCTTTCCACTCAATCTGTGCTTCCCCACAGTTCCTCAGGGCTCTTCAACATCAGTCAGGGGTGGGAAATAGAGCCCTTTATTTCCTTCATTTGCTGCTATGCTGAACACTATGATAAAATCCAGTTTCTCTTATATTCTTTATTGAGATTGACTCAGTTTTAAGTTTTATGAATGCAAGATGTGTACCACATATATTTCACTGTATTCAATTCAGAATCAGAAGTAAAAAACTCAGTAAAAGCATAGGAAAAACTTCAGAACTGCTTGGGATGCTTAAATAATCCCCTTTTGCAATGTAAGTAAAATATACTAGGGAAATTGTTAAGGCTGCAAAAAAATAGAGACAGTATCTTGAAATCCACCATTCCTTTCCTGAAAGCTGTTGTA
Organism: Stercorarius parasiticus; assembly: GCA_013396915.1. Taxonomy (NCBI): domain Eukaryota; kingdom Metazoa; phylum Chordata; class Aves; order Charadriiformes; family Stercorariidae; genus Stercorarius; species Stercorarius parasiticus. Next base: position 35,209 of record VWZL01003117.1, read on the forward strand.
AACTTGAACTGGTGGCTACATGCTAGAAAGGAAGAACATCTGTTTCATTTGTGAAAAAAATAGGCACAGGCTTAACAGAAGGTTGTTAAAAAAGAAACAGTTACTATATCATCCCACTTTCTGGAACCTTTTCTAACTCTTCTGCTGTAATTCACTGCAGTCGATTCTTTTCTATCCTCTGCACTCCCTTTCAGGTCTGCTATCAAAATTACTCAGAGGTAAGGAATACATAAATTAGAGAAAAAACCTTTTAGAATGAAATAGAATCTAAGTACTAATAGTCCAGGGACAAATTATTATTGACCAAAGTCGTATATTTTACAAATCTATGGAGTGCCACATCAAAAAAAGCTTGCATATGTAATGGTATAACTAAGTAAAATATCTGAATATTAACTCAGATATCATTCTAAAAACAAACAAACATTGAAAAAGAAATAGTGAGCAAGGCCTGGAAGATATCTACCTGGTAGCTGGAAATGATCAGATAAGAGCTATCCTTAGGATCACCAGGGCCTATCAAGCCTGATTTCCAGAATTTTTTTCCCTGAATGTATGATTTTTCTTCTTAGCTAGTTACACCAGCTGAAGTCTGTGCTATACCAGACATTAAAGAATCCACACAGGAGACATGTTTTCACTGACAGGTAGATTTTCAAATATCCAATAAGGTGTAAGTGGTCAGGAGTTTCTCCTGTGATCCTAATATTGACAGCAGATCTCCCCTGTGTCGTTTCTCTGATGTATAATAAGGGTTGAGCTCATCACACTGCATTATCTCCTGCACTCGATATACTAATAAAGCCTCTAGTCTCTGCTTGATTTCTTACATTTATGAAATCTGTAGTAATTTAACATCTCTGGAGCTTATCAGATTTGTTGGCAATTTACCTCTGGGTTCATAAACTCTTAGGAAGGATTAACAGGCCTATAGTCACACACAGTTGAATCTTTTAGAATTCTTTGAATGTACCTGGTGAGTGAGATCCTGTGAGTAGATAGACTTTCACAGTCTTGTCAAAGACATTTCACTTGACCAGACTGCAATCAGGTCTATGAGAAACTAAGAAACAGGAATGGAAAGGCCAAGTACTGTTATGGATCAAAATCTACCTAGAGGACCAAAGAGAAAGAAAGTTTCACTGGGAGAAATGATTAATAGTTGTGTTTCATACAAGCACTGTCCCTGGAAAGCAAGTGAGCAACGAGACGGTAACTCTGTAAATCATACAATATTATTTAGATTAATCAGGAGCAGAAGGAGCTGTGACGAGCTGTAACCAGTCAGGACAATGGGCCACTTGATAAGCCGGTGAAATGTGATATTACCAAAAGCAAGGTAGAGTGCATAAGAAAGAAAATGCAAATCTTTCTTCTCAAAAATGCCAGTCATAAACAAACAACAGGGTTGGAGTATCAAATCAGAAACAGTGTACAAGTCGATATTGCAGAAGAGTGAAAATACTGATGCTGTAGGGAAAAATGCCATATGAATGGAGGCTGAAAATATTTGGGTTATTTTCTTTAGTAAAGAGATGAATAAGAGAGAATATGAGGAACACCTGAAAAAATAATCAATGACAGACAAGGTGGAGTCAGCATACGTATCGCCTTGTTTCATAACACAAGAACATGGGGACATTCAATTTAGTTCAGAGGCAGAAACCTGAAAGAATATCTGTACTTTGTCATACAAAATGTAGTTAAACTGCGACACTTCTACTTTCAAGAATTTATTTAGGTTAAATTTAGTGAGATTCAAAGAGGAATTGAGTATTTATATGATGATCAGGTCAGAGTCCTCGAAATTAATAACAAATAAAACTTCAGAAGTTAAATCCTGGTTTTTATGGCTTTTATGCTTAAATCAGTCCCTAAAAATTAGAAAGTAACAGGTGACCTGTGTAGGGGGGCAGATTATACCAGACATATGCCAACTGCAGATTGCTTAACTCAGTCCCTCAAGCTCCTTGGTCCTGCTATTTCTAAACATAAATTACCATATGAAATGACTGCTGGGCTAATCCAGCATGGCATTTAGTTTGCTTCTATGTTTCTGTGTAGTCTGATTGAATATGCAGGTTCTAATGTACGTTTACTTTAGGTTTTTGCAACATTGCATTATAGCTCAAATAAGAATTCAAAACCGAATAAGAAATGAAGGTAGTTACAAATGCAATCTGAAGTACATGAACAACCACTTTATTTAGCTAGCAAAAATCTAACGGATGCCTGAGCAAGCTTCCCAAAGGAACAAACAAGCAATTAAAAAGTCAAAATCACAAAAATGTCAGTGGTTATTTTGGCTCTCTTCCCCACCAGGAGCACTCATTAAACAAACATGAGTCTTTTTTTTTATATTTCTGTGGTTTTGCCTTTTCCTTGAGTGCTTATTGTTCCTTTGGGTTTTTGGTTTTGTTTGATATTGCTTTCTCCTACATTTTATATTATAGCCTGGATATAAGGAATATAAATTTTAAAGTAATCTTACCAGATGTCAGAATTACAGTTGCATGAAAAAGGTCCCAGGCCAGAGAAGCTTATAAAAATAAGCTTATTGTGAATCAACATTTTTTTGACTAAAATAATATAATGATAATAATAGGATAAGAATATCAGATTCAATTCTAAAAAGAACTTAGGTGCCTGTCCTGTTAATTAGACTAAGTATCAAGTTCTCAGTGTTGTCAGTCTCCCCATTAATTCCAAGTAGTCCACTAAGTTCTTGGCTCTAGAATCGATCCATTAAATAAGAGGAACCACAGCATCAGAGAAAGGTCATTGTTTTTCTGGAAATGTCTGTATCTCATACCACAGAAGCGTATGACATAGTAGAAAGAAATATTGTATAGGTCCATTTCTACAGTAAAAAAGCTAATTCCTAAGAACAAAATAGCATGAAGAAGTCTAACTCCTCACATTCACCAACAGAGAGAATAATACCAAGTAGCAGCTCTACAAAAGCTAACTATTGTATTAGAAAGTTCTTTTATAAAAGTGGTTTAAAATACAGTAAATAAAAATATATACTTTCATCTCAAGTCCAGAAGTGGGAAGGTCATTTATTGCTACAGAGTTTAGATAACCGTTCATCACATACATTGAAAGACATGTACTATCGATTACACATATTATAGTATTAAATCAGTCTTCTTTGATTCTGTATAGAAAGAGTACTAATGAGGTTATTCTTAGTTGCATTAAAGAAAATGTTTTTTGGTTTGGTTTCGTTTAGGAAAAAAATCTGAAATTAATAAAGGTCCATCGGCATCATTGTATAAACTGATGATGGATTTCAGAGAAATTCTTACTGTAATTATTCACTACAATGTTTCTTCCATCTTTCTCTCCAACACTTTGTATCAACTATTTTCAAAAAGAATATTGAAATGTGTGAATTGCTAGATTTTGTTAGCTGTAGCAATGCTTATGTTCCCTGTCATGGAGTATTTGAAAATACCTGTTTTACTGGAAAATCACTGAGTTTTTCAATGCATAGTCGAACTGATTTTTTTTTTTTCTGAACTCAGAAAACTTTTTAGTCATTAATTAGAACATCTAACATGCTTTTAAATATCCCATAAAATTCTGTTAATCTTAAAGCAGGACACCTGGTCCCATTCAAGGTTCAGCTGAATATTTGGCAGTCAACTTGTATCAGTGCTCTTTTAAAGAGCAAGCCTGTCACTCCCTCAGCACTGTTATATCAGTCTGACAGTGTTGCCTCCTCTCTTTCTCTTTTTAGTTTCATTAACTCGTGGCAGTAGCCAAACTTGTTCATAAATGAAAATGAGAAGAGAAGACCTTGATGAGGTTCATTATCTCTGAAAGTGATAATTATGTTATGATCAGAGGACAAGATGTTGATGCAGCATTTTTTGATAGGTGGAGCCTCAAGCATAAAATTATATACCCAGTAACAAATGTCTGTGGTGATAGCTCGGAACAAAGCGGAGAGTGAATAGTAGCATTTCTGTAAAGAAGAATTCTGGTGGAAGAGGCCCAGTGGAAGCATAATGGGCAAAAAAAGAATACATAAAGCAGGTTGGAAAGATTGTTGGTTTCTGTTGGTAGTGTTACTGTAAATTAAAAGAAAGCTCAAGTGCTGTCAGGACAAGATGTCCATTAAAACAAATAGTAAAAACTCAAAATTAGATTAGCTGCCATAAGCTCAGAGTACTTCATGATCCCTGAAAACAGTACCGATTTCAGCCTCGGGAACAAGAGAGTACAGAAAAAATTTTACTTTAGATACCTTGGGTTGGGACATTGTACTGATGTTATACCAAAAATGGTTAAATAAAATTAATTTATGTTAAAACCAGCAATACGGCAATACTCCTGAGTCAGGAAGTTGTGATTAACCTGCCTCATCTTCTGTGCAAACCTGTAGAAATGTTGCCATTATTGTTAGGAGAACAGGCTAGAATTATTATGTAAACCCCACTGAAGACATTTGGGCCTACTTTCTTCTTGAAAGGCATTTTAATTGCCTTGCCCTAGCTTGTTGTCTAGGCTCCCTCAATAAATAAATGAGAAAAGTAAGCTTCTCTGGAGGACAATTAACACCACCTGTATTAGGGTCCATCTTTGGAGGGAATTAATCAGTCTGTGGAGGCATATTATAGTCTAACTACTATAAAGACAGCCTAGATGTCTGGTTTAGACAGCACATAATTTTTGAATGCTTAAAATGAATTTATGTCATTTTCACCCTTGAACTTGAGCCCATAGTTTGTATAAAGTGATTTTAAGCATAGAATCAAAGACGAATATATATTTGGGATTTTGCTGAATCAAAGATTGGAGAAGTGGAATGAGGCATGTTCATTTGCACCATCGCACCCCAAGCTTCAGTGAGGACTCCGCATAGATTATACAGCCAAATATTGTATGGCATAGGAAGAAGCACTACACAAAAATCTAAAATGAATAATTCAGGGGAAAGCTATCTGTATCCTTTATCTCAGCATGGCCTCTCCTTTCATTCCCAGAACTATTTTGTAGACTGTGGACTTACTCCTTGCCAACCTTTGGACTCTCAAAGGGCTTGATCGCTTAGACTCATTTCGGATGCGAATCTGGTGAAGTCAAACAACTCAAGGGTTGAGTCTGGGTCTAGATTAGACACAGAATGACCTTCTGAGGACAATTCTGACCTGTAGTTTTTAAAGGAATTTGGACAGAAAGGGCCAAGAGTAAATGCATTAAAGGAATACCTTAAGGAGTAACCCTGATTTAGTTAATTCACAGGCTATATAAACAAGATAGAAAGTATTTTGTGAGAAATATAGTTTGATTTCAATTTCTTTTCTCTTCTTTTGGAGTTTACTTCTGTCCTTATTACAGGTATTCAAATGTTGAATAGGCATCTGTAAGCTAAGTAAATCAGAATTTCCTTTGAAAGAATCGACACAGAAAATATGAATATGAAAGCACTACTTGCCTTTTGCTTTCTTTAATTTATTCCATTGTTTACTATAGAAAGAAATAGTAAAAGTATAAAAATACATTGTACTTCACTTCTGAGTGAGTCTGTGCTTTATAGGAGAGCTGTTTTAGTGACTCCTAAAATCTGAAATCTAATAACTGGGAGTCTGAAAAACATGTAATTATCCTTTCTGCAAAACTTTGAACTATTACAATTTTTTGCATCCTACTGTACCCACTCTCTCTCACTGCACTTTTTAAAGAGATTTTTTTAAGACTCATTTTTCAAATGTGGCCTTGTTTTTTTAGGAGCTGAATGTATATTTTTAAAATCCCATAGAATTTAGAAAGGTGACATCCATATTTTGTGCATGTTTAGGAACACACAGTGGCAAATGGAAGTTGGTGCATTAGAAATCAGTATGCTTTATGGATAGACCTGTTTAAAAAAATTGACTAAGCACAAGACTGAATATTTAATTGTATAACTATCTTTTAAAAATCTTACTTCAAGTTTCACTGTGAAAACTGCAAACAGCTGCCATGAAGAGAAGGAATGAAAGAGGAAAAGAGAGGATTCATATGGTTAAACTTTTCACATGTTTATTTTGGTCCCGTTCTCTCTCTTTTTTTCTGGCATTTGTCGTTAGGCGTACATTCCTGCTTTGTGGGTTATCTTTTTAACTCCAGAGTCTGCTTCTGCAAGTGCACTGTTAAGGTGCCATTCCTTAAATTGGTAACCAGCAGTGTTTTATAAGAGTGGCTGACTGTCTCTACCATGTAAAATGTTCCCCTGCACTACAATTTTAAAAACAGCTTACGGTCACTATAATGAAACCAGACAGACCACAACTTCATGAACTTATTTTTCACCAGCTCAGAAAAGAGACTATTTTCATCTGTGGATTGAAGTGTACGTAAATAAAAGGTAGTAAGGATAGAAAAGCTACATAACTGATATTGTTAACTACACTGTGTTTCTATCTTTTTGTGAGATGCAAAAAGCATCTGCATATTAAACTGTGACATCTTGAATGAAGGCACAACACTTGCTGTGTTCCTTCTCATGGCCTGCCACATTGGACCATGAATTCTGTCCAGGGATGCTGTCTTTTAATAACAAATAAAACTGAAAAAGAGCTATGAGAGAACACAAATAGTTATAATAAGTACTGAGCTTACTCATGAGCTGGCTGCAAATACCTAGTGGATGTTTGAGTTTACTCACGTAACAGTTGCAACTATCTAGTGGATGCTTCTTCATGATCATAATCAAACGATAATTAATGGTTTGAGCCTTAACAGTTTTACAACATAGCCAGAAAACAGGTTCACCTGGGGCCGACTGGGAGAAAACGCATGTGACATTATACGAGCAGACTATACTAGAGGAAAAACTTCAGCTGAGAGGCTCAGTCTGTCCCTTCCCCACATTATGGCTGAAAGGAGGAAAATACTCCATGTCATAGCAAAGCAAAAGCAGGAACCTTTGATGAGTCATTCCACATTGTCACTGACTTTTCTTAGATAGTAAGTATATTTCTTATGTCCATCTTTTGTAAGAGGCTAGTGCCCCCCACAAAACATTGGCTTGGTTTCTTTTTGTTATCCTATTAATTTACATGACGCTGCTTGGTTTGACTCCTCCTAATCCATATAAATTGTTTTGAATGAACATGAGATATGACTAGTTTTCATTCTTTAAGCAAAATACAATAATTTGTTATTTGATAAAAATATTTTTTTCTTCTGTCAAGAAGTCCCTGTAAATAGAACTTAGTTGCAGAGAAAGGAATATTGCTAAGTGACAGTTTCCACTGATACTATTAAATTATAAATCAGGTAAAGAAACGTACCAAAAATTTCTTTAAAATTATATGCTCAAATAATGATTAAAGCTAGTGTTGTTTCAATATCTGAAAAGGTAAACAGACTGCCCAATGTAATTATAAACTGTACAGCCTGGGTGTCAATCCTGGGCAAGTGATAGAAGAGCTGATATGGTACTTGCCTAATAGAAAATTAGAGGCAGGTAATGTAGTTAATGATAATGAAATGGATTTTTGGAAAATACATACTGTCAGGCTAATCTGATATTCCTTTTTTCCCCCCATAAGATTATAAGCCAATTGATAAAAAGTAATTATCAGTAAGGCATTTGTCTTGTTTCTGCATGACATTTTGATTAAGAAAGTAGAATGATACAAAGTTAACATGACGTGCATTGACTAGATTGAAGCTGACTAACCAGCAGTCAAAACATAACGGTAATTGTCACCGAGGGGGTCGATTCCAGTTGGGTCTCACAAAGATTGATTCTTGGTCTCATTCTGTTTAGCATTTTAAGTAATGGAAAAAACCATAAAATCAGTACTGACAAAGTTGGCAGATGACATAAAAGATTGAGAGAATGATAAAAAATGGGTATGATAGGTCATGGAGTATGAGCAAACAGTATGTACTTTAGTATAGCCAAAAGAAGCATTATAGATATGGAAAAAAGGATGTAGCTCAAAATTAAAGGAGACTGTGTATGGAAGCCTACTGACTGTGGTGTCCAATAAGTTAAATTAGATTATTATAGAATCTTTTTATAATTTTTGAATGTATAAAAACAGAGGGGGGTAGGCTGAAAAATCCAGATAATAGAATTGCTAGAATAGCTCATTACTGTCCCACTGTGAAAGAAGGCGAATTGGGCTCACCTCTGCTCTCAAACCAGAATTGTAATGGGGGGACTCAACAGTGAGGATTCCAATTCCACTACATTGTAGAAGAAAATATGCTTCAGGTAGCAGAAGCAGCTGCAGAAACTCTGGGACTTTGAGGGCTCTGATTTAATTTCGTTTCTTCTCAGCCTCATTACAACTCCGTGTCTTCTTTTCTCTCCCTTTTTCTGTCTCTCTGTCTCATCTCCTTTCATTTTTCCTTCCATTTGTCTGACCTTAAAAACTGTGGGGGTTGCATGCTGTTTGCTACCACTACTGTTTCCACTCTTATTTTCATTCATTCTTACATTTTGCTCCTTAATCCCAGGCAAATGTCTCTGTTGGCCTGTTTTGTGTCTTTGGACAGGGACAACTGTCTATTCCATGACTGAACAACATCTAGCTCAATTCTTAGTTACTCTTTTGTCACTGCAGGACTATAAACCAGTTTCTAATCATCAAAGCATTGAAAGAAATTATACTACCTCCCACTCCATTTTTTTTTCCTGAATGTGTTCAATTGCTTTTGGATTTTCACAGAAAATCGAGTTTTTTGAATTGCTTAACTCCTCCAAATACCATGTTTATCTGTAGCCCTGTAACAAAGCTCCAAGTCTCTGAAATGAAAAAAGCTACAATATGGGAAATACTACGAACTTCTTGTATGAGATGGCTTTCCCCTGCCCTTAGATGATGTACATTCCTTGAGCTCCCACTATATGCTTGTATATTCAAGAAGATGGTTGATTTAATCCAAACTCAACTAGTTGTAACTATGCTTTTGGCTCTTCCAGCACCAGTTTTCAATTTCCACCCACATCTTAGCATCTTGAAGCTTGTCAGTCACCAGCCAGGGTGACTGATTACTGTTTTTGCTGGTACTCTGCGGAGTGTTTTCTCAATGTAAACTCGTCCATAGGTGATTACTGCTGCTACGATAATTTTTATCCCCTAATCTCATAAACAAAAACTGTTGTGTTGGAACCATCATATGCAGTGACCCCAAGTGTTTTGGAATTAACATTCAAGTTCATGCGTGGCATCCAACCTTTCCTGCAAGGGAGCTGTGTCATTAAGAGAGCGGCCAACAGTCAAAACCCCCTCCACTTCTAAATTTATCCTTTACAATAAATTGCCTCTGGCCGTGCCCCAGGAGACAGACCTGGACAGATGTAGGAAGACCGTCAAGTACTTAATGCCCATCCTGAGGACTTATCCACACAGAGAAATTGAAGGTGCTAAATGTAGTCCATGCAGAGTAATCTTCTTAGATGACTTAATTTTCCTGCCAATTCCTGTAGTTAAGTCAGATTATAAAGCAGAGAAAATTTCCTCTCTCATCTCTTCTGTCCTCCAGACAAGCCATACTAGATGCTAGGTTCTTCTGTATTTCTTTTACTGGCAGTGCTTCTAAAGAATTAAGCAATTTGCAGGAACACAGGTTCTTGATGTAAACTACAGACTATTACGCAAAGGAATGTATATGTTCTACTACCAAGCTAACAGTAAATGTATAGTGTTTATGTAAGATTTTTCTTGTGTGCTTACTTCATCTCCTTGACTCAAATGATGGTGTCCTCTGTCTCCCTCCCTACTAATATTTTTCTCCATTAATCCAGACAAAGTCTCTTTACCTTTGGGACTGAAGGGTTAATCTTCTTCTTTCCTGCCTGGCCTGTATGTTTGCTTTAGGAGTTATCAAAAGGATTTGGAATTAAGTGTGAAAATGAAGTCAAAGCACAAGGGCATGTTGCCTGATAAGGCAATGTTAAAAAGCAGTATAGAATTTATAGAATGGCTAAATTTATAGTTTGCCTATATTGAACCATAGAATTGTTAGGGTTGGAGGGGACCTTAAAGATCATCTAGTTCCAACCCCCCTGCCATGGGCAGGGACACCTCCCACTAGATCTGGATTGAGATTGAGGAGTCAGAACAAGACAGTTAATTTGTGATAATATTCTAACAGAAAATATGTATTTAGGTGCCAGTGGCTAGAAAATAGCAAATTTTCTGACTTTCAAAAAAGAAGCAGTATAGGAAAAAATTGAAACTTACAGAAAAGGTATAATAGGGTAAAGAAAAGGAAATCAAGAGAGGGAAGGCAAAGTAAGACTTTTTATGGACAGTTTTTTTTTTCTAAACTATTTAATGTGCAAAGATTTGGCAAAGCTAGCCAATCCTGTACAGGATACCTGGGCAAAATAGATGAAGAATAAATCATAAGTTATCAAGGACAAGAATCACTTCTATTATGTCAAATATCAGAGGTCTGATCCTGTGTAACCTTCCATGTTGCCTAGTCTTTTTCTAATGAGCAGAAAGCATATACAAGGTAGATATAAAATGCTGTTCTAATATGTGAGGTAATTCATGTGCCGTGTAGGACCTTTGCACTCTTTCAAGACTGAACAAGGTACAGGGCAGGAAAGAATGAGCATCCACTGGTAGAGAGGGACAGGAGGAGAGACATGGGTGCTTGCTGAGAAAGCCCACCTCATTCAGTGAGCAGTCCACTGCTCTGTGTAGCTATGGTTTTGTTGTTTCTCTGGTCATGAAAAATAAAATCTATAAAAGACATCCTTTGAAAATTCTGTCTGAAATGTGTGATGTGGTGTTGAGGTCAAGAGTTACCTCACCTCCTCAAATCTCTGTCAACTGCTCAGCCCAAGAGGAATGAGAAATATTACTAGTCCCAAGGAGGACCTTGTTGATAGCGTATGAAATGAAATAATGCAGATGGCAAACAGGTTACAACAATGACAAAAAAAGTAAAGTCACTTTGCTAGACAATTAATAGTATCTTTTTCTACTACTTCCAGGTTACTGTGTATTTCCTCACTAAAATTAAAAGATATATTAATGAAACTTAAAAAAAACCAAAACAGTAACTTGAACTTAGGCAAAAAGGTAAAAATTGCACAATGATATAAACTACTTAAATGCATATGCTTTTACAATTCTTCCAACACGTGGCATTTTCCATCATATGCTGTTTACATTGACAGATAAGGTGATAATTCTAAAAACACTGTGATGTTACTTGCCACCAGTCATATCACTATATTTGTTGGTCTAAACTTTTCTACAAGTTTTGTAATAATTTTTCAGATAAAAGATACGTCCTGTTACATTATCCGTTATGGTCCTCTGAAACAGTGTGGTTTTTTTTATCTGATTGTTCCCTCTAAATTTCAACATTAGTCACTCTATCTTATGATGTTGCTTCTATCAGTCTCCACTGATCATGTTTTAATAACTTTAAATCTCTTACCTGTGTTTCCTTCTGGTTTGGAGTATATTAAACAACTTGCCAGTTATGGAAACTTTGAGTGCAGCTAGTTTTTAATAATTCTGGTTTGTTGCAGGAAGCACAAAAGGCTGGAATCTCAGCAGGATTAAATACATTTAGTTTTCCATAGTTCTATGAAATTGAATGGCAGTGTGCCACTCTATATTCCGTGAGCTTCTACACATAAATAAGGAAAAAAACCTACCTTTTTGCAGGAAATATTTGAGGCTTTTCTACATATTACCACTTCTTTTTATTTTTTTTTTTTTCTTGGGGGAGAAAACTTCCACATAATCCTCTAAGGGTTTGCAGTTGTGACAATGGGGAAAAAATGCAGTGCATTCCTCTTGGTAGGCAACAGAATGAAAACAAAATCCATCTGTAATTCAGACCTACAGTGTATGATACAAAAATAAAATCATAATAAAATAATAATGATGTGATTCATGAACCAGAAACTCTGATTGTTCAAGAAATATAATGATAATATTAAGACCGTAATCCATTAGTGATACAAAATGCAAGAGTTTCCAAGCAGGAGCTGAAGAAAGTCTCAAAGTAATTTCTTCATTAGAGTTTATTAGAAAATTGAACATGAATTCATGCATAATTAAGGTTGAATTAGCAGCAAATACGAGATGTGGCATCAATAGCATCCTCACAAGTGGTGAGGGTACGTTGCTTAAGAATAGCGAAGTCTGGCCAGGTGAATCCCACCTTCAGGATACTCATTTGCACTTTACAGCAGCATATAATGAGGTTAATGTGGTATTCAGTGTGCTTAATTAAAGGTAAGTTCCCAATGATCAACTTCTTAATTAAGAAAGTGGCCTAAATAGGCCAGTATTCCACTTTTTATCATTATGACTGTAATCAGTAGTGCAGTACCAATTGTATGACACCTTGTATAACTGAAGACTACTACTTCAGTTTAAGAATTTATCAGAACAATTCTTTTTATATCTGGCAAAATGGCAATATTTGCTTTTTCAAGGACGTAGGATTATGGCTGAATTCATGGGATAGATGGCAGATCAGAAGTGGAGGGATGAGGGAAAGCATGTGTTTCTTTTGCTTGGCTGATGAGATCTGCTGCAGCCCAGCTGCTCAGGCAGCTGCGCCCAGCACAGGTGCTCATTTGGGGGTTTTGCTTTTTCATACAGCTTTCTGCATGTTTACTTGTGGTTTCTGTCTTCACCTTGATTAGCAGATTCAACTACTGTAATCCTGTATTACTATTTATCACACCATGTAGCTTCCAGGAGGACACTACATGTAGAATCATAGAATCATTTAGGTTGGAAGAGACCTTTAAGATCATTGAGTCTTATGACTAACCTGACACTGCCAAATCCATCACTAAACCATGTCTCCAAGCACCACGTCTACCTGTCTTTTACATACCTCCAGGGATGGTGACTCCGCCACTTCCCTGGGCAGCCTGTTCCAATTCTTGACAACCCTTTCTATGAAGATATTTTTCCTAGTATCCATCCTAAACCTCCCCTGGCACAACTTGAGGCCGTTTTCTCTTGTCCTATCACCTGTTACCTGGGAGAAGAGACCGACCCCCATCTTGGTACAACCTTGCACATTGTCATTCATATGACGATGTAATTTGTCTCAGAAGGGGTTACAGGGTAAGAACTTTCTCCTCCTCTCTTCCTCAGTGAACTGCATGGCCTTCCCAAAGTGATGTCAACCAAACTTTAAGGCCACGCTGTAGCACCCAACACCATCCCACATCCCACCTCTTTTACCTAGACTCTACTCATTCCTTGCATTAAAACTGCGTGTTAAACTAAAAAGAAATAACTGAGTCATGAAACAAACATTCCAGGCATAAGCATTTTAATAGATGATGAATTAATTAATTCAGTTGCTAACTAACTTCAAAAGAGCAATGAGTTTAACATGTAAGGTCTTGAAATTGCGGGGCACACAAATAACTTGCTCAAGTATTTGCTGAGTTTAAAACCTGAAATGCTGTCAAGCATGCAACAAGAAATGTGAGAACTGAACAGTTTACATACTTTGCAGATGCAAAGAAAAAAAGAAGCCAGAGGTGCTCATTTCCTTACAGAAAGCAGGGAGGTGGGAGAGTGATAGACAAAGACACTTCTTTTGGTGCTGATTTAAAGTAGTCCACGATACAGACGCTGCTGTGGTAATTCTGGTGTAAAGGCAAGTTAACATTCATAAGCCTGAATAGAAATCCTACAAATTAACATTTGTGTATCTAAAGACATGGTCCCTGGAATGGAGGATGCGGTCCAACTGAAATAAAACCAGTAACATTTCTTTGGTGTTGGCTTTTGATAGCAGATTTCAAGTTATTAGGCTAATATACGTCAGAGGTACCTCAGAAATGCCTCCCTTTTGTAGCTTGGAACAACCTGTGCACTCTTTTGACATGAAATAAATGAAAATTTTCTAGGCTATGTATTAATTAATTTAAGTTAATGTAAGCATATAAATAGTTAGAAACTAGAAATACATTATTATTATATTGATAAATATAATTTGGGATTGCTTCCCATGGAAACCAAAAAGTAAGTAGATTATTTTAAACCGTGGTTTATTACCACTGCTAGCTCTTTCTATTAATGTTCTTAAAGGTATCTGTAAACCATGTAAAAAATTCTGTCTCAGTCTTAAAATGTCTCTGATTCACCCACCGATTTTAACGTTACATACACATCCCAAATGCAAAGTATAGTCTAGTAATTATAGTAAATAAAAGTGAAAAAAAAAGCATAATTGAACTTTCAGGCTTTAAAATTACCTCGTCGTTGTTGATGTGCTGAATTTAAGTTTTCTGTTGAATATTCATATGATCACAACACTGGCAATTCTCCAATTTGCTCCTTCTCAGAGCACTAGCTGCTTCTTATGGATGTTTTCTTCATATTTGATATTTTCATCTCTATTAAAACAGGACTATACAAAATTTTTATTTTTAAAATAAGGGCAAAATATCTACCTTCAGAAAAATGGTTATAACAAGCTTTAGTACTTCTCTGCATCAACAGTTAAAAAATAGTTTTCTTCCCATGCTGCAATATAGTAATTGTGCTTCTGAGACTTTTTCATTACTATTATGCCAAGGTACCATTAAAACAGAACTTTAAGAATAATTTGATCTAATCATCTGTACCCATTTTTCCAGCACAATAAATGAAAAAAGAGCAAGCACAGAATATTTGAAATAGACATTCAAGCTTAGTTAATATAAATGTTTAAGCAAAGACAAATATGTTAATGTGGGTTTTTTTATCTTCACTACAGAATGTAATGCACGCAGAAGTAAACCCTGTAGCTTAGGTTACTGGTTGTTCTGTTGTATCTATTCTTGGAAATGCTAGAAAACGCTTACTCTTTTATTTTTCTTTTTTCATAATGATCTAAAAAAATAATCTTTGATGTTAATATCTTTTTCCTGCAAAAAGCAAGTAGTATATATGAACATATTGTAAATGGTACCAGCACAGCAGCTGTTTGCCTGTTCTAATGCTGGCCATCTTGTCCTTTTTTTTTTTTTCCCCTTTATTCCTTACCTCCACTACTAATGATTTAGCATTTAATGGGACAAAAAGGTGAAAGAAGGGGCAGGACCAAAATGAACACGATGATAGAATTTGAGTGTCTGCTGTGTGAACCATCTATCCTGACACTGTCCCATTCTCTTTCGATTACATCCATTCTTCTACCTTTTTAAAGACGTGCATCTTAGTCAAAACACAACATCTGAGAACCCGAAGGGGTTTAGAAAACTGAGGAAGCGCATTGACCAGAACATGAAAATCAGATTGCATAAAGATTTAATCAGCCCTTGACATCATACCCGACCACAGAAGAAAATTAGTACTAATAGAAAAGAACCACCAACAAGAGAGTGTTAGAGAGAACTTATATCAGTGTTACTTCAGACTACAAGCGTAAAAAATTTGGCCATTATCTGCAAGAGAATGCTTTGTCAGTCTCGTGTGGTTTATGATGGTGTGTTTTATGGGGTTATGGAAATAGTTAGAAGTGAGATTTTTGTCATACCTAAGACACTATGAAGCTTATGGAGATTGTATTTAAGTATTAACTGCTTAATTTAAGTGTTGGATCTGTCACTTCAGGGAAGGAATAGAGGCAGAGTTCAGTGAGATAAAGATGCGTAAACCCCTTAAGTTCGTATTTTAAACACATCAGATTTAACTTACAGCCTGTGTAGTGTGAAAAGACCTGGAAGACAAATGAGCTTTGAACTGTGCTTCACCAAAGAACTGGGGCTTAGGGTGCAATCACAGCCAGCTTTGACGTCCAGCCAGGAGATTGCCTGCTACTCGTCTCTGGTACCATTCAGGCTACTCAGCCACAAGCGACCAAAGTTGGTTGGCCAGCCTGGAGGAAGCTGTGTTACTGCCCGTGCTGTACCTCGCCTGGCATTAAAAAATGGCTCCAGCCTTTCTGTCTCCTAGCCTGGTGTTTTTCATGAGCACTAGACTAATTTACAAGATTGCTAGATATATGAGCAAGCTTGTCTGAAAATATGTTTTTTTTCCTGGAATGAATCTATATTCCGTTGACACTGCAACCCAAGGTAATATTGTATATATCAGCATTTTTAATGTATGCTAGTCTGCTCATAAAACCATTGCTTCCCGAGCTTACATACAGTCACTTTTTAATGCCCTAGTGACTGAAACAAAAGAAAATGTGATATAGGCCCTTTCCAAAATTATATTTGGGAAACATCCAGTGCCATTTACAATCTAATAGAAATGTAACTATTTAATATATCAGTACATTCTGCTCTGCTCCAGTCCCTCTGCCTGAATATAATATCCCAAGCATATATCACTTCTTTACTTATGCTAAGCACATACAACTAAATCAGATTCCTGACTTTTCTTCTCCACTTCTATGGCTTGAAATGAGATCCAGATGTTATTAAACCCTTCCATTTTGTTGTTTGTCCTATAAAGATATAACCTTTTCATATGATGCCACGGATTCAAGACCCATTCAAAATTCTGGTCATTCCTATCAGTCCAATACCATGACAGGTTTGTTTTCAGAATTATCAGCCTTCTGGGTGTCACCTTTAACACTGATTTGAACAGAGATATAATTCCTGAAATATAGATGAGTGAAAAAGAAGAATGTGACCTTGTTTTCCTCTGCTCCTGGTTCCTCTTGATGTTAGTGGTTTAGTTCTTTGTAGACACTTTCCATGTGTTCCCTTATTTGCTTATAGTGCTAAGGTGTTCAAAATACTTCACACTGATGTCTTAAACCCTGTTCATATCAAAAAGCACTTTTTGTTAAGGGTGTTGGAATACTTACACAATCTCTCTCTTTGAGAAATATTTGGGGAAATAATTTCTCCACGAATTTTGAATCAGTTCACTAAATGGAAGAGCAGCTATGCAAAATGTAGATTTTGGTCTGAATATAACCAAGTAGACACTAGAGACCAGACTGTAAAAGCCATTTTCAGATTGCCTAAAAAGTAGATGCAGAATTTCAGCCAGACCTTAGGAATGGGATTCAAGCTAACCACAGAACTGTCAGAAGGGTGCTTAAATCAACTTCTAGGAAATGACAGAGAGATGGAAATCTTGCTCCTTCCTTGGACTGTGGTGTCTAACCAAAGGCAGCACTCAGGGATATTTGTGAAACTGGGATTCAGAGTCAGAAATCTCTCCTGCTCTGAGTGATGGGGAGGACATTACAGGAACCATGGCTGCAGTCTTTCAGGAGGGTCAGGACTTCCGTCTGTGTCTGAGCCTTTCCCTGCCTCTGCAGGCAGGAACACGTGCCTACAGAAACCCTGATGGCGAGGATGAGAGCACTCTGTTGAGATGGGACAGTCCTGGATTCTGCTCCCTGCTTTCAGGATTCTTAAGGTTGCTGTCCTGTAGCAGAGTTTTAATGGAAACTGTATTTGTGATCAGTCAAGTCTCTGTATGCCTTGTGCCTTCTTCAAAAATTGGCTATATACTTATTATTACAGCAAAATGGTCGGCATTTGGTAGAGCATCAGAGAATAGATCATAAAATAGTGATTATTTTACTGTGAGACACAAACAGTAGTGTAGCTGATGTTTGGATACACAGAAGACTTTTTTCACAAGAGCAATTTATTTTGTCCCAAGAGGGGAATTATGATTGATTAAACACATTTAATTCCATCTTAGCAATGTGCTTAGGTACTTGCTTAAATTTTAAGCACAAGCTATATATCTTTCAGGAATGGTTGAGATACTTAAAATTAAAAAAAAAAATCCTTAGAAAATGAACATAACACAGAAACTACTGACATCAGTAGAAATGTAGGAAAACAGGGCTGGGGGTGAGGGCATGGAAATCATTCAAACAACCTGCCGGGCATTCAGAATACCCCCCTTACTGTTCCCGTATTACTCCTTCATGAAGTGACCCATTTTAAAAGCAATTAGGTTATGCTCCTGTTACTCTGAGTAGGAATTCTCCAATTTATGATCTCAATGTGTTCAGCACCGCATTCTACCCAGTTCTTGGGTCAACACTTGTCTTTTAATTTGAGGGTTCCCCCCCACCCATTGTTTTCTCTTTGATTTATTTATAGACAGTTATCTTCCATAGCCTGCGTTTTCTTGACTAAAACAAGCCATGCTATTTTATCCTTCCATGTTAAAAGATGTGCTCCATTTATTACTCAACCCAGAAGCAAATATTTCTCAATATTGACTCTTTGTGACCCCCACCAGAAAAATTCACATGCCATAGAGCAGTTTTCAGAAATATTCAAGTTGTTCCTTACATTCACAGTCTCTGACAGTTAGCAGAGCACTGTAATTTTCAGAATAGGTGGCATCACAGAAGTAAAGTGGTACTGCGATAACAGTGCACAACTGTTGCCTTTATTTAATAGCCAAGGACAGCTTTCATGGATCTTTACTGCTGCAATCAGGAATTACATTCTTGTTTCCAAAATTAATTGTCATCCTCCCGCCCTCCCCTTTTAATACTTATTTCATTCTAGCTTTGAATTGCTTCTGGTTTCTAGCCAACAGAATGGATTTTACGATTCATGACTGAAAAAAGAATGACATTGAATTTAACCTTCTAAATGTAATCCTTTTAAGTCTTGGTGGCTTATAATACAGCCATCTTGGTTTTAATGGCAGCTGTTTCCTCAGATTTATGGCTCAATTTTCACAAATACATGAAATACTTATTGTAGGTCTCAAATGACACGTGTTCAGGAACATTACAATAATGAATAAAGGCATTTTTGTAGTGTCACTAAACATATAATCAAGCTCTCAAGAGTCTAGAGTTTTGTGCCGAAGTGCTACATTACGGTTTTTTCCTTCTCGCATTAACTCTATTAGATGGTCTGTACAACCTGATTATTTGTCCTTTGTGGAACATTCACTTTTACCGACTGTCAAATAAAAGCTGCTAAAAGACATATCTTGCAAAGAGTGTTTATAAAGACAGCCTCATCTGCAGTATTAACTATACATTGAGAACGGCTATCTATCAGTTACAGATTTAGGGGAAGGGTAAGTTTCAGAAGACCTTAGCAGGTTTAAGGTTAAGAATTAATTAGAGTTTTCATGACTGATTTCCACAGTGTAAGCTATTTTCTAGAGATTACAGTGATCTTAAATGTTGTGAATCTTGTGACAGATTCTTAAATATTCTTAAATAATATCCACCATTCCATGCGAAATCTTGAAGCAAGTTTATGTGAGAGGGATAGGAAGAAGCAGCATATAGAGATAAGTCCCATCAGCTGCTGTGATCTTGGATGAGGAATTGCATGTCCACGGCAAAGAGGAGAGAAAGGAATATAGAAAAAAATGGACAAGGCATAAAGAAAAGAGTGTGGCACGTGCCAGAGTCCAAAATGTCTTCCTTCAGCTTTGCTTTTATCAGTTACTGCTCTAACTCTCTACATAGTTTTGACTATTGTCTCTACAGCTGTGATTCAGATCAGGTTTTACATGATACAGATTGGACCCCATGCAGTGATCAGCATATGAAGAATGTTTCTTTTCTGACAAAGAATTGAATTTCCAAGTTTTTGATGTTTTCTTTTTATCTGGTTGCACTCCTCTCCTTTAGTGTGAATTGCATGTACTGAATATCGTATGGCTAGTTTATTGTCATTTCATTATTTTATTTAACTCTTACTGTTGTTTGTGTTTCTATGATTTTGTAGGTTTTAGCTGTGTTAGTTCTCTAGTCATGACTCTTTGGTTTTATTAGCCATATTAAACTGCTTGTTCAGTCACAAGAACTTACAATAAATTTTTTAAATTATGCGGTACAGCTAAGTGAAAAAAGAGTGGAACATAAATGTACATGCAAACAACTATGTATGCATATTTATGAGGTAATATGTCCTTGGCAAAATTGTTTCTCCTTAGTGTACAATATTTTTTGCTATACTGAGAAGCATTGTTCTTCTCACAAGTACTAAGCAAAAAGGCTTATACTTGTGTATCAAACTTAGGTTTGCTTTTAAAGCTCTGGAAATGGCCAGTAAATTGCAGTTGTTTCTGAAATAAGTTATTTTGAGTTTAACTTTCCTCAGAAATCTACATAGTATATGTTGTAGCATCTAAAAAAAATAGTATTCTGTATGTAGAGACCTCAGTGAATAATAATCAGTTAAGACTGAAACTGCTGCAATGAACAACACCCTTAGATGAAAATGTTCTGGTCATCACTGCATTTTATTCCACCTGATGCATTCACTCAATGTAACAATGAGAACTATGATACTGTGTATGAAACACAGAACCTATTTTTTCTGAAAATAGATTATTTATATCAATGACAGATAATGTCTTAAATCTCTATACTAAAGTCGTAATACGTTTTATTTATGTCAATGACAATAGATGACAACAGTCCAATGTGTCATATGAAAATCACTATTGCAAAAAACCCCAACATGTGGAGAAGACAGCAACAAAAATTAGTAACGATTTTAATGCAGTTGAGAGTAAACAGAATCTAAAAAAAATTTAAAGGAAATAGAGAACATTTCTGGAATAATATGCTTCCTCCTTCCTAAATTTAGATCCTCTGATACTAGAATTCTATTACAGTGGCCAGAAGTGGACATAAGTTGTTAGTGTTATACACCACAGTATTTCTCTGCAAGAATATTGAAAATCTAACTGCAGCCTTTTTATTTCACTGAGGTATAACTTTATTAATGCAGCCATTGTGGTGGTAGGTATTACCATTAGTGACCTACTCAAATATATCTCCTCAAAACAGGTAGGTTTTTCAATGCTGCCCGCTGGTTTGATGTTCAAATAGAAGCTCTTGGGAAGTTTAAAGTTGTTATTCCTTCATGAATAAGAAACTTAAGAAGAATAAGAAAAAGATCATTGAAACAGTCCACAGTTTTTCCTCCATGTCAGCTTTAATGCACTCACACAGCTGCCACACTAGCGTCACATTGCCTTACCTTTGAGATAAGCCAAAACCTCTACTTCTAGTAGGAAACTCTTTAAGAAATGTTGCAGTTTCAGTCTAGGTTCCTGTCCAGATTTTAGTACCAAACCAGAAGCAACAATTTTCACACTTCTGAACTAGGCACAGAAGTTTCACCAAGTGCCTTTCTGTGTTCCTTGCCTTGAAAGACTTTATTTAGAGCTGAAATACCTCTGGGGCCCCCTATAATTCACTGTGAATACCACGAGCAACCCTTTATCTAGGGAAGCCAGGACAAAACTATAATGACTTTCTAGAAGACTAGTTCCATCAAATTAATAGCTGGCTGAGGCTCAAACTTCTATGGCTTGAGTACAAGCTTTTTGTGAACCTTAAAAATAAACGTCTCTTCTTTAAAAAAGGTTGCTAAGATACATGTCTATATCCAATCCAAAACAGTGTAAAAGGCTGATCCAATAAAAAATAAAACACTAGTCACCCTTCATTTGTAATCAGGTTATAATAATATTTTTAATAGCTACTATATTTAGTCACAGACATCTAGATTATAGCTGTATTTGAAATCCATAGAAGTACTGAATTATACAAAATTAATTCAACTGAGTTCTTGAGTTTTGTAATATTGCTTAGCGTAACGAGACCTTTTTACCCCTCACATGCTAGAAAGGACTTGTACAAAAGAGTGTGAAAACAGAACCAGATGTTTGTTATTTTAGCCACTGAACTTTCTCAGAAGTCCTTATACATTTTCTTCTATTAGAGAACATTCTGCTACAAACTATATCTTAGTGTTTTCCTGTTCTAGAATCATCATTCACTTTTAAAGCCTCATGTATAGCTGATTTCTATTTTTACAGTTTGCAACCTTAATTGCTACTATTGTACAAACAACAGTGTGAACCATGACTACCTAACTGACTGTGGCATTGAAACAGAACATAAGGCAATCTCTGTGGAAACAGGAAAAACTACAGTGTCTGCTCTGTATCAATTAACCTAAATGAAAATAATCTGTATACAATTTCTGAGCTCTTTATTGCATGAAAAGAATAAAGATGGAGTTATTTGGCACCTTTCAGGCTGAGAAGACAATAAAAAATAACTAGGAATTCTAAAAGTTCTGCATTTAGGTGTCAGAGACATTTCCACAGAACTGTAACTTCAGCAACTGGTGAAACTAAGTATAATTAGTCACAGCTAGACCTTTTCTAAATTTTTAAAATCAGGAGCAGTTGAAAGCTTTTTTATTGGAGAGACAAGTTGGACCTTAATGAAATTATACACTACTAATAGTTTTAAAAGAAAGGCTAAATGTAGTGGAAGAAGAGATATAATCCATGGTCAGTTTTTAATGTAATAAAAGCAATTGGTTTCTCTGACTTGAAAGAAATAGCATGTTCTGTGCTCAGTAATGCTAATCCTGGCAGTTGCTCCTGGCCATGTAGCTCTCATAATTTTGAAAGGTACAGAGACATGAAAAACTTCTTACATGAAACAGAACTCATGGATATTAAGATGACAGAGGGTGAAGTGAAGAGTGTGGGCTTTGAAGAAAGCAAGGCAATTTTCAAAGCAACTAACTTTTTATTCTTTTTCTAGAGTTACTCTGTCAAAGATACTTAGCTCAGCTGTCATTTCTACCTTACTAAAGCCATATGTTTCACAACTTAAATCGGCAGATCCATCTGTGTTATTGGTGGTGAATAGCAGTGGTTAACTGCATACTCTGCATACAGATCATTCTGTTATACGCAGACTCAATTTTGATTAAAAAAAAAAAGAAAACCAAGCAAACCTGACTGCTATAAGTCATAGACTTTTTCACCTTTCTGATCCAGGAACTGAGAGGAACGGAATCTCTTTTTTCTTACCTGCATAATTTTTTCAAAGGCATTATGAAAAAAGTATTTTTTGCCATGTAATTTCTTTAATATTTTCAAATTCAGAATAAGTCTGTTCCAATATTTACAGTGGCTTTAGAAAAGCACACAGCTAGGATACAAGATATTACTCCGTTCCATCATGCGCAATAAGCTTTTATCTATTGGACTAATTTAGTTCTAACTACCACTAGGTAATAAAGTTTCAGTAAAATCCACTGCCTCGTATCACCATCTGAGTCACATTCAATAAGATATTTCAGCTGATAAAATACTTTATTTCATAAGGTGTGTTATGTGGGTTAAGCTTTGCAGAAGCTGAGCCTTTCTGCCTTAGGAAGTAGAGGGACAGACACTGAAACCATACTGATACTAGTGTGGTTTCAGTGAGGTATCATTTTCCAGGAAAAAAAAAAAATGCTTGCTCTCACTTTCAAACAGCTCTGGCAGTGCCATTAAAGTGTCTCAGAGTTGCCTGCTCCTTTTAAAGAAGTCACCCTTGCATAACTAGCAGCCCAACCAGTATCAGCATGTTTCTGTTTCTGGCATCCATTCCATTCCACTAGGCAGGGATTCTCATTCCAGCATACCAATTAGCATGTTGCTGATTTATTTTGAACAAAATAAAACCCACCTGTTTCTCATAACATCTTTCTGAAATGGCAGCATTTGAAGAGCCAGAAAAGATGATATTTGAAAGCCGTCTGCTCAGCATTCCTTTAGAGGACGACTGATTTCACCTTCAGAGAGCATGTGTAACCAGACCTTGCCCAGCTAACAAGCACGAGGAAGCAAGTTCAGAGAGGCAAAAATCTCTCTCCATGTCTATGATAAGGGTGACTCAGCTCCCCATGGCTGCTCTTCAAACTTCTGAGCTAAAAGACCATCTGTCAGTGACCTGTGGGATGAGTGGCAGCAGTTAAAAGCTTTGAGTCGATGCCTTTCTGGATTACGTGGCTACGTCTTCACTGGAACACCTCTCTTATGAAGAAAGGCTGAAGGATTTGGGTCTTTTTAGTCTGGAAAAAAGACAACTAAGGGGGGATCTTATCAATGCTTATAAATACTTAAAGGGTGGGTGTCAGGAGGATGGGGCCAGGCTCTTTTCAGTGGTGCCCAGTGACAGGACAAGAGGTAACGGGCACAAACTTGACCATAGGAAGTTCCACCTCAACATGAGGAGGGACTTCTTTCCTGTGAGGGTGGCAGAGCACTGGAAGCGGCTGCCCAGAGAGGTGGTGGAGTCTCCGTCCCTGGAGACATTCAAAACCCGCCTGGATGCGTTCCTCTGCAACCTGCTCTCAGGTGACCCTGCTCTGGCAGGGGGGTAGGAGTAGATGATCTCCAGAGGTCCCTTCCAACCCCGGCCATTCTGTGATTTTGTGAGAATTTGGTAAATACTCCACCATTAATAACTCATTTTACAATATGTGCTCAAGCAGTGAGATTCCTGCACTGAAAAGAGCGCACACCTCCAATGGCAAATCACAGCTTTGTGATCACAGCAAATCTCCAGAGGTCCCTTCCAACCCCGACCATTCTGTGATTCTGTGATTCTGTGATTCTGTGATTCGTTTCTTGCCCACGTCCTCCCAAGACCAACTTAGGGCCAGTACATAAACCAGTTTGTTTTAATGCAGACACAGAACTGCTCTATTGAGAGAAAAGAACTTTTTAGAGTTCTGACCCAGCCCAAGAGCATGAGCCAGACTCAGAGCTACCTTTCTGCAGCCATACTGTAAACCAACCCTTACCTTAGGTCACTATATCTCATCTTCACCCTGAACAAAGTAATACATGTATCTTTTCTGTAGTGATAAAATTCTATGGAAGATTTGCTTTTAGTCTCATAAAATTAGTCCCAGAAAAAAATTTCTTGATTATCCCAACAGATAAAGGATGAAGCTGGACTGTAACACTTTCACCTCAAAAAGTATTCATCAGTGAATAAACACAAACATTTCAGCTTTCTAGCAGCTTGTTGGCCGTACTCAAAGCTATTTTGAATGGAGACATTTCCACAGCAGCTGACATAGGGATGAATCTTAGTATTGGAAGAATTGAGTGCTGTATGATAAAGTTGAATAGTAATGCTGATGCACACCGAACTAAAAAAATAAATCACAAGCTTCTGCATAGAGTGCAGTTTTTCATCCACTTCTGTATCAGCTGACTTTTTCACAGTAGTACTGCAGATGTGTTTCTATCACCTTTCTTTACGCAGAACCTAGGTACAGCTTCTGGCAGTGAAACAGGATTTCTGTTTGAAAGGGAAGCTGCTCTAAGAAGGGTAATTTTTTACAATATTAGTTTTTTTCTGATTAATAAAAGCATGGATGCTTTCATATAGGACATATATTCGCTGTGTCCACCACCACCACCAGATTTACTATAACCAGCTAAGCCACATGAAAGAGCTCATGAAGAAGAGGTGCAAGAAACCCCCTCTGGGCTCTCCATCTCTGGGCTCAGGAGCTGTGTGTAGGCTCAGGCCCTGTCCTGGTGCCTGGTCCCAGGACCTCACCCAGACCCTCCCAGCTCCATGTCCCAGCCCAGTGCAGAGTGATGGCCATGGCTGACCCAAGTCCTTGTCAGCAGCCCTGTTCACGCTGTCTGGACACTGGGGGACAGGTCGTTCTTGGGAGCGTTGCCTCAGCCTCACCTGCTGCCCCTGGCTCACTGCCCTCGATGGGGACTCCTGTTCATCCTTGGCAGTCATCTCCCACCTCTTATTAATGGTTTTAGCAAGGGTTGGTGGTAGAGCTCAGAGACCATGAGTGTTCCCAGTGTGTGTAACGTTCACAAAATTCCTGAAAGAAAGATTTGTCTGCCACCTCGTTGGCCGGCATAAGTTTCAAACCTACAACTATCAAAGACAGTAGCGAGCTGATAGGTACACAAAGATGATCTGAGGGCTGGAGCACCTCTCCTACGAAGACAGGCTGAGAGAACTGGGGTTGTTCAGCCTGGAGAAGAGAAGATTCCAGGGAGACCCTATAGCAGCCTTCCAGTACCTTAAGGGGGCCTATAAGAAAGCCGGGGAAGGGCTGTTTGCAAGGGCATGTAGGGATAGGCCGAGGGGCAATGGTTTTAAACTAGAGCAGGGTAGGTTTAGATTAGACACTAGGAAGAAGTTCTTTACAATGAGAGTGGTGAGACACTGGCACAGGTTGCCCAGAGACGTGGTGGAGGCCCCATCCCTGGAGACATTCAGGACCAGGCTTGGTGAGGCTCTGAGCAACCTGATCTAGTTAAAGATGTCCCTGCTTACTGCAGGGGGGTTGGACTAGATGACCTTTAAATGTCCGTTCCAACCCAACACATTCTATGATTCTATGATTCTATGACGTCTGCAGAATTCTCAAATGGGTTAGGAAGGAATAAAAAGATAAATATGAAATACATTGTAGAAATCCTCGAAAAATGAGAGCACATCACTGCAAACACAAGTAATAGTTGCATAATGGACATAAGTAAGACAGTCTAGAAAATATAATCAGCAATAGCTCTGAAATGTCCAATTTGAGATGACCAGATCTGTTGCATTAGAAGAAACTGATGGAAAGCTAAAAGCAAGTGCTGGAAGAGGTAACACAAAACCAAATAAGCCAGTGCCTTAAAGATACAAATTTTCCACCTGTGATTTCTTTTCAACTTTGTATCATGTGAAATTCTGATTATATAAATTGATTCTCATCTTACTGATATGGAGAATGACATCTGTCTGTGCACCAAACAAAACAATAGATCTCACTAGAAATAGCATAGTGTACAATAAAGGAAAATATTGGTTCATTTTAGTCTTGTATAGCTAGTCTGTGTTCCACATTTGTATAGATACATATGTAAACTCTTCAAATATTCACTTCCTCTGCTCCTCAAGTGCATTGCAAACAGTCCACTGCTCCATTAGATTAGAATACCTTGTCTCTTGAAATCCTGATCAGAGGAATCCTGAAATTAGGTGTAGAATTAGATGATCATCTCTGTCTTTTTGCACATATACGGGTCTACTTACATCTTCTCTACTGTTTTCCCCCAAATAACTGGAGTGGGATTTCTACTAAGAGTAGAGGGCGTTAATAGAAGAGGACAGAGGTTTTTCAATAGCAGCGTAAGAGTCGTGTCAGATGAAGCTGATTTGTTCTTCTAGCTGCATGTGCATTCATTTTGTCCTAGTGATAATTTTAATTATGGTTGAGCTGCTGTAAAGAAGCTGATCGCTTTCTAAATTTATAGCTGAAGAATTGAACCCAAGCTAATTTTTTCTTCCCCAACACAGGATTTGATAAAGAGCTTGATCTTCAATTTTATTTCTTTTCTTTGACATGCTTAATTTTTCTCCTTTGTCAAGGGTTTTGAGCTATCTCTTTCCCATTTTTCCTTTCAAAAAACAGTTAGGGTCAGACTGCATACTGACTGCATGTGTAGGAACGTTTTAAAAGGATTCCTCTTTCAAATATCCATTCCCACTACTATAGCTCTTTAGCTTGCATGGCCAAGGTTGCTAACTATAGGGACTATTCCTATAGTATGAGCTCAGAAAACTCAGAACCTCAGAGAGAGCCGCCTTCTGAGACATCAAAAGCAATTGTGTTTGCGATGGATTTTCCTTCTGAAGTATCTGATTCGCTGAGTTGCTTATACAGTATTCCCATTCATATGAAATTATAGTGTAAAAAAACACCATAGATCAGTTTTCTTCACATTAATATAGGCTATTTTAAAATAGTTTTTCTGCTGTTTCTATTAATTTGTTTATTAGAAAGTTTTCCTAAAATGTTAATAGGTAAATCTAGTGAGTTCTAAGTACGGCCAACAACTTGTATGGGCAAATGCAGAAACCCTCTAACCCTTATATAGATTACATGAAAAGTTACTTCTGTTGTGTCAATTTTACTATGCTCCTATTTCCTCTGCTTTGCTATTTATGTCAGGGTTCAATTTTTCTTTTCCAACAAAGACCAAATTTTAATCACATCAAGAAAAATTAATGGACACAATTTTCAGGAGTGTTAATTAATCGGGCCTGATAGATTCCTGGCAGTTGATGCTTCGCAGTCTTGATTTTCCAAGGAGTTGGGCACATGTTTAAACTCTGGGTGATAACCGAAGCAGAAAAGTCACAGAATATATATAAACCGAGATCTCAGCTTGTGCATTCACACATATGAAGGCATTTAGTATCGGTAAGTAATCTGTTACAGTGCAGAACCTGGAACTCTGAATTTCCTATTTCAACTCAGTATCCCTGCTCTGAGGCTGGACTGAACTCCAGGGAATGCATTCTGTATTCAGGAGTGAAAGGAAGCTGAGTCAAGATTTCAGCCTTTCAGTTCAGTAAGTAGAGTATGTTTCTATTCATTAAGCCAGGCAGCAGGATGACTTTCTAACAATTATGAAAGATAGTATGCCTACTGCAGTAATACTCCTGCTCCAGATCTGTCACGAGCGATCTGTCTCCACCATCTGACATATCACTCCAGAGGATCTTATGTCTTTAAAGTCATGTTCCTAAACCAAACTTCTCAGAATTTCATTGACTCCTTTTCTCATTTTATTTCCTTTCCTTTCACCTTCTCATTTCCTTTCAGCTTGAATTAAGAAACCTATCCGTAGCTCATCAAGGAACAAAAATAGGCATGCTAGAGAGAACACTTTTGACAGTAACTTTTGAATTTGCTACAAATTAGTTCTAGAAAGGCCAGATAATTTCTGCTTATCAGATAGTGTGAGGAAAGGTTTTAAAATGCAGCTGACTGTGGACAACTTTAAAATGTTTGGCCAACACGGAACAGGAAAAACTGATGTGAAAAGGCTAGAAGCACTAGAAAATCTGTCCAAAATTAATTCAGTCCATTTTATTGACTGATACCTATGGTACAATAGGAAAAAAACCCACAAGCTGTCACTTCAGAGGTTCTCACCAACCTATCTGTAAAGTGTTTCCAGGTGTATTCAACACAATGGTCATCTGAGGGCACTTCTTCCTACGCATTGCACGATGTGCAGCCAAGCCCAGACAATGGTATTTGCTTCCAGTATGTGACAAGTATGCTCAGCAGGATGGATAAGCTATCTGAACGCTAATATAGGGTAACGTTTTTGGATTCTCATTGATGACTGCATGAACCAGTTTCCAAAGGAGGGTCTTCTGAAGCAAGTAACTTGTTTAATGCATTTGTTAGTGCTGTGCACTTAACACACACTACCTCATATTTGAATCCTAAGGGTTTTAAATCTATGGGGGTTTTGGTTTGGTTTTTTTTTTTTTTAATAGTACAGCAGAGAAGTTATAGGGAATGGTATTCCAAATATTCATGGTTTCTACTGTTTGCTATATCAAACCAAATTTCAATGCCATATAACTGGAAACTCTCATGAGAGAATCTCTCAGTGGTCCTCACTCTAAGAGTCAGCTTTTTTGAAAACTTGTAACTTCTGACTTACTGTGTTAGTCTAGTTTAGCTATTGTCAAATAAGCATTTCAATATTTAGGCAATGTAGCTTCATAAATTATCATGCTAAGTTTCTCGTCTGTGCCTCATTCTATAATTTGAAAATCTCTTCTCCTGCCAAGTTTTTCTTAAGCACTAGAAATGTACTGTAATAACTGTAATAATAAACTGTTCCATCTTGCTGTCCTACCCTCAAAGTCAGTTCTTATTCCCCAGTTTAAAATGTCACAATCAGGGGTTTTTAAAGCATATTAGATAATTTCTCATGCTCATGAGGAATTTCTAGTGCTCCAAAATTTTGAATGTAAAGCCCAATACCTTACAAAGGAACTCAAGGGAGACAATTTGCCACAGCATCCTTCAGCTGTCCCAGCCTCTCAAGATGCTTTTGTTAGAAAGGATAGTGACCCTCTATTGACACATTTAAAGACATTTATAGACAGATTCCACATCATCCCAACTTTATGTCTTCTGTAGTAATTTGGGGGTTGGAACTAGATGATCTTTAAGGTCCCTTCCAACCTGAACCATTCTGTGATTCTGTGACTCTGTGTAATAATTTAGAAAAAAAAAAAGAATGAATATAAAAGTCGTCATGCTCTGGTATGTAGCATCCAACTAGAAGTTCAGATACCCTTTCTCAGCCAGCTACCAGCCTCCGGACACACTTTATGTAAGGACATAATGGAGTACAAAGTGTGAATCTCCTGGATGAGAACTCATATACAGAAAGGTGCTGGAGAAAAATGTGAACTCAGGGTAGCTAAACGGCTACTAATAATCTAGATTAATTTTTGGATTAAAGACAGATGTAAGTGAAGAGTAAACAGTTATGTAGTATTAAACTGCTACTATTACACTGCTGAAACATTTCTTCCACAGATAAACATGCTTTGTCCAGTTACTCTCATCTCTAATGGGTGGGATATAAACCTATTTTTTAAAATCACATACTCACAGATTGTTGCTCTGAATATTCTACAAAGCTGTTTATCCAATATTTATGAAAATTAAATTCTGCCAGCATCGAGTTGCGTTTAATAACAGTAGCTTAATGTTATTTGCAGAAACTGCATGGTGGTTTTTCCCCCAAACCAGAGCAATTTAAATGTTTGAAAACATTGCCACAGTGTAATACATGCAGCAAAGTGTTTCTTGAAAATAAATAGAAAGCCATATACAGGATTGCTATTTACCAGTAACTTGGAAGACATTGTATTAGTACAAATGACAGATCATACTCTCCTTAATAAAACCACAGGAATTCATTTGGATTTGCATTTGAACTGCTGTAGATCAAAATAAAACTGCACCTCTTTCCATGACAATTTTAATTCTACTCCACTTTCTTAAGGAAACAGTCTATGACTTAATCAAATAAATTCCTAAATTAAGGGAACATAAAAGATATTAATCTAGCCATTTAAATCCTTAGGCAAAAGGAACACCACAAGGTTGTATTTTCATGAACTCCTATTCCTTCATACACAGGCATGCCTGCCTGGTGAAATAATCTACAAAGTCTTTCTCTCCCTTAGTACGAAGAAACAAGAAAGGACAAAACCAAAAAAACCCAACAACAACAAAAAAAAACCCACAAAAACCACCACCACCACCCCAAACATGACAGAGAAGGATAAAATGCCGAGTAAATAATAGAAGAACTTCAGAAGCTGTTGGAAGTCTTTAAATGTCACAAAAATATTTAAAAACAATGGTACTCTGAAGACTTCCATAGTGGGAGTGCCAATAGCTCACCCTCTCCCAGAAAAGGACACTGTGGTGGTATTTAAGCTCTGACCTTCCCATTTCGAATTTAAAATCCAAAGTAGGCAATGGAGAGAGGTTCCTTATGTGGCAATTCAGATGCCAGTAGAAGCTCTTTGATACTGAATATATTTGAGTGCTGCTGATAATTGACATCCCAGCTACTGCATTACTGGGCTTCAGGAAATGGAAGTATCTCAAACTGGAGTTCCACTAATATTGCCATCTTTGTTCCCATCACTGAGTTAGGTGGCTGTTTTTATAGATCTAGAACCTAACTGGGCTATTTTAAGAATGTTCCAGAATAGAGGGGATCTAGTTCTAGCTCTGTAGCCCTATAGCTCGTAACTGACATCCAAGTCTTTTTGAAACGGCTTGTGTTATTAAAGATTTGATTCAGGTCACAGTTTTTTATGTAAGCAAACTCAGAAGATGTTTTTCTTTATGTAGCTAATACTTATTTTAGACCTCCTGATCAATCACTATCTCAGGATTATTACTGTTTGTTTTACTTGTTTAAGCAAGGGGGTTTTGGAGCGTATGTATTACTATGGTTACAGTCTGAATGGTACAGAACAATAAATCACCCTTGACAGCCTTGCTTTGCAATGATGTTTGAAATAGTGCAATAAATTTGGAAAGAAAAAAAAAAAAAAAAAAGTTGTTCTGCGGCACTTCTTTTGCTGCATTATTCCTCAAAAAGTGCTGCCCTGATTTCTGTCTTAATCAAAGGTTAATTTCTCATGTTCTGGCACTTTTACAGATCGGGTAAATAAAATGAAATTCTGAAAAACTCAGCAAAATTATAAGGTATTGGAAGGGTTAAAATATTCTTGCAAGTATGAATCTTTTTAGCAGACATGAAAACAGTACCTAGACCTTTTTTTCCTAACTCCATTTTAAGGAGGACTTCATGTTTGAAAACTAATTGCTTCCAGTATAGATTTAATTTTTCAAGAGATTTAGAAAACAAATGTAAACTTGTGTGACCTTTTCCATGAGTTTTGAAAATATCAGTGTATCAATGAAATTATTCAATATTACAAAATGTGATTTTTGCCAACTAAGACAATGTATTAGCAAAATCCTGCTTGCGTGGAATACTAGAAAAATAAATGAAACCCTTATTGATCTGTTTTGAATGAATTCAACAGAAGTTGTATTGAACCAGGGTCATTTTGTTGATGCGTCTGTCTCACTAATAACTTTTCCATGTTTTAAAAACTCGTGCTGCAAAATTCTACAAGAGACCTTACTATTTGAAGTGTCATTTAAGCACCAATCTTCAACTACAAAGAAAACAGGAGGAGCATTTTAATTACATATTTTGAAAATGCACATGGTATACTTGGTTGGTCTTATTTTTCATTTTGTTTCTCTATTCTAAGTAGACTTCCTCTGATTAAAGATGGTATTTCTTTGCTTTACATTCATATTAGATGTGTTTATTAAAAAAGTACAAATTCTGTGGGATTCTATCTATTCTGTGATCTTCCTTGAGACTGTTCTTTCAAAGACTGGTTTCAGTTCCCAAGAATTTCACACACCCCAGAGAGAACATGCTTTAGCATAAATGCAAATGGTTAGGCCAAGTCTTATTATCAGTAACTTTGGCAATAAAATCAGCAAAGCCAATTTGATTGATTACCTATATATAGTATATTAGTCTTATCACGGCATATAATTAACTTTTGAACAGAAGAACTGTGGGAAACTACATCATAGCTGAAGACAATCATGTGACTATCCAGTGTGAACAGAACGTGGCAAAACCATAGCGAGGATGTGCTTGTAGGCAGGCTGCTGAAAGGTACAAGCTGCCTTTTTTGGCTGACTGCATCGTTATCTCTGAGTTCACAATTTAGAAAATGACCTCTGCTACCCAGCCTGACGCCGAGAACTAGAGAAAGCTGGGTCTCAGTAAGGACCTATTCTGTTCATAATAGGCTCGGAAAAGATGGGGTCAGGCTGCAAAGTATGAGCATGAAGCTTTCAGATGACCTTTTTTTTTCTCTTTTCCTGTTAACTAAGTCTATTTCTTAATATTATACTAACCTGTCACATGCCGTGTTACTAATGATTCACTGACTTCGGAGGAATTGTTGTACGGGAGCACATCCAGGATGTGTCCAGGCTACGCAGAGTGGAAAGGCTATGGACTCCTCCGTCAGCTCTGCAGCTCAGCATGAGCCACCACAACCATCTTCGCAAAGACTGGGCAGAGTCTGAGGTGGGAACGGGATGATTATACAATAGCGGATCGCTTTAAAACCTTAGTAAATTCAGAAGTGACTGTTCTAGCCCGGCACTTGATTTTTATTTGCTATTATAATGGAAGTTCACCAGTGATGATAAAATCTCAACTGTTTGTATAATACTGTCTGGGGGTTTACAAGAAGAATCCAACGTGTCAGACAGGTGACATGAAAATAAATATATATCGAGCAAATCCACAGTCCATATCAATGTTCTGGGAACTAAAACGGGGCTGAATGTATAAATGATTGTCATTGTTGCTCCATGAACGCACATGTTGGAAGAGATTTTTCTGAGGTGACCTGAAGTTAATTCCTTTATAAATGTTATTAAACTGAATAGCTCACTGCAAATCCCGTCCAATAATTTAATATTAAGAAAATACTTTATTTGACCAAATATGAAATTTCCATTCTGTTTTCTGTCCCTGTCTTTTAATTAAATCCAGAGAAATTGTGGAGTGAAACTCACCTTGAAAGAAGAAATTAAAATATTTTTATTGAAAGTGGTAGAATCAAGCATTTTGAGGTTTTCATTATCCTCTGAACACTTTTTTCAGCCAAAAGCTGCCCTCAAATTTTATAAATGGTTTAAGCTATTCTTCTAAAAGGGTTTTTTTTTTTTCCCAGCTTTGTCCCGTTATGTCCGTAAGCTATATATGGCAGACACATTAAAAGAAGATGAATCTCTGTAGTCCTCCTGCTGAATGAGAGAAAAAGGAAGCATGGACTTACCCTACGTGTAGCCACTTTCAGACCTGAAAGTCAGGTGGCTATGTGTTCTTCAGCTCCACCTGGCGATCTCACTGCAGGCACTTATGGTCACGAATCACAATATTTTCTTAGAGCACTAATCCCTGCAGTCACAGGGATCTCAAGTCAACCTTCAGCAAGAAGAAAAATTTCCCGACATAATAATTGTAAGTAAGAGCTTGAAAGTGTGACTCAAATGCAGCACAAAATTTCAGAAACTGTGATTCCAGAGTCCCAGGAGTATTATCTGGAAACAGTGTGGCTTTGAGGGGCAACAACCCAGAATTTTCAATGTGTGTCTGGTAATACCGCTGAAGGCAGTGCAGGCAAGGATGGCTGAAAGTTGTAGGAAATGTGGGGAGGTGAAGGCAAAAAATGTGGAACGTTGTAGTGCCCTATAGAAACAGGGGTGAAGGAGACCCCGCAGGCAGAAATATGATGTGCTCTGGGGTATTTGGATATTTTGAGAAGCTCCAGAGAAAGGGTTGAAGAAAAGTTTCTTTGTCATTGCGTTAGCAGCCATTGTAGATATAAACTCAGTGAGAAGCATTAGACACCATAAGTAAGATTTTAAGCTGCAATGTTAGGGCATCATTGTTTGGGGATATATGTATGAGAGTCACATCTTGTTATATGTGGGAGGAAGCCGATGTATCTCAAGACAAGAAATGCATGCCTGTGTCGGCAAATGAATGCTTTGGGATTTTTTGTTTTGTAATTTGTAGATTTTAATCTTTTAAACTGTTAATCTTTTTAGCAATAGCTAAATGTAAAGTGTTCTTCTGCATCTGATGGAAAGGGATGAAACATGAAAGGAATGAAACATGAAAGGAATGCTGTAGACAATGGTTTTGAGCACCAGTTTTCTCTTACTTCTGTAATTCATCCAAAATTATGCTAGCAGAAAATGCAAGTGCTCTGGGGTGTTCTGACACAACTGAGCTCAGCAGCCACCAGTCATCAAATACTAATACATAATACAACATATACAAAGATAAATTTGTCTTTTTCAGTGAAAAGATTTGATCTAAAATCTTTTAAGGACTTCTGAAATCCAGCCTACAATACATCATATTTCAAAGTTGGCGAAGTCTAGCAGTTTTCTCTTTTGTTATTCTCACACCTTATCCACACAAAACTCACAGGCTTCAGTCAGAAACTAGTCCTAGCGGAGAAGTTTACGTGAATTGCACCTGCTTTTGATTATTCTTAGCTTTTGTATCATACACTGACTCTCATTTGAGATTTTTCATTAAAGTTCATAAATGCAATCAATACAAATCAAATGATATCAAACAAGTTGTTCGTTTCTTTAAAATGTGTGCTTGGTGTTCAACTTAAATAAAAATGAAGTCTGCCAATTGAAAGCATTACCATTTTAATTAAAATTACTCTTAACAGATTGAAAGGTTGAACCTCAAAAGGTTAGATGCTGTTTGCAAACTACTAATCTCCAAGTCAGTGAAGTAAGAATGGTAAGAATAAGAAATGAGAAGAAAGAATAGAAATCTACTCATACTATTATATAGCAATATCATGACATTTTTCAAATAGAGAGCTATTCCTAGCTCCCCTAAATGACATTAACTTCAGGGAATTTCAAACTACTTTAGAGGAGTTTAAATTTTTAGGTATTTTGGTTTTCTTCTTTTTTTTTNTGTGTAAAAACAGCTTTTACGCTTACTGGAAAAATAAGAGTGTGTTGAAGTCTTACACATTCCTCATCCTTCTTATTCTGGCTTCGGAATATCCCGAACTGAAGCAGTTAAGGTCATGATCATGCATTTGATGACACAGAGCACTACATGTTTCTTTCATCAAATGATGGTTTTGGGGCTTTGTTTCATTTCATAGAGTAGCTGTCATGAAAAAGGACCTGAGGTTTACAGTTCACCTTACCAGTAATCCATAAACTGTGCGACTTCTGTTTACTAAAAGTTTGCCCTATGTATTGGGAAATCATAATTTCTGGATGTTTGTTTCTTTGTTCTTTTTGATTGGGTCCAAGCACATGGTTTACATATAAAAGAATTCTTTTCCCTTTCACCCTTCAGCAGAATTAGGCAAAGCAGTTAGCAACAGATTTCAAACACCTGGGAGTTTTTCCATAATCTCTGTTGCTCCTACTGTGCAGTGTTTTGATTCTACTGCAGTGGTGTCAAAACGTATAGTTTTTCATTTCAGGATTGCTGCATGAATGTGCTGTACATCATATGGATCCAGTCCATAGGATGTTTAACTGTTCGATACTGCACAATTTTCGAAAGCTTCACAATTATTTAGGAAAATTGATTTCTATTGACTTTCGGTACAAAAACCCCAGAGCTTAAAATTGGCAAAGCGCAGAAAAAATTTACTTTGTAATATTACTTTATAACAATAAAATAACTAGCAGTGATGGGAAGCATGAAATGCAGCTAGAGCCACTTATCTTTCCTTACGGCTTCAACTCAGAACAACTTTCCTATCTTCAAGTTACCGAAAAGAGTGCCAGACAGGAACCGTGTACCTAGGTCAGGTCAGCCTGCTCTGTCTGGGGGGACTTTCGTGAAAGAACATATAGCTTTTATAACTGACTTATTACAGTTATTGCAATTTATTACTATTGCATTTTTCTCTGACGAATCAGATCTCAGTTGTTTTCTTGTATGGGTTAACTCGTTTCTAAACATAAAACTTTTTGCTTGAAAAAAAAAGAGAGTCTTTATCCTTTAGGATATGAGAGTGCAGTGGTGAAAGAGCAATGTTTTGGGAAAGAGTCACTTCTGATCTAATGAATACAAAGAAGACATTTCTACCTCAGGAGGTGAATGTCTGGTCATTATCAGTCACATAAAATATTTTAACTTCCCTCTGGAGTTGTTACTTCTGGGCTCTCATAAATCAGATGAGATACTGGTGGTCAAGCAGACTTATTTATGTTCCCCGAGTCAAAAGAACTGTTTTTCCACAATCATTTTCACCCTCCGCTCGTCATCTAGTCCTATTTTAAAATAACTCTAAAAAGTTATTTTTCACCGCTGGCTGATTTCCAACAAAGGAGAACTGGTACCTGACTTCTATGCCGTGAAAAATGAGAGCTTCCTAGTTTATCACTAACCTGATCTCCCATGAAATTCTGCCATTTACCAATCAGCAGGACTTAGAAACCTAAATGCCTCTTGAGTGTGGGTAGAGCGTACACCTCTGGTATATGTGCACAAGGGCTAACACTGAGAGCACTCCAGGAGATCCAGAAATTTAAGGCTGCCCTGCTAGGAATAACCTCTCCTCCCACTCTTCAAAGAGCTCTTACATCTGAAAGATAGCTGAGCCCCTACCAGTGTTTTCTTTCTGTAATAACTTCTTGCTGAGCTGTAGCTTTTTCTTGTTGCTCTCTTCACGTTTCAATGAGGCACCAGGCTCTTGGGGAACTTGGACATCAAATGAGTTTTACGCGCATAGTACCAGGGCAAACAAAGAGTCAAACTACGGATGGCAGAGGGATGAAAAGAGAAAATCAATCCCAGTGCCACAAAAAGCCCAGTCCAGACAAATCAGAAAAATAGGAAATATCAGTCCACAAGTAAATAGTTCACCATAAACCGGACGTGGTAACAGGACTGTCTTTGGCTCTGATCTCTTTCCAGTTCCTAAAAATAAAGGTTGAAATAATTCTTTCTCAGGTATCAAGAAAGACCTCAAATAATTATTTTTTTTTTTACCTTTAAGCAATATTGGCCAGAATTACATCTTCTTCATTTCTCGGGGATGATTTGTGGTGGTATTATAGTGAAAAGCACAAAATCCCAAAAGAAATGTCTGCTAGATGAGGAAAGCAGGATTCTATTTTGTTTAAATTCTGTTAAAAAGCTGGCTAGTTTGTTTCATTACAAATAGTCATCAGATTATACAGTTGGTTAGGAAACCCAACAAACATGGTATCAGAAATTAAATTCTAGCACTCAGTCGAACAGAGGGCTTCATCATTTACTGTGAAAGAAGACGGCTATTTAAAATGCTCTGTGAATAAAGCCAGCTTCTATGAGATGTAACAGCAGTTCTGTATGCAAAAGAGAATAAAGCATATTAAAAAATCAAGCTGTTTTTGTAAAGGAGTCAGCCACACAGAATCTGCCTTGTCATCCAATGACCCAGCCAATATTGCTGCTCAAGGAGGTGTGGTGGTTGATGTCTCCTCTGTAAGTGCAATTTGGCTTCTCCTGGTTCACCAAGCAGGATTATAAGGACATTGTAAGGACTGACGACATGTAGTCCCCTGCATGAGACTGATATCAGGTTATCAGGTGTGCAGGGTTTCTGAAGGACAAAGAAAGGAAGCGTTGGTGTGTTACCTCGTGGTGGTGTAGACACAGAATTGCTGCACCTCAGACATCTATTGAGTCTCAGACCCTGGGGATGCTAGAGGTTGCTTGGTTGCTTCGTCACTCAATTACCATGTGGTCTGGAACTTCTATAAGAGCATTAGACGTGTCTTGATCACAGTTAACAATAGCAATAAGATAAGGAAAACCTAAGGCTATTTACCTGTGTGTATATGTCCTGCCCTAGACAAAAGTAAAATTCTAGGAAGGGAAGAACTGAAGGTGTTCCTTGAACGGTAACTGGAACTGGAATTTTTAATCTGTCCAGAAACTTTAACCACCAGCTACCAATTTTTTTGAGGTGTAAAATTTGTCACTTTTAAGCATCCCAAGAAAAATATTTCACAAAATATAAGGAGGAAGCTAGGCAGACAAACTGCATTTTGAAGTACGGCTAGTTTTGCAATACCAAGTCACTTTTAACAATCAAGTAGATGCATTAGTTATTGACGAATTCACGTTCAGGTAGTGGATGGAATTCAGTGTTCAACCAATGGAGGTTAATCAACTTGATCTCAGTTGAATTGTTCTCATACTAAAATAAGCAGGAGTTTTACAACTGGCTTCCGTGGTTGTAGAAACCAACCTTTTCCCAGGATAAATAAGTATCTGAACTATAGGACAAATAATTTGTGGTTACTGTGATATGTGATGTGTTACTCAAGTTTAATGTGTTTTTTGAAGAAATTGTGACTTACAGTCCTTTCTACTTGCAGAGTAATAGTCATCCCTTTTATCAAACACATTGAATTTATCTCTTTACAATTTAAAGAGATATTATTACATAGTATATAACTATTTGCATTGATATATATGGACATATTTTTATATATGAATTGTCTACATATATGCAATACAGCTGAAAAAATCCTCTACATCTTTTGAACCTTCCTTGTATGTTTTGGATCTCCATTCCTCAGTTGACAAGTGAAAAAGCTATTATTATATGCAATCTTATGAAAAATATTCTTCTAAAACTTAAATGGAGACTCTCTGAGGAGCCCGTCTGCATTTTATGAAGATTTTAGCTACAGGGCAAATGTTTCCTATTTTCAATTTTTACAAGTCATCCCTCTCCCAGGATGCTCCCTAATACACTCATTTATAATCCAAATGATCTTTCCTACTGGATGGTTTTACCTAAGCTATGTTTCTCATACCTGTGAGGTCAGAGAAGCCAATCCCATCAGTATTAAAGCTTTCCTAGAATTCTGACTCTTCTTAAGTTCACTGCAGCACGTCAAAAGCTCAGAAGACACTTTCCAGCTTCCCTGGGAACTGGTGGCTATACGTGTAACTCCCTTCTCTTCCTCCATCTCTCCAAAAACTGTAAATTTGTAATGCTCTTTGGGCTCATATTTGGCCTTAGAACAACAATTCTGGAATTATTTCAAAACATATGTTTATTACATACTCTATGTATTCTAAATAATTTCATAAACAGCCAGCATATCATGGGGTAAATGAAAAGGGATATATTGAAGTGCATGGAGGGAGTGGTCAGTTGTGTGGGAGCCTTCAAATCCACATCCAGAGAGTATTACGTACCTGCTAAAATTAAGTCAGAAGAACCCAAGTTTTTTCTGTCTGCTGTGCACTACTCCACCATTCTAAACACCGCATTAATTAAAAAAATGTCTCTATGTTGACTAAACTTTCATTAAAGGGGGGCTTCTCTGCAAAACAGGTTCTTGGTTTGTGCTAAGAAGACGACGACATCAGGAAACTGCTGTGTTTTCTATTAATGTATTAATAGAAATATAGTTTTCTGTGGAATGTTAGAATTGCTGAGACAGGTTGTGGAGATGGTAAGAATACCAGATGAGACCTCAGGAAATTGAAGCAACATTCCTAATTTCACTAAATAATCCCTCTGTGACCTTTAGCAAGTTATTTAGGATACGTTTTGCAAAAGCTCATAAGGAATTCAGATGCCAAAATCCCACTCATTTTCAGTGAGAATTAGTGTGCTAAATGTACCTGAGCTGCTCACAGATGTGGGACATGGTGTCTGAAATTGGTTAGCGAAATGAGTCACGGGGGAATTAGGATGGCAAATTTTTTAAAGAACCTGTTTGTAGAACAGCGTTGGATGATACTAACCTGCTTCACAGAAGTACAGGAAGAGCTTAAATATTACAGTGGTTAACAGCTTAGAAAGACCTATGGATTTACATGCACAAAATGCATGTTTTCTATGTGACCCAGATGCATGCTCTGCCTGGCTTCTCTTCATGAGGGCTAGAAAGCTCAACCTGCACAGCTGGAAATGCAGGATCCCATCACTTCTGAAAATTATGGCCAGGTCATTTAAGTTACTTGAGAGAGTGCTGACTTCTTGGAAAATTAGGACTGTTAATGCTTTGTTTCAGGTTACCTGGAAGTAGCACAGAGGAAAGTGAACAGCCCTTGCTTTGTTTTGTTTTCTTCAGAGAGCTCATTGTCTGGAAAAAAGCTGATTCTATAATTCAGTTGATTATCCCACTGATAATGAGGATGGGGAAGAGCTGAAGATTTCTCATGTAGAGCTGTTCCTTGTGATTAGCTTTTAATACTCCTAACCCAAAAGCAGCTCTCTCAGAGTCTAAGAGAAATCACAGTGTTTAATCATCTGGGACTGGGAAGGAGAACGCAGCCCTTGTCGGGTGACAGGAAAGGGTAGCACAGAAACATTCAGAGAGGCTGGTGATAAAGTAGGAGTTATTTCATCTTGTTTTTTCCTCCTCTGAAGGAGCACAGATAAGTTCACTGCTACAAGAAATGGGAAATGCCCTCAGGCACCGAAGATCTCAAGAGTGCATGTGTGTGTCTCTCTCTGCCTCTCCCTCTCAACGCCGCCGAACAGAGTCGTTCTTTAAAAGTCCTATTCCAGACAAATAACTGAACTTATCCCATAGAGCCAGGAGAGAAATGAAACTGCGCTAATTTCCTGGATTAACTGTTGAGGAGAAAATTCACACACGCTGGTCCAGCAGCTAGGTATCAGAAGACAGCATCGTGTCTTTCTAAAGGTAACAGCCAGACAGAATACCTCGTTTTCCTTTCCCTCTTTTTTTCTCCTCTCCAAAATCCTCACAAGTACATGCTCAAATATTTCTAAAAGAGGGAAGCATTTTTTGGTCTAAGCCAATAATCCAGAAAAGTAGGTTGCCCTTTGGAAATACGTTAATTAGACAAAACTTCTTTGTTATTTTACTGGTGGGTCAGGAAATAGGAGTAAACAGAGGCTAATGAGGAAATGAGAGGTATGCTGAGGCCATGCTCTTGGTGTTTACATCTTCCTTTTGACAATCTGTTCCCCTGTACATTTGCCCTCCTTTTGGGCTTCCTTCACCAGCCCAGACGGTGCTCCTGGCCATGGACCCATGTGCCAGAGCAAAGGGCATTCTCTCCATGTGGACCTGAGCAAGCTCACCAGGGCACGACCTTGAGGGAAGAGAAATAACTTTAGTGAGGGCATCTGGAAGGGCTTGGGTCACAAGTCCAGCTGTTCAGTGCTATCGGGCTGGCAGGGTTTTAGGGCTTATCCTGAAGCGGGTTTTTAAAGACCTACGGAAAATTAGCCTCGGCACCTGATGTGCCTGCAATTTTCAAGCATCTCCAGAGGCTGGTTTTGAGGAATTTGACTGTGTTCTTGCAGACAATCCTTTTGGATCTAATTTTGTATATGTAATTTATGTTGTGATGGGAACACAGGTGCTATTTGAGGCTTTGAATTCACAAATTAAAGCACACCTCAAGAGACATATATCCATGTAAATTGAAACTAATGAAGAGGTTCCTACAAAGCCTGGCAAAACCAAGCTATGCAGCTTCATAGGTCTCTGCAATAAAGGCGTTCTATAAAATTGAGTTAAATGTATTAATGCAGTAGCGTGCTACTGTATTAAGTTAACGTACTGCAACATGAAATGAGCTTTATCCCTTTAGAAAAACAATTATTATTTAATGTAATACAATTTCTTGTGTGTTAGTACTGCAGAAATGAGGAACCATCGTCAAAATACAATTATCATCTCAGCAAGATAGCTTTACAGATTCCTCTTATTTACTGGCCCTGGCTTTTTTTTTGAGCCTTGGACTTGCTAACTGTAAGGAAACCAGCATGAATTTCAGACAGTCATTTTCCTAACATCATCTAAAAGACTAATGCATTGCCCAGAGAATATGTAGTTATGG
Organism: Stercorarius parasiticus; assembly: GCA_013396915.1. Lineage (NCBI taxonomy): Eukaryota > Metazoa > Chordata > Aves > Charadriiformes > Stercorariidae > Stercorarius > Stercorarius parasiticus. The sequence continues at coordinate 77,751 of VWZL01003117.1, forward strand.
TTGTATTGAATGACATTTCTAATGGTTACTTAGTCTAATAAAACTGAAAATCAGCTGCTTTATAGTGTTTCTAATTTGCATTAGAATCCATTTTAAGCCAATTTCCATTATTTCAAATGTAACTGAACATGAAGGGTACTCCACCATTTATTTGGGGGATAATTCATGAACTTCCATGTCTCTAAAATGAATATTCACTTTACCTCATCTGCAAGCTGATTTTCTTTAATACAGAAACATGACTGAGATCTACAGTTTCATCTATATACTGATGTATAAATATGTTTGTTTCTCGCACTCTGCGAAATGTGATACATAAAAGGAACATGACTAGAAAGCAACAAATCATCATCTGTTCCTAGTGTTCTATCAGAAAAAGAAGTTTTCCATTTGTACATTGTGCTTTAGTTTGTATCCAAGATGATAATAAGCTATGTGATCTGTTATGATGATTGGCCCAACAAAGTAGAAGATTTGTTTTCTCTGAGCCGGTACCAGCAGTTCAGCTGCAGATGTCACAGAGAGATGGAATATTGAATAGTTTTCCCTCTTTGAACATTACCTTTCCCATTTGGCATATATCATCCATTAGCAGGCTGTAGTGCCTAACTAGGTTATCCCTGTGACTGTTTAAAATACTGATGTTACAGATTTTGCAATTTGCTACACCATTCCACAAAATTTATTTTTCAGATGCATGAACATATATGATGAAATGTCATGTTTTAAAAGATTAAAAAGGAACAGAATAATTAAAACTTTGCCTTCAAGTGATGAAGTAAATGTGGTTAGAGGCCAAGATGAGCTAAGTGTTTTGTTCAAGGGACAATAGTACATTATTATCTTCACTGAATTAACTATCTATCTTAACGATCTTTTCTACTACTATCTCTCAGCTGACTTCTTTTCTAATATATTTATTTTGGTGGTTTTTTCATCCTCTTCCGTGATACAGATGTTCAAGGAAAAAACAGTGACACAAGAATAAGTGCTATTTGTCTGCTGCTGATGTTGCAAACGCTAAGCCTGATAGGTGGATATGTGAGATGTCGCTGTTAGCCTGAGCTGCACAGAATTAAATAATAGGGATCATTTAGAGAATTTGTGTCAATTTTAGTGGGGTGGTCCATGAGAGGGCTGTGGGAGGGGACTCTTTCAGTACAACAAGTCTCGTCTATTGAAGGGACAGGAGTTCCTTTATCAGGGAAGCCTGGCCATTTAGGACCAACTTAGCCTGCAGTCAGCTGCACACATTCAATTACGAGACCTACTGGGAAAGAAACCGGTGATTATAAAGATCAGCAAGTGGCTCAGTTCTGACTGAGAGCTGCAGGGGGGAAGACAGGATCCTGCAAGAGGCCTGAAGCAGAGGGATTAAAGAGAAGACAGTAGGGAGTATATGTTTCTTCAATTTCCTCACCTGTGGTAGGCAGGGGAACTGTTTTGTTTTGATGTTTGCCTAAGCTTCATGCTGGAGAATAAATTGTATCCTGAAAAAACACAGAGTCCCTCCTGCTCTGGGGAAGGCTGAGCAGGTCATTTTTAATGAAAACCTCCACTGACACTATGATTTAGCTGATAATATTACTTTAATGCCTCCAGTACATCCAAGAACGATAAGAGGTGCTTTTTTGTGGTTGTTTTCATCTTCTCTTTTTTTAACATCTATGTGTTAGTCCTTGTAATATCCCACTGGGCCACATCCTGTCCTGAAAACTATCCTTTCATGACACCTATAGCATAATGGACCTGTCAGACTCTCCGTATTACAAGTGCTGTGGGTTCTGGAGTAGCATCAAGTTGTGCATCTTTGCATTGACTTCTCCATCGTCCCCACAGGAGAGTGAGATTTTAACTATCTCAGAAAGAGCCCTGGGAATCTTGAGCGTTTGTATGATATAAAAAGATGCTTACCTTTTTGCCCCATTCCCCACTCACTTTCAGCTGTGCAAAAAGCAGCTGCTTCCTACAGGCTTTCAAACAGATTTGCTGCTCAATTATTTTAACACGTGCTTTTTACGGCAGGAAGAGACTATCAAGGGCATTTCCCAAACTATTTTACTTCCAAGATATTACTTATCTTTACTCTATTTTTTTAATAACTTTATAAATTAGTTTAATTCTAGTGAGCAGCAAAACCTGCTGCTCAGGAAGCAATTAGCACTTATTAGCATGCAGAACTGGGTATTATTTTGCTGAGTGTACTATGTTTTAGAATAAACAATAACAATGTGACATTCAAATTCCTTGAGTGTGTTGACAAAAACATATTTAGTCAATGGGGCTGCCAGTAAACAGCACTTTTTGACGAGCAGGCTATCCTACTTATCACTTTTCATATTCACAAACGTGACAAATTAACAGAGATTTTGAAATATAGAACCAGACAGCAGAATAAAAAATGTACCTTGCTTAGGAGCTTCTGGCCCTAATCTCAGCTTTGGTCTTCAGAACACAACACATCTTCTTCTCTAGGAGTCCACATGTACTCTTCCTCGCACATAACTAAGGAAATGCAGCAGTCACTGTGTGTAAACTAGGTGCATCTGGGCAATATAAATTGCTTTCTGTATTAGGCACTGGTAGGACAGTCCCTGAGGTACTACACTAATTTTGGAAAGAAAGACACTTCTATCATCTTAGTTAAGTCTTGAACAACTATATTTTTAGGTAGGTCAAAAAAGTAAGGCAACATTACTTTCTGGACAGAAAGAAAACGATGGCAACAGAAAAATACAGAATGACACGAAGACAGAGAGCTGTCACTCTTGTTATTCAAAGTTTATTAAACATGAAAATTGTAATATCAAAAACTGCTGGTTAATCCTTTCTCTTGCTAAGTTAAGAGGGACAATCACTATATCATCTTTTAGCCAAACCTTTATAAACTTGGGGTTCACACTTCTCTCATTCTGTCTAAATTTTGGGCATGATTCCTGCAATGTCTATTCCCTTAAATACATTATCCTCACAGAAGAAGGCCATGAGTAGATCAAAAGGCCTTAGGAGGCCAGGATGATCAAGACATACAATCTCCTGTAAAAGAATGACCATACGACTTCCCTAAGCTAACTCATGTTTGTATTTTTAAGGAAATATAGTGTTTTATTTTAAAATTGCCAGTGATGAATGATTGCTGCTTTTGGGCCTATGTTTTGTTCTGTGCCTAGTGGAGAGTAACAGTAATTAGCAACTATTGAGAAAATCTGAAGCTCTGAGGTAATTCCAAGAAATGGCTGAACATTTGAATGATTACCTGTAGGGACTATTTACTTTTTAATCCTCATATTAAAATTTAGGAACTATTATGATGGGGAAAGGCAGGATAAAACCATTAAAAATAAAACCAGTAGATTTTTAATACTTAAAAATATGCTTTAATTTTAATCAGAAAGTTCACTGTATGAAGTTTGCCAACTATTTATCAGTCAAATTTCCCCACTGTGAAGCTGCACTGTGTTACTTTTGGGATGCCTTTAGTCTGTTATCTATGTAATGAAAAAGCAACATTGGTTTCACCCTCACATAACCTAAAAGCGAATGAACAGAGTTTTCTTTACTTTCAAAAAATTCTCCACCCTCTAAAATCAAGATGAGACCAAGCATGCAAAAAATCCAAACTTCTTATAGAAGACCTAATGAAATACTAACTACAGAGAGGGACTGTTAAATAAATACTATAATTATTTTCTGTGCATATGGGTACTTACCATTTGTCTTATCTCATCAGCTGAAATTTCCTTAGCCATCTGTCCAGAGGAAGACCATCTTTAAGATTTTTCAAGGTCATGGGTAAGCATGAAGTGCTATTACAGTTTGCTTCATCAACTCTTTGTTTGAGACCAATGAGCAGATGAAGCTCAAAACCAAATTTTCTTATTTCTGCACAAATACTGATTTTGCTCCCATCTCCACTCTCAAATATACAAAGGCAGTGACAACCTGAAGTCACTGGGTATCGGATTCATCATCAAGCCACAGCCATATGAAAGCATAGCAGCTAGCCCAGTGCTGGGCCAAAACTAAGCAATGTCGTATCTGGGTTGGAAAAGTTGCAAGGAGGAGAGGAAAGCCGCGTGTTGCTGACAGAGTCGTCAGTAGAGCAAGAAAATGCAGAGCACGGTCATGAAGAGAGAAGGCTTCTGGCAACGGTATGTGTTGAAGAGCCCTGAGGAGAACAGAAGCAGATGTGGAGACCTGCTGGCAGTGCTGACACACGGTGCTGGAGGCTTTCTCCCTGGGAGATGGAGCACGGAAAGAAGTCAAATAGTGTCTTGTAGCCGTCATAGCCTTGTAGTGGGCGGTTTGAATCTGCTCCACAAAATAGGAATTCTGTGCAGTTATTACAGTGTCTTTTGAACACAGAAGGCTTGGAGGAAACAACGAAATACTCTTTTTCAGGAAAACCCTGCGCAAAATCTCAACCTTTGGAAGAGCCCTAGCAGCTTCAGTATCAGTAGGTTCACCCAGATAAATATTTGCTGTATGTTTGCAGTCCTCTAAGAATTCTGTTTGTTTCAAAAGGTGAAACAGAAGATTTGCTAAGTGAAAAATCAACAGGGAAATATAAGGAAGTGTTTGGGAGAATCTGGATGACTTTGAGAAATGCAGATTTTGACCCATTTTGTTCGTTTAACCAAGAGTAACTCAATGTAATTTTAATTTTATAGCAAAGAAGAAAAAGGGGAATTAAAAATACTAAAACTAAACCACTGTAAATTACACCAAACCAGTTAAGAGTAAACAACATGATTAGAAAACCAAAATAATAATGCATTGTAAATCAGTTGGCTGCAACATTGGTGTTTTATTATTCTAGGCAAACTATAGTCATTCCTGACTTCATAATCCTAAACAGAAACTTGAAGGAAGTGGGTTTCAATGTAATTTCAAATTATGTATTTTTTTATAAGTCTTCAGATTATATAAATTAATCCATTTTATCTTACATTTGCAAAGGAGTAATTGCATGTATTTGCTACATCTCAGCAGTAAATATGAGTAAAATATTCACAAGGGGTGAAAGAGCATCCTGTAAATATGCTCTTAGGCATCTCAGTATTAACTGGCTTTCGTATGTTCTACAAATCCCCAGACGCATTCATTTCAGAAAGGAGTTTAAATAAAAATAGTTCCTTCCATAGTGCTTGAAGAAAAGAAAGCAGACTTCTTTAGTTGTCATTGTGCTCAAGTTCAATTCTTGATGAATGAAAATAGAGTGAAGTGGGGTGATGAGGATCAACAAACATAGAATCATAGAATGGTTTGAGTTGGAATGGTCCTTAAAGATCATCTAGTTGCAACCACTCTGCCATGGGCAGGGACACCTCCCACTAGACGAGGTTGCTCAATGGCTTCTCAAGTTTATAATTTTGCACTAACAGATGTTTTAGGGTAAAAGAAATTAAGTTTATGGTTACATAGCAACTCCTCCTTTCCCTCTAGTGTCAACCAATTCGTAGCCTTAAAAGCCAATTTTGTGATGACTTTTAAACTAAAGAAAAACAGCTGCTTCCCCTCTAAGGGTTAATATTCTATTTTATTAACCTTTCTACACATCTTCTTGTAGTTTTAATATACAGGGAGAAGGAAATCAAATAGATAAGGCACAGCAATAGATAAAAGATTATCAGTGGTCACAAGAACGGATAGAAAGCAGAAGGTACTCATACAGCGGAGAACTGTAGCCAGTTAGCTGAAACTGATAGTGAAAGATTAATCCAGCTAAGGAAATTAGTTTCTGGTCAGTAAAAAGTAATTGAAATGCTATATATTAATGCCGGCATTCTCAGTGGCAAAATTGAGGAATAAGAATTGTTGGTGCAGGAGCTAAAAAATAATATTCTGCAGGTAACAGAGGCATATTAGAACATCAGCTGTGGCAGGAACAAAGGTATGAAGATATGCGTTGTTTAGGACAGACAGAAATAAAGACATAAGGTGATTGTATCTTGAGGATATGAAAAACTTCAGGAAAGAAGAAGATATGAGATGCATAAAGCACAATCTTTTGGAGTCAAAATCATGTGGGGAAATATAAAAGATGAATTACAGGTAGGATACTGGGTGGTTTCGGGTCAGATATAGATAGGGGATTGTATGGATAAGGATAGGGATCTTCATGGAGTTTCTAGAGAGAAATATTACTAACAGTTATATATCTATGATAATCTTCAGAGCTACTGGAGGTAGACTGACAAATAAATGAAGCAAATATTCATAGAATCAGTTAGTCCTGGAAATGGTAGTTGAGAGATTTCCTCAGCAAAAAGTTAGAGTACAAAAGAGGAAATGCTATTTTAAACTTAGGTTTGGTAAGTAGTTAAGATACAGCTGGTGTTAAAAACAACCAAAGTTGGAAGATTGTAAATCAAATGGTAAATAAATATAATAACTAAGGTACTTGATTTTGAAATGGCAGACTTAGGAAAAGAAAAAAAAGAAATGAGTTGTGGAAGATCAAGCAAACTGCTGAGGGACAGAAGGGTGACAGAAGCAAAGAATTTATTTCAGTTGAAGGTAGTATAAATACGCAGGATCTACATCTCAGAAAAGGGCATAGAAATCCTTGGAGAAAAAAGACTACACTTACCAGCATGAATACCTTGAGATAGATATTGGAACCATATATAGTACCTGAAAGGAGTGGGAAAAAGGAGGGATGATCAGCAAAGTATGTCAAACTGGAAGTCAAGAAGTATAGGGAAGTATTAAAACAAAGACAGCTTGCTCTTGGGGACAGAAGATGGAGGTGACTAAACAGTGATGATATGTGAGAGAAGAGCTAGTGTGGGATTCTCAAATCGAATTAATATTTATCTTCAGCGTTCAAGTTACAAAGACATTATTGGCCATGAAAGCAAAACCAAAATAGGCATATGAATGACGACAGAGATGGAGTTTATCCCACAAAGTGCATGCTAGTTGAGGAGACTGGATAATCTTAGCCCAGAAAAGTTAGTACAAGATACTGGGGGTCCCTCAGCATTTTTATTATTTTTTTTATCTGTCTTCTGATTTATGATTAGACTAGGTTATTCATTTGAGGGTAGTCACAGCCAGAGACAACAGCAAAGGTAGAGAGAACCCATATTGACAAAGAGGTTAGAATGTCCTGGGGATCTGCCATTGAGCATCCCTTCACAAGGATTACAAAAGGCTTTAAAAAGACTTGAAGAATAGTAAAATGGAACCGGACACAAATGAAAAACTGAATACAATGCAGCATAGTTTTAACAAATTAAGATCATGCCACGCTAATTACTTCCTCTGTTTTTTTCCATAAGTAAACTCATTTGACTTATAGGAAATAATTGATGATGGTGAAGAGAGAATGGAGGAATTGAAAGACTGATGAAGAACTCACCAAACCTATTAAACACAACAATGAGAGTTTATTATTTAAAAGATTATTAGAGGAGTTTCTATGAGATAAATTTGGGACTCAAGTTTTTAAAATATTTTCATTAAGGATCTTAGTAGAAAAAATGACAGGGTATGGATGAAATCAACTGATGTTACAGATTCAGTAAATGCACTCAACATGAAGAAGGAAAGATCAATATCAGGAAAAAAATGTCACCCTTGGTTAGAGTAAAGAAAAGAAATAGGATATATTCACCTTTAAAAAAGGCAAGTTCTGCACTTGGAGACAAAACATACTTCAGCTTAATAGGAATTCACTCTCTGAAAGCAACTAAAGACAAATATGAACCTGTATTGATAGAGAGATGTCCAGTAGACTTAGACAAAAATTGTTTGAGTATATAGAACCTGAAAAAATTTCATGTCAAATATTATGCTCACTTCCAGTTGCTCAAACTGTCAGACATGCAAAGATTGTCTCTAGGGAAATAGAAAGCATGCTAAAAAGAAGCCTAAAAAAGGTTGGGTCTCAGCACAAAAGTTGGAAGTAGACATCATTCTCTGTAAAATGCATAAAATGCATTAGCTGGTAAACATTGTCTTACAAAGAATGCCAAGAATTCATAGAAATTCTCAGATTGTGTCTTGAGGTTGAATCATGGTGCCTCACAATTCAAGCAAGACACTTGAGTCCCTTCCATGCTATTAATGGCTACTTAGCCGGCTTTTTGCTGACCTCATTGCATTCCAATTCCCTGCCTGCTTAGTCTGAAGGAGATGGTCCACCTCTGCATTTGGCATTGCTCTCTGGAGATCAGCAGCCCCTTACATACCTATGAGAAAATGGCACTAACTATATAGGTGAAGATTCATTCACAAGGTCTGCATTTGACCGTGTTCAAAACTTTGTTGTTATTTTCTAGCAGCACAACATTGGATTAAAACCTATGCATAAGCCAAGTTTAAAATACGAATAATTAATGTTCATTCTTATAAAGACAGCTGCACTTGCTGATGCACAGGAGATAAGAAAATGCATTCATATTTGAAGTTACACATGTCAGTCCTCATGTAACCCTGAGGAATCTTTTCTTCCAGGAGCACAAAGTGTATGTGGCTGTTGCGTTCTTGCTGCCAAACCCCCTGCTGCTCCCACTTAAGTAGAGAAGTTTTAGCAGTTACTCTGCGCTCTGAAATTTACATTGGTTTTGCTACATAACCTTTCCTAGCTGGCTACTGTCCGATTGCTGCATTTGAGGAGATACTAGCACAGTCCGACCTAATGAAATCATGCGTAGAGCCAGAGTTCCGGATAGTTTGGGCTTTATTCATCAGGAGAAAGGTTCAGCAAAACTTAGTTCTGCTCCCATCAGTCAGATTTGCTCCTTTCCCAAATCAAAATGAAGTTTCTGGAAGAGGCTGCAAACATGGGAGAATCATAGTGGCAAAGCAGACACCCTTCATGGGAAGGTTTCATTCATTAACTACAACAGACAGGAATTTATTTGTTTTTTCTCTCCATAACATGTGATATTTGGTTTTGTGTTTTGTGTAAAAATCAATCAATTAATCTGGAGGGTTTTTCTGCATTAATAGGTCAATAGAATAGGAGGAATTAGAAAAACAGCCACAAACTATATGTTGAGGAAGAAATTAGTTTATCCCAATGTAGGTGGAACTGCACAAGAAAGTGAGGTGGTAAAAGAGCCATTCTGGATTTAGTCCCTGGTTTCCTGAACCTGTGAGCGCAACTTTCATCAAATCAAACAAGCTTTCCTCAATCAATGAAAAAACCATGGAATTAGACCTTCATGCAAACTATTGTCGCCTTTAAGTCTCCTGAAACACCAGGCATTATTCCCAAAGGTCAGGCAGGTTAATGAAGGTGGACACCTCCTGGTCTTTAGGACACTTCTGAAACTGCATGCTCTAAGAATGTGTGTTGCTGTAATGCTATTGAATTGAAAAATAATAGTAAGAAGCAGAAGATTAGTAGAAAACTCAAGGGAATCTGGGAGGCTGCATCATGCTGGATTTTTCAACTTGAGCCTGTAAGATCCAACACAGTGGGTCTCTATCACAGTCTCTCACCTTCATTTCTAACCTGGGCCCTACATATATTAGAGTTCAGGGAGATCTATTCATGAAAGAGTTAATAATGAGCATTTTCTTCTTCATCACCACCTTCCAGTGGTAATCTCAGAGCTGCAGAGAATTGATTTGAGAAAACAAAAATCCAAGATGCTGTTCCCAAGCTGTTGAGCTGGTACAGTGAAACAACCCAGTAGCTGAATATTCTCGCTGTTTGCACAAGATAACCATAAACATCAATTCAGTGTTTTTAAATACAGCAGCAAATGAAACAAGCTGCAAAACCTGACTGTATCTTCCATTTCTTGTCATATGTGACAGTGTGAAACTAATATTAATTGCGAAAAGTATTCCATGGAAATTAAGGAATTTCCTGGTCTCCTGCTTGTACAGAGTTTAACATGGAACTTGTCACTGAACTAGTAAAGCAAGGTGTAGCAGCCAGGATTTCTACCTTACCACCCTGCAGAGGTGGGCAGAAGTAGTTGGGATGAAGCTGGAAATTTTCTGGCTGTTTCAAGTGGCTTGGTTTTTTTGTATGAAATACTTTGTTTTATAAATCAATAACAGAAAGCCCTAAGGACAGCGACTAAAACTCTGGCAGAGGTGAGAACATTATTCATCTTCCTTGGCTGGTTGTTCAGCCCACTGGCATACAATCTTACATGGAAAGCAATAGCCATGCCTAACAGGAATGGATGATAACTTATCTAAAGGCTATATCCATTGGGTCTGTATTATTATATTGCAGGTAAAGGGAGTTTTGCAATTGACTCAAATAAAATGAGGATTTGGCTCTGAGTGAGATTACTTACGAGTGGGATAAAGTAACTTCAGGTTTTAAAGCTACATCAGAAAGATAATAATTACATCTTTTATTATTAGAGGCTGAAACTCATCCATGTGTATCAAGCCAGGACAAAGCTTTTATGCTACTGTATATAATTTAGAGATTGCCCTGTTGGAAAATATTATCTTATACTAATTTTAAAAGGTAGATAGGCTGTTATAACCTTAGTATATTTGCTTCAAGGAAGGAATCAGGAACATGTCCTCTTATAAACACAACCGGCATGTATGTATATCCAGTTCAGTCACTGTTCATTTAATTGCGTTCCTTTTCATCACCCTTACTTAATCTATTGCATGTAGGAAGAAGGGTTAGGAGAGAGAAAAGACTTTCAGAAGCACAGATACTCCCCACAACATATAGTAGAAGAAAGTGCTGGTGACTTGTTCTTGCCCAAGCTTCTGAAAATGTCCACTTTAGATTTCAAGCTCTTCAGAACAGAAACTTTTCTTTCCTAGTGTGTTTGGAAAACACTTGACACCATTATATATACCATTATAAAAACATCCATCATATACAGTTATTCCATGAATGTTGATTATTTCCTTCTGACTGACCTGAAAAATTCTTCTAACTCCTTACACTTGTACTTTGAGCATCTGTCATCTTACATCTATTCATTTGTATCTGACAAAGCTAAATGTGCCCTGCTCTTTTCATCTTTCCTTTAGCATCTTCTTGTAGTCTTTTATGTTCCTTTCTGTGCTCTCTTAGGTGTGTCAACATTAGTGATCACAGAAAAAGGGAAGACTTCAAGATGATCTAACAGATAGCTCTAAATCAGGAATTGGTTTGACAAAGTAACACAAGCTAACCTGCTCAGCCTGGTACCCTGTGCCCAGGGAGGCAAATGGCAGAAATCATCTTAAGAGACAGCTAGACATTTTTATGGTGAGAGAAAATTGAAGGAGACAGTGACGTATCAGAGGGTAAGGGGTAAGATAAGCTTAAGACAGACAGACTCTTTGGGATAACTTGGCTTTCCTTGTATAAGTAATTCTTATGCTTCTATGACATCTCTTACTTCAGCAGCTGATAATGCTTTCTATTGTACACTAAGGTAAAAAGTTTACTAATAAAATCAAATTTGATTTTTTTTAAAAGCGGCACAGAGTTGAGTTGCTTCAGGAGTTCAGGGCAGGTTAAATGTGACACATCTGAGATTTAATATTTGAAAAACTAGCTTTTCTAGCCAGAGATACTGCAGATTTAATGTGCTTGATAAATCACTGTCATTGCTACAATGGGACTGACATAGCAGGTATAGTAATAGAAGCCCAAAGGAAACGCAACATGTTGAAGATGAATGATATCAAACAATACCTTTAATGGAAAACAACTTGGACAGAAATGCCCTGAGCTGCTATGGTTCTTTATCACAACATCTTTTAAAATGTTGCATTGCTTCAACAGTAATTTTGAAATTGATGTGTAGGTGTATGAATATACTGCAAGAATTCAGAAATGTAAGTGTATCTGATATAACATATATGGCATACATTATTGAATGTAACTTTGTTTTATTTGCCCAAACCTATCCCAAAGTAAAAGCTGTGAAAATAAAGTGGTAAAGGCTGTTTGAGTTCTAAGCCCTGTACACACTGCGATATTTCCACCATATACTTCAAGTTTTAAGCACAATAATGTAGAGTACAAGCAAAAAAAAAATAGCAAGAATATCGTGATACAGACTATGGAATGTATTTTCTGAAGTAGTTTCTCAGTTGAGCAGCGTGACTACATTTGTACATGGACAAAGTTTAGCTACCAAAAAAAAGATATGCAGAATTTAGGAGAGGTATTTGCACCACTTTCAAAATTAGATTCTAAAAATGAAATCTTATAGCCTATGTCCAGACATTGTCATTGACATTTATAGTATAATATGAGAAGCCACCTGAATTTGCAAGTTCTAAGTAATAATTGTCTGTGTTCAGCTGGCATTGTACAGCACCTTAGCATGCCATACACAGAAAAGCAATGATGTAGTCACTGACAAAGAAATAAAAGTATGCAATTAAAAGTCCGTCTTGGGAAGCATGGTCTGCATTTCATTATTTTTCCAATATACCCATGACGTTTGTTTTGGGAAAAAAATCCCCACCGCTTTTATACTCAGCAAGTTTGCCTCCAGGTGTGGCTGGATGTGTTATGTATGCCTGTCCATCATTATTTGGTTATCTTTAGGAGCTAGAAATGCTTTTCAGAGAGTGTCTCACTGCTATTTCTGCCCCTGGGCTACATTGACATTATGCCAAATATAAATATTAGTAATAAATCGGATGGCAATAGACTAGGATTGCAGTAGCATTCATCGTATTGGTCTACCTTTAAAATATTTTCAAGTTAAATACAGTGCAACTTGGGGAGTTTGTGAAAGATAGGGCTCTAAGTGACTCCACCCAGCCACTGAGCACCCACCCAGCCACTCGCTCACTTGCTGCTCCCAGCAGGATGGGGGAAAGAACTGGAAGAGCAAAAGCGAGAAAAACTCGTGGGTTGAGATAAAGACAATTTAATAAATGAAAGAAAGACATGAAAAAAAAAACAGTGATGCAAAGGCAATCACTCACTCCTCTCACAAGCAGACCAATGCCCAGCCAGTCTCTGGACAATGGCCACCTTGGAAAGTCTACCCCACTAGTTTCTATTATGAGCAAGATGTTACATGGGATGGAACATCCCTTTGGTCAGTTCAGGTCAGCTGCCCTGGCTGTGTCCCCTCCCAACCTCTTGCTCACCCCCAGCCTGCTCATTGTGGGGGGCAGAGTGAAAAACTGAGAAAGCCTTGATACTGTGCAAGTACCATTTGGCAATAGCTAAAACATCATTGTGTTAACACCACCACCATTTCGGTCACAAATCAAAACCACAGCACCATACAGGCTGCTATAAAAAGAGATCACTCTATCCCAGCCAGACCATCCCCAGTGAGGAAAAGAATTACGGACTAAAAATTTTAGTCTTCATCCCTGCCTGCCAGGGAATTATCTGTTACGGGGTATAATCCTGCTGTCATTTGGGTAAGTGCAAGTAGACCTTAGACCACAGCGAAGACAGAACTAGATATTCTGTTGTCTCTTGGAAGATCTAGCTACAATATTCAAGTTGCACCTGATTAAATGCCTTTGAAGCCAAATAAAATATGAAAGTTAATTAAACTGGATGGGTGGAATTTACAGAAAGCGGATGGTGCAGTCTTCATGCCTCTCTGAAATCCAGATTCAAGACCAGGGATTTGGGACTTTTTGTCAAGATAATGCTTCATTTTGGCCATTCTATTCAAAGCTGGATATGATTTTTTATCCTCCAGCACACCTAAACCTCTGCAATACTAATGAATATTGAAACAATAAGATATGAGACTGACATACAGCCATTGACTAGAATATTTCAACAGAGGAGAATATAAACTGTACTACTCCTACAGAGTGGCAGTTAACACCAGTACTTAATATACTTACTTGGACTGAAAACCATTCAGGTGAAAACAAAGAAACAAATGAAACCCCTACCACTATTTCATTTTACATTCATAGAATCATAGAATGTTCATGGTTGGAAAGGAC
>VWZL01003117.1:91634-112233 GCA_013396915.1 Stercorarius parasiticus
CCTCCCCTGCCGCGACTTCGCACCATTTCCTCTGGTCCTGTCATTATTCACCTGGGAGAAGAGGCCAACACCCACCTCTCTACAACCTCCTGTCAGGGAGTTGTAGAGGGCAATGAGGTCTCCCCTCAGCCTCCTCTTCTCCAAACTAAACATGCCCAGTTCCCTCAGCCTCTCCTCATATGGCTTGGCCTCCAGACCCCTCACCAGCTTGGTAGCTCTCCTCTGGACACACTCCAGCATTTCAATGTCCCTCCTGTACAGAGGGTCCCAGAACTGAACACAGTACTCGAGGTGAGGCCTCACCAGTGCCAAGTCAAGACTATCATGGACAGCAAGAGTCTGTAAGGTGGACGCTGTTTATCCACACTTGAAATATGCTCATTGTTTTCCTGTGCATGATTTTGTGTATGCTTCATTCATGTTCAGTATTTATTGCCAATTTCAGATGTGCAGGTGGAAGTACCTCAGTCCTTCCCATCCCGTTCGTTATCTGCCTCCTTTCCTTACAGCAGCTCCCTCTTCTGAAGACTCTGAAGATTCTTGTCAGGAGTGAAGAGTCAGATGTTGTTTTAACAGTATTAGCTATAAAACCTGTGGTTTCTGCCTTCTAAGGCACAGCCTGTGTCAGCTGAGCCATATGAATTAAATGTATTCCCCCAAATGGATAAAAGAAAAAAACCTCACTGTACAGTTTTACAATTTTGTGAGGTTTCTGTAACAGCAAGAAAATGAAAGTTGTAGTGTTTTCTTTTCTTTAAATGATTCATTGTGGAGTGAAAATTGCAGGTCAACTTCAATGTTGGTGTAACTTCGCTGGAGGTAACTTCTTTGGCAAGATTATGTCCTTCTGTGACATTCTACCCCCCTCTCCCCCCCCATTTTCCCTAGATGTATTAAAAAGTAATGTATCCTTTCACAGACCATACACCATTTCTAAACTTAAGACAACACAAACCAAAGTAAGTTAATAAAGTTAATTTATATTCCATTCAAAGTGTCAAACATCATAAACTCTGGTGACAGAAACAGTGTGGGTTGGGATCTAATAGTCAGTATTTAATATGTAGCAGCTTAAAAAATTGATCATTTCATTTTGGATTGCTAAGAAAAAGCTCTCTGAATATGTTAGATTTATGACTGCTGAAAAACATATGAGCAATAAATCCTGCATCGGCTGCATAAGTGCGGTAAGTAATGCCAAACTGGGAAACAACTTTACCTAACGGGAATGTAAACAAAAAATTTAATTGGTCCAAGGGGATTCCTTCTGTCATTAAATATGCAGTAGAGTTTGTATGCAACAGACTTCCTCCCCAAACTGATAATAAGGTTGGATCCACAGCAGAATTGCCTGCCCCAGTGCTAGGTACACACGCAATCAACCTGTTTGTATTGTCACAACTGGTGCATCGGATTGCTCACTTTCAATATTCATTACCAAAAATAAATCAGACTTAACTGAAGTTCACAGTTAGTTGTGTTGACACTCATGTGTTGACATAATCACTGTCTCTCAGAATTCACAAAGTTGATGCACACAGGCAAATAAAAGTAACTATTTTTGCACAGTCGTCTACCATATTTTTCTAGGATTAAAATTTATAACGGAATTTGAATCACATTCTTCGCAAGACGTTGTTATATTTTATGTATGCGGCTCGAATCATTGGCACTGTCAGTTGGCACTTGTCAGAAAGGCCATCCTCTTTGTAATAGCATTCTTCTCTTTTGGGAAACTTCCTGATTTTTTTTTTTTCCTTAGTTCAAGAGATATTTGTAGAATAGAAGATTAAAAGGAGCATAAAGATCCTGAACCATCCGTATAGTATAGCTTATATAATTCATTGTACTATTGTATTTTCCTTTTCTAGGATAACTGCCAATTAGCAGGAACAGTGATCCCCTGTGAAACTTACTGAACGTCTTCATTATGTTCCTCTTCCACAAGGTATTGATCTTCTTTTTTCTAAAATTAGGACCTGTATTTACTCATATAGTCTGTAAGCATAGGTAGAAACAGCCATACAATAGAAATGCTGATGGCATTCTTTATAGCATGATAAGAAAGAAAGTCAGACATTACTTGAAATACATCAGAGCATATTAGCTCTTTTAGTTTAAATGGGAATTGCATATTGGCAGTCACTATATATGTTGCTGTGATCTGGATAAAAATAAAATGAATCATACAGTGCTACACATGGCTGCGTATTTGCTCCAGATTTTATCACACAAAGTATTCTCACCAGTGCCCATATGCTGTACTCATGATCAGGATTAACTCTTCAAAAGGAAATGCAAATAAAGGGCTAGAAATATGGGTCTTACTAGAAAATGAAGGGAGAAAGATTGGTGTTAAATAGTGGAAAATGGTATTTCTGATGATGCTTTCTTCTTTTTCCTGCCCCTAGGTTCGTCCTGGAGAAAGGGCCTCTCTCTGCTGTGCTTGCAGGAGCCCTACTGACCCTGATCCCTGGTGCGACTCCAGGTGGAGCAGGCTGGCTCCAGAGCAGCACCTCTCCCACTTGCAAAGTCCTGATGATCTGCAGTGTCTCGGACCCACCCTGCATCTCAGGCTGGGCTCACCCCAAGCCTGCATCCCTGTACCCACAGAAGTCCGAATTCAGGGGAAGCAGAGAGACAAGAACACTTATTTCTGTCTAGATGTAGGACATGGCTTCTGTGGGAGGCGGTAATCCCTATGATTACTTCATGACAGAGTGGAAGTCACAGACTTGTGGAAAGGCAGGATACAGCTTTTATGAAAAGTGGTTTCTCCTTGGCTCCTGTGAAGCCTCCAGCTCAGAGAGAACAAGAGTGCCTTCGCTCTCCAGGTGGCAAGTTCTCACCACTATAAAAGAAGATGCTTTATGCCCAGGTCCTCTTGAACTTGGACTTAAAACACTTTGAGAGCTGGAACTACATCCCAGAAAACATGATATTTCTCAACTGAAGTAGATCACAAAAGGAAGCAGGAAACAGGCACTGGGCATAAATTTTTGGACATCTGAATAGATCAAAGAGCTACATCCCAAGCAGTGTATAGGACATGATGGCAAGGATAGGCCATGAACTGTAGAGTGTTGTAGCGACATTGGAAGCCACTTTTCCCTGCTTGGGTCACATGCTGGTTCAATAATTAGTGGACATTATCTTGAGAAGTGATGAAATATCTAACAGAACAGCTTTCTCTGTCCTTCTCTTTTCCTCCCCTTTTTCAGAACGTAAATTACCCTCTGCTTTTGTTCAGTCTGGCTTATTGTTTGATTTCTCACTCCTCTCAGAGCTAACAGAGAGAGTATTCATGAACTTTCCTATCTTGCCCACGGGCAAGAGAGTCCCTGTGTGAGAGTCTCTGCTCACCTTCTGTTGACACTGATACTACATTGTTTCTTCCTAATGCCATTTACCTATACAGAAACTGGTGTGTTATTAATGTTAAAGGCATTTTTCCCCCTCTCTCTTCTTTTCCTATTGCAGAAAGGTCAACTTTCCAAATCGCCTTGGTGATTTCACTGTCCCTGAAGGTGGAAAGTCCTTCCTACTGCACATCTCCACCTTGTTTACTTCTCTCCATCCATCTCCCTCCACGTTGCCCCCTGCATTGAGTCAAAATGACTTAATGTATAAAGAAAATCATCAGAGCACTAGTATTTTTTATATTTGCCGTACAAAACCAACATTTAGTCATGACAGCATTCTTGGGCTAGAACGGTGATAGAAAGAAGGTTCAGAAGCTTGGACCTATAGACTGTACAACATTGGCACTGGTTTGGTTTCCTCTTCATTGCAAGTTCTTTTGATACCTTAGTTGCTTATTCATATAATATTTCATCTTTAGTTTAACATTAGAATGGCTTATATAGCAGAGTTTATAGCAAAGCATAAAATACTTCTGTTATGTTTGACGTCTTCTGTGTCTGTCTATACCCAGACTCCAGCTATTCCTGTTTACTCTAAGTAGTGGAAGCTACCTCTGGCATTGAGAACGAGAACTCTAGATTGCTGAAATTCAGATGGAAGTTTTTATCAGAATTGTTGCCAACATTTTTTACTAGACACAATTTCAAACTGAAAAGCATTGAGCAGACTTTAAATGGTTGGATTACAGTTACTTTTAAAAGCACAGTTTTTATTAAAGGAGAAAAATGAGCAAGCTGTGGTACTCTTTGCTATCTCTTAATGCCATCTTCTGTGTCGTGACTACAAAGGACATTATAATGGTGAGAAAGGTACATTTTTAAGTGATACAAATAAGCCAACCATCAGTAAGCAGGAAAATATTCACTGCTGAATAATATTTCTTAAACCAACCCTCCTCTCTTTTATTTACCTGAGGAGGTAAAAATATATAAAAAATTCTTACCTCTCCTTCCCTTAATAAATGAAATGTGAACTGCATTTCAGTGTGTGTGAGAGAACAAAGATCGACTGTCCCCTGAAGGCATTTGGTAAGATAAGAAATAACCTTAAGGCAATATTGTGACTTTTGCAAATATTGCTGTTTTGGAGATGTAGGATAATGAAGTCCATTCCTTCAGTTTTAGCTGCCGGAGGCATTCTGCCCACAGAGGACAGAGCTTATGTTTCACATTTCTTGCCTTTCATGGATAATGATAGAACTAAGAAATCTTTGACATATTAAAAGAAATTTTGTACAAATCCCTGTAGCCTCACAATTTTAAACTTTTTTTAAATAGGAAAGCTTAATCACTTAAATGGGGAGACATAAGGCTATTTCCAAACTTGTTATAGGAAGGAGGATTCACTGTCCTGAAATTTGATCATACAGACTGGGTAATGGGGAAAATGAGGTGGACCCAGTAGTACCATGAGCTCTGCAGATATAAAAGTGCCATTTAAAAAAAGATAAAGCCTGACCAAGTAGCTAATTTTTGAGAAAAATATAAAAAAATTCTGTCTTACTAGAGAAGTATTTCAAGGTTAGATCCCACGGCACTGTCAAAGACAGCCCCTGCTGTAAGGCGGTTATGATCCTGGAACATGACCAAATCTAGCACTGAATACAGTGCACATGGAAATTAAAATAGCTTAGATGATAAAAATTTGGGTTATTGCTACTGCGTCTATCTCAAAGATGAAGAGTCAAATCATTTGCAATATAGCAGAAAATTGGGACTGAAATAAAAATCTGTAAATTTATGAAGTATAAAAGTTTTTTTTTCCTTATTCTGCTAGCAAAAGCTTTCCAATACTTCAGCATTTTCAGCTGAGCCCAAGATCATGGGGGAATTCACAGACAAGAATTATTCCCAGAGTTAAAAACATAGAATAAAATTGTGCCTGGAACACAACATTAACCATTACAAGCTCCTGAGGCAACCTGCCTATGGATTTCTGAGACTGTGACACAAGTTGTTGAAAGTGAGGAGGCATTGCGTTCCTTCTCTGCATCACTGTGAGCACACTGCAGTGGGAAGCAGGCCCAGTGTTTTCAGAGAATGTGTAATAAAAGAGCATAACTCTATCTCCAGTGCTTATTAGTCACTTGCCACTGGTTTCCTGCTTGAGAATCACAACACTGTGTAGTTCAGGTGTAGCCCGCTAACCACATTTCTCTTTCACTCATTCTTCCAAGACTCAAAATAATCCCAAACGAGATGAAGTGGGTCAATACATTCCCAAATATTCACTGAAGCAGGAAATGTAATCTCATGGAATCCTGATTGTCTGCTCAAGAGACTACTAAAAAAAGTGGATGCTGTGCATACTTGTTTAGGCTCAAAGACACAGAGACAAATGAAATTTGCTTGCATCTCACTCATCGGGATTTGACCTTTGTTTTTTATTTCTGGTGTATAGATGTGACAATAACAAGAATTATTTCTGCAGACATGGATAACCACTAGAACTAATATTCCCATGGCATTAGATTCATATAACATTACACCCAAGGCACGAAGTTCTAATATTAGTTAGTTAAGTCACAGCCTAATGAATTTCACATACAGCAAACATCCTTTCAGGAAAACCAAACAAATTTAAAGTCTTTAAAGAATACTGGTTACCTGGTTTGTCTAGATGAGAACACCAAGTATGCTGCACTCTAAATTACCAGGAGTATTTGATTAGGCCATGATGGTTTCAAATACTGAGTTTCAGTATTTGCCAGACAAGAGCAATAGTCCAAATTTGACTCAGACTGTTGTCTTCTGGCTAAGTTGAACAGCAAAAAGCCTAGGAAACTTAATAAGCTTAGTTGACACTGAAATAGAATTTCAGCCTAACGAGTGAGAAGGGATATTGTTCAGTTAGTGTCCCTTGAGAGGCGTAATCAAGAAATATGAATGCTCTGTACTCTTTCCAAAGGCACCTAAATTTGCATCATAGTTGTGTGCATATTTCTCCATGTCTATACATGATGCAAGTGCTTGTGTGATGAGTTGTCAAACTGGAACAAGTTGACTCACATAATCCCAGTACAGTTATTTCTCAACCCAGGAACACCACTAGGGATTAAAGAAGAGAAGTCCATGCATGTGAAACTCCTGAATACCTTCAGTGACGAGAGAGTGTTCGGTTACAGCGGTCTCCATTTCTGCATGGACTCTCTCTGTCTCCCTGTCTAATGGGTCCCCTGGATTCAAACAGAGATTCCTGGTTGAGCATCCCTCAAACAAGTTACAAGAACAAGCAAAATGGTTTCTGATTATATTCTAGTGTTGTTACCTCATCTATCTTTTACTTATGTTTTCCATCTGGAATTATTTTTACGAGTATCTCAAGCATCTCTTCCTTTCCCCTTTCCCTTCCCCTCACCCTTCCCTTTCCCCTTGCCCTTCCCACTTCCCTTTCTCTTTCTTTTCCCCTTCCCCTTCCCTCCCCTCCCCATTGATTTCCTGAATTTTGCACAGCATTAAAATGCCTATAAATCTCTAAATCATGCGATGTGTTTTGTTGAATCCAGGACACATCATAATCACATCTTAGTTCCTGGTATCAAAAAGAAAATCGACCCCATAATTGGATAAAGATTCTGACAGTGTCAAAATTTTGACAGTTGGGGCACTATTTTTCCTCCGTTTGGTAATGTGAAGTGCTGCTTTCTCTGCCCAGTGGTAAATTTAAAATTATCTCATTTGCTGCAGTCTGTTTGAACTTTCATTTCTCACCTTTCCTGTCAATCAGGGAATGCAGAAAGGGAAATAACTTCTTGGTGATTGGACACATGGAGCTTTAATCATCTGTCAGCTGCTGTAAATCAGCAGAAAGAACAGCCAAAGACTTAGTTCAAAAACTATAACCAAAGCGTCTGAAACCCGTCAGATCTGTCTGATCGCTGGATTAAATTTAATAAATAAAAAAAAAGATTAAAATTTAAATTAAAAAGTGCAGTGGGCATCCAAAGATGTTAAATACCTAAGGGAGACGTTATAATGAGCCTACACTTAAAAGAATATGTATAACCTAATGGTTAATTAGACTTTGGAGGACATAATGTGCCGAGGAATTTGGTTAAATGGAGAATATCATAAATTAATTTCTCTGATTAGGGTTTTTTAATGCAGATACAATCAATCCCATAAGCTGGATTCTCACACTGAATGTCCTCTCTGAGGCCACCATAGCCACCATCTCCTCCTTTCTAACACCAGAAGTAAGAAAAACAAGTTGACAGAGATTAAACTGAAATAGAGTTTGAGTTAAGTGAGACTTACTGTGTACTTGCTGCTGTTAACTCCGTAAACATACCTCTCTCTAATTTAAAATGTGGTCAGGTGTCTAGATGAAGGAGTGGTCGCTCACTGTGTCTCACTGCTGACATTTCCTGGCTCTTTCTGGGTTTTGTCATCTTGCTCTTTCCATCCCAGCTGGAACGCCCAACCTGTGCTAAGGAGAGCAGGGTGAGTCAGGGAGCAGGTTTTCTCTCTGGCCAAGCTATTGACAGCAGTAGGTTATTTCATTTTGGCAGTTCTCCACTTCTCAAGGCCCTTTTTCTTTGCTCACTTATCCAACGTTTACCTGTCTTTCAGATTCCATAAATGTTTGCCCGTATGATCATTTACATCAATTTTTGTGCTAAGTGTTTACAAATTCAGATTTGTTGCCTCTTTTCAGCCTGTAAAACGTCCGTTCTCACGGTTAAAGGAATTCATGTAGTTTTCCTAAAGGAACTATGATGTTTTTAAGTTTTTCATTCATGACAGAAAATGAATTTCAAGTCAAAACGCAGTTTAATGAATACTGACAATGCAATTAAAACTTTTCCTATGATGGGTAAATCCCAAGGAATTTGTTGAGAAACAAACAAAGGTAGTTATGAATCGCAGCTCCTTTTTCTTTGCAGAACATAAAGAATGCAAATTAAGAGGCAGAGACAGTCATGAGCGAAACATCCCACTACATCATCATCAGAGAAACTTATCTTCATTCTTCAAGTACATTCATATCTTTTTCCCCGTTGCTTTACTGTTCCTCCATGGATCAGTGGAAATATTAGAACTGATTTCTCCTCTTGAGGCAAGTAGTCAAAAGAAGTAATTCTGATAATATCAGTGAGCGATAAACCTCAAAAAAATATGGAAGAATAGTTACGATAAGGCTCAGCGCTCTCCCGTGTGGAAGATCCCAAGGCCCGTTACAAGTGATGCATGCAGGCATGACTACTCTGTCAAACAAGCGCAAAGACCTTCGGGATGCAGCAGTTGTTTTAACAAGGCGATATAATGATGCTATGGGATGCAGGTGAAGTAAGGCAGATGCAGCTAGATCGGTGGGAACATTTACGTGCTTAGAAAATAAACATCTGCAAAGTTGATGTTTCCTTTCAGAAGTTCAAAATAATTCACTACTTACCATTCCCCTTCTCAAAAAGTGATGTGTAGTCTAACTGATTTGTTACTGTTAAGTGTCTAGAAAAGTGGAAGGGTGAGATGTGTGGTAGAACTTAGGTGAGGTTCATCATATTTGTATTATTTCAGAACAATCAGGGTAGCAAATTCCAGGCCCCTGGAACTTAATGGCAAACATATAGTCAGAAATACTTTCAAATATTTCAAAATGCACTGATACACCTCACGCGCTGGTTTCTGTGGTGCTCTGAGGGGAAGGGAGGAGCATTACAGTTTTGTCCCCAGTAGCTGCGTGCATTGGTACACTACACGTCACCAATCCCGACCAGGTGAGACCACAATAGAAATGGGTAAAAATAAATGTGAAACAAAACATGAAGGACACGTTGTCGGGGAAAAAACCCACCCAAATTCAGTGGTGAGTGACGTTTCATTATGTTACTTCGGAAACATCACTTATTAGGGCAAAACAGAGAAGTTGTTGCTGTACAAACAGTGATCAGAGGGGGAAAAGATGAGAAAACAAAGACTCCTGGCAACAGATCTCTGCCGCATCAGTCTACCAAGCAGTTATAAAGGTTATTACTTTAGCAACATACTGACAAGTGCAGACACTATTCAAAATGCTATCAGCATAAAGAGGGATTTTTAGAATCATATTTTATGAACCTTTAAAATAGTCAGGTTTCCCTATGAACTGATCAGCATTTTTGTTCAAAAGTAGCATACAGAATGGAAGAAGGAAGATCATTCCCTGCAGTAATATGCATTTTGTAAATGTATCCCTTAATTAACCAAAACAACTTATCAACAAGCATTTAAGGAAACTTTTAAAAACACATAAATAATCAAAAGCCATTTACAATTCACAGCTAGTCTCCTTAAAATATTTGCACAATTTATAATTTTATTTTACAGTCAAATTTTGCAACTATGATTTTTTTCCCACAAAAGATTTATGTGTAATTGCAAATGGTGGATAAGTTTAGCAATTATGGTACTCTTTTACAGCTTATTAGACACAGCTTAGAAACAGTACCACTGAATTCAACGGAAGATTTCGTAACATATATTGATTAGTCTCCAGCAGTTAGTTATATTTAATATGAATGTTTTTCAGTTAATTTGTATTATTATTATTATTTTATTTTATTTTATTTTATTTAAATATTTAAATTTGATTTAAAAAATGTTTTGTTTAAAATTTAATTTGTTTAAAATTTTATTTCATTTCTTGTCATTTCACTTTATCCTTCTCTTCTCTTCTCTTCTCTTCTCTTCTCTTCTCTTCTCTTCTCTTCTCTTCTCTTCTCTTCTACTCTATTCTATTCTAGTTTGNTACAGTCAAATTTTGCAACTATGATTTTTTTTCCCACAAAAGATTTATGTGTAATTGCAAATGGTGGATAAGTTTAGCAATTATGGTACTCTTTTACAGCTTATTAGACACAGCTTAGAAACAGTACCACTGAATTCAACGGAAGATTTCGTAACATATATTGATTAGTCTCCAGCAGTTAGTTATATTTAATATGAATGTTTTTCAGTTAATTTGTATTATTATTATTATTTTATTTTATTTTATTTTATTTAAATATTTAAATTTGATTTAAAAAATGTTTTGTTTAAAATTTAATTTGTTTAAAATTTTATTTCATTTCTTGTCATTTCACTTTATCCTTCTCTTCTCTTCTCTTCTCTTCTCTTCTCTTCTCTTCTCTTCTCTTCTCTTCTCTTCTACTCTATTCTATTCTAGTTTGCTTTATTTTATTTTATTCATCCAACTGATCAATAGTTCCTAGTAGGCTCAGCTTTTGGCATCAAAAGCTCTCATTTTCCTTGGTGATATCACATCGTACAAATTATATCGGCAAACCCAAAACCGTGACTTGCACATTTCTCTAGGATAGACACTTTGCTAGTTTTCATTTGTTTTCTTGACGTTCATAGAAAGAACTACATTTTTTTTTATTCCTGTGGACAGCTTCAGTGCCCACCCTTCTCCAGCCTACAGAATGAATGCAGTTTGTAGGCTGCAATATGAGAAATGTTGCAAGTTTTTTATTATTATTCAGTTAAGATGAAATGCTTGGAGTTCAGGAAATAAGCACTTAAAATAACCACTCCATAGAGAATTTTCTGTGCTTTCTGATTCATGGGAAAGCAAGCTCCTGGTTCTGGGCAGAGATACTCAGAGCAGCCTCCAGAGTCAGGAAACCCTGTAGGTAAGGAAGGGAAGAGTTTGGGGAACGTGTGGCGGCGGCTCCTCCAGCAGACCTCCAGCTGGAGGTGGTGTGGGAGCTGTGCGCACAATGGGTGTGCTGCAGTGGGTGTACCCGGAGTGATGCTGTGCTTCCTCCTTCCCTTCACCCCTCCACGGCTCAGCTGGGCCAGAGTGGTGGCAGCTCTTTGATCACTGAGATGGGTCCCGATAACGGTGTCTACACCTGGGGGAGGACAGGAAGCCTTGGTGGGAAAGAGGAGAGGGTACCAAATGGAGTGGCTATCCAGATTTGTGCTGGATCCCTGCAGGCACTCAGCGAGGGCTTTTGCGGGAGATAGGTGGTGTCCACCTGGGTGGCCCTGCAGAGAGCCATGTAACCGCAGGATGTCACCTACTGGTTCAGCCCACTCAGCAACCGAACTTGCATTATTTTTATTTATTTTTATTTTTCTTCCCACAAACTTTTCAGACCTTCTTTGCAAGTAGAAAAGGATGCAACTTTTGGAGTTGTGAGGACAGGAGGCTTCCTAGCCTGTTAGAATTTTTCTTAATCCTTTTCTCCGTTACTGCAAAGGCAGAAGAAAGCAATGGATTCAGCCACAGTGCTGTTCAACAGCGTAACTACATCTCTCACCCTGGCAGCTAGCACCAGTACAACATACTTCATGAACAGTTACTTTGATGGACTGTACCCCTGTGACATTGGACAGGAGCCATAATGGCAGGCAGTAAGTCCATCAAACGGATTCACATTGAAAAAGCTGCAGACCTTGTCAGGGGGTGACCTATGTGTGACGGCATGACCATCAATTTTTGTCTTTTGTGATTTTTTTTTTCCTTTTCATCAGCAAAGATTAGTCTTAATTAAACACTAGCTGTTAGATCAAAGGGAATTAGATCAAAGGAAAAAACCCCAATACATTAATGATAAAGTATTTGGCATAGTATTTTCCCAATAAGCTCATGAAAACTGTTTTCGAGCCATACATTGATAACCAGAGCCTGACAAATAGGAGCCTCCTGTTTATTTATAGCTAGAGTCCTGCAGATTGCCTTTTTTTTTTTTTTTTCCAAATGTTATAAACTTCACTTTCAGGACTGCCTCAGATAAAGGTATCCAGTTATTGACAATCAACCTGGAAGTGGTGCCCAGCTTCAATAATAAATACAAAATAGTCTTGCCTTTGCGACAAATAAGCATCTGCGGTTTAGGAGGGAAGTGAATTTGAAGATGATTAAGCGGAAATCTGCTCAAAGTTTTAAGAAGGATTTGACAAGTGAGGCAATTTTCCTTTGAGCTTGTATTCAGCTTTGAATCTCACTAGAACAGAGCTTTCATTTCGCAGGCAGTCACTCACTGCACACCCGAGCTTTAAAATTTAATGAAGGCACCCTTTGCAGGAGACTCCGGCAATAGCTCAGATATATTAGTAAGTGCAATGATGTCAACCAAAAAAAAAAAAGAAAAAGGAAGTGCAAGTGATGTCTTTCATTATTATAATCATATTGATAGTTTCAAAGCTTCTGTGTTTGGAATTCCAGAACCATTCGCAATTTTGAAGAAAAACAGAACCGTTAAAAAAATAATATGAGCCAATAAGATATATCTGTTTTTTTCCTAATTATACTAATTATACTACATTGATTAATGTATGTATTTCAGAGAAGGAGTTTCCAGTTGTGGTGGGTTGACCCTGGCTGGACGCCAGGTGCCCACCAAAGCCGCTCTGTCGCTCCCCTCCTCGGCTGGATGCAGGGAGAGAAAATATAACGAAAGGCTCGTGGGTTGGGATCAGGACAGGGAGGTCACTCAGCAATTACCATCACGGACAAAATAGACTCAGCTTGGGGAAATTAATTTAATTTATTAATAAGATTAATAAGAGAGTAGGATGATGAGAAAAAAGAAAAAATCTAAAAACACCTTCCCCCCACCCCTCCCTTCTTCCTGGGCTCAACTTCACTCCCGATTTCTCTACCTCCTCCCCCTGAGAAACACAGGGGGACAGGGAATGGGGGTTGTGGTCAGTTCGTCGCACGTTGTCTCTGCTGCTCCTTCCTCCTCACACTCTTCCCCCCACAGGGTCACAGCCTCCTTCGGGCATCTGCCAGCTCTGGCGTAGGGTCCTCCATGGGCTGCAGGTGGATATCTACTCCACCATGGACCTCCATGGGCTGTAGGAGGACAGCCTGCCTCACCATGGTCTTCACCACAGGCTGCAGGGGAACCTCTTCTCCGGCGCCTGGAGCACCTCCTCCCCTCCTTCTTCACTGACCTTGGTGTCTGCAGGGTTGTTGCTCTCACTTATTCCCACTCCTCTCCTCTGGTTGCTGTTGTTCCCCATCTTAACTACGCTATCCCAGAGGTGCTGCCACCGTTGAGGATGGGCTCAGCCTTGGCCAGCGGTGGGTCCATCTTGGAGCTGGCTGGCATTGGCTCTGTCGGTCATGGGAGAAGCTTCTGGCAGCTTCTCACAGAAGCCACCCCTGTAGCCCCCCCCGGCTACTAAAACCTTGCCACACAAACCCAATGCACCAGTTTAAAATAGCCAATGCTAATTTTCATTTAGCTACTCTAAAAGGAAGGCACAACTCAGACATGTAACAATTGCAGCCAGTCTTAGGGCTCCAATTAACATTCATATGTTGCACCAATAGGCTTTACAAAACATGCCATGGCAAGAGCAGGGTTAACCTCATGAATAAGTAGGGCTGAAGGAAACGGGCTCAGCTGCTGGGAATAAAAGAGCGGGAGGAGGCAGCTAAAGCTTTGCAGAGAGCAAGGAGGCCTCAGGGATGTGGAGGGCACTGATTTCATGAGCAGCAGTGGTGTGTGGCTGGTGTCGGGGAGAACTGTGTTGGGAAGCTGCCCTCTGTGTTGGAGAGGATTTTCTGGAGGACAGAGGCTGTCCCAGGTACAGCTGTGGGATTTCAGCCCAGTGCTGGGGCTGTGCTGGTGCGTTGCTTTGGGAAAATTACTGGTAGATAAACATGCAGGTAAACCTCATCTGTAACTTAGCTTTCTGTGTCAAAGCACTCGGTGCATGCCCTGTGGACTCAGGGCTTTTTGTGTTCTGCTGGGAACTGATTAGGAAGAAATAACAGTTTCCTTTGTGAGAGTTGCTGTACGCGACATGTGAAGCCATTTCAAGTGTTCTGTCTATCTGAGATTCCTGGTTTTCTTGAGTTGATCAGAGACAGCTGAAATTGAGCTGTTTCTATCTTATCTTTGAAGTTAGGATGCCAAAGGCCTTGCAGCTTTTAAAGGCTGAGTTTTATTAAGGTACTCCAAATAAGAACGCAGAGCTGCTATGTAAAATGGAGCAAAACATGAGTTATTTAGCCTTGAGTTCCCTTGCCCACTATAGCCTTACACAGTGGGTGATTGGCTGAGGTCCCAATAAACTACATGGTCTCTTTTGTGCTCCTTGGATGGGATGTCTCTACCCTATCTGAGATCTAAGTGTGGATCCGCTCTCTTCTGCTTCTTAAGGGTTCCTTAAACCACGGTCCATGCTGTAGATACCCCACTTGCTTAGTCTCTCCCCATCCTGCTGCCCGACCCCATGCTCTAGGACGCCTGTGCCAGCAGGAGAAGCGCAGCACCCTCGGGGAGTGTGTCGTGTCCTTCCCTTCTGGGGACAGGTCTGACCGGGAGCAAAGCTGCCTCTTTGTCTGCGCTCACCTTGAACAAAACCATATGGGTATTTAGCAAATTGAGCAAACCACCTCTCCCTTCCATCGCAATATCCACGACAACTGCGTGCGGCTGGACTGAAGAACAGTATATAGGTGCATTGGCTCTTATTTATTTTCATTTTGTTCAATTGATTTTATTTATCCACATTCCAGTTACCTTTACTATCTTCTTGAGCTCACATCTGCTTGGAAATAATGGAAACCCATAACTTGCGTTTATAACTGGAAACGCTCCGCGTTTTTCTGTTTTATGTTGCCTGTTCCCTTTTTCTTTCATAGTCCTGGCTTACTGTGCTGAAAGTAATAACTGAGATAATAGGTATAGGTGCCAAAACTTGTAAGTATAAAGTTGCTTTTCAGCATGAGACTTCTAAGCTTGATTTATTCTCTATCAGAAATACTACGCACTCTTGTTCTCGCTGTGCCGTTTTTGATTAGGAATTTGAAGATGATGCTGATAATTACTGGAAACGTGTGCCCGCTGGAAGCATGAGTGAAGAACTCCTCAGCCCAGCGGTCTCCTAAACTGAGCAAATTGGTAACCAATCAATTATTCCTAAGTAGGAAGACAACTACTTTGCATAAGAAAAGATTCATGTAAAATGTAATTGTTGCTTTTATAAACCAGGATTATTCATTATTATGTATCTCATAAAGCTGTAATCCTAATTACATAGAAGGCTACATGTCAGATCCACAAGCCAAATTACTCCTATATCCTCTGGTCCTGAAATATTTACTCCGAGGACACGACTAATTGTGTAGTATTGTCTCTTTTGTGAACAATAATCAGATTTGCTTTTAAATTAATGTTTTCTTGAGGCTAAATAGGATAAATCTAATAGATGTTTTAGACAATTTAGAGCAATGAACTGCTAAAAGGGTGAGATGTTATAGGACCTAAGTAATATTTTATCGATAATTCTTGCTGAATCCTGTTACGTTGGACGGGAACAAGAAAAGCTGACTGTGTACTAAGACAAGTAGAGTAATTCAAGAAAAAACATTAGTGACACTAAGATATAGTTACTCTTCTTTAATGATTAACTGTACTTGAAGCAACACAATCAAACCTTAATACGTTTCCAGTGCTTTGGATTTTATTAGATTTAACATGGGAATACTATGGTTTATGCTTATGTACAAATTATGGATATGAGGTGAAGAGGTTTATCCTGAAGGTTTACTATTGCTTTTTAAATAAAACTAATCAGAAAACAGAAATGCTCTATTTGTGAACATTATCTTTCATTTCAAGGTGCTTAAGAAGTATTATCTCTATGTAGGAGCTAACAAATTGCTCTCCAGTTCCCAAAGTTACTCAGCAACGGATAAGCGATTAGTGTTTTCTGATTTGTGCCATGTGTACACGCATCGAAATACCTGCCTCAATGGCTCTGAGTATGCAGCTACTCCTCTTAAGCTCATAAAGTAGTTGTACTTAAATGTGCTTGTATATGCACCTTTACAGGATCATGGCTTAGAACACCTGTATTTTTTGCATAATTTTGGGCATCTAGCTCTAGAGTAGATGAGGTATTTGGTGCTGAACTGAAAGGCCACACCAAGTGACAAGCTATTACCTGATGAAAAATACTGTCTTTAAAAAAACAAAACAAACAGAAAAACACAAAAAAACCCCAACAAAACCCCCATGCTTATTATTGGGTTTTTAATTGCGATCAAATACCCATCAGAGCTGAAAATAAGACTTTGCACTGCTGTTCCTTAGGTGTTTCCTAGTATTTCATTGTTGAGAGCAACAACTTATGTTGTGGTTCTTCTTCCCTCAAATTACTTCATGAAACTGATTTGGTTTTGGAGATTGATTCTATATTTAATAATAAACCACTGCTGATTGCAGAAGACACTGTTTTATTTACCTTAGCTAGTTTGTGTATGAGGCGTGACCCGGCATCCTGTATCAGCTGTTGTAGCCCATGTGATAAAATACCTAATTTGCAATATTTGCATTTAATCCAGCTGAGAGGTGATGGTGGCATATACAGCAAACAATATGCTGATAGCAATTTAGAAAGGCAACTAAATTTTCTGCTTTGGTGAACTAAATTAAGTATTTCAGAAACTTGGTTATCTTCTCCACTAGAGACCATCAGATACTCTTTGTTTTATGGCTATCTGGAAATGGAGAAACCTTCCATCAGTGGAAGTAAGAACACTGAGGATCGTTGTTTTGTTAAGCTCAAATCACCTGCAGCACCCTCTCTGTACAGAGTATGGGCTGAATGAACTCTTCCCAGCCATGCCCTACAATCAGTATTATGCAAAAGCTTTATTTTGTGTTCTATCTTCTAAAAATACTACAGTTGGGTTCTTTGGGCAGGCCATAGCACTAGGCACCAAATGCCAGCAGTTCCTTACACCAAACATGGATTTCTGCTTTGATTATGTTATTTAGGAGTAGACTTTTCAGTTACCTGAATACCATACACTGTTGATTGCAACTAGCACATAAGTTTAAATAAAGGATTACCAGCACATAACGTATCTGAATGCAAATAATGTTTGTGGTGAGAATGAGGCCTAATTCCATTTTTTTTCCTTCACAATACAAACATTGTTTTGGGAAGCATGGCAACTGTGGACACCAGGAAAGCTTGCATGAATATACTCGTTAGTAAACTGCAGCTAGCATGGGATGACTGAGAGACTGGTATGTATCAAAAGTACATTTTGTTGCTGCAATTTACCTATAAATACACTGACATAATAATATTCTAAATCTACATATTGAGCAGAACTCTTGCTTTTAGACTTCTGACACTCCTGAGGGTACTGCTGCTTGCCTTACCCCACCTGCAAATCGTGCTGTAAGCTAGTCTGTATCAAGGCATTCTATTACACATCTTCATTTATCTCTATTATCTTGCCCAGCTTTTTCTCTTTATTAATGCATGACACACTAAAGCACCCTTCGGTGCTGATTTATATTAGCTTCGTGAAAACTGCGACCTGCAAAAAGGAAACTCCCTCCCTCAAAAGGATGATAAATACCTGCTTAAGCCTGTAATGACATTAAATGTTAATGTTTTCCTGAAATGAACCAGACAGAAGAGGTGTTTGAAGGAAGAGTAACTCAGAAAGCACGGCCAATTGAAACCAAAGTCTCCTAATGCACTACTTCAGGTATCCCTCTGTGTGAATGACACTTGAAAGTACTAAGCCACTTCAGGAAGAAAAGTGAGGACACTTGTGCGCTAATAGCAGTAGAGAGCCTCTTAAAGGAACAGTAAATTTGGAGGGTTTTTAAATATGCCTAAGGTTTGGCAAGAAAGGAAGCTGAAAGAAAGACCATGAAATAAGGGTTTTAAGCAGCAGACGGGTTTAATATGGGATATGGACACCTTGGTTTATTGTGCGCTGGTTACATACTGTGCCCTTCTTATGTTATGCACTGCTGTTGAAGAGCTCACGGTGATCAAAATGTTTTTCTCAATTTTTCATGCTACTTGATTTCATAATGAAGAGAGAGCGCAGAGGCATTCAAATGTCCCTGAATACATAGGGAAAGAGGTGTAGGTTATTTGGGGCTGCTTCGTGGAAGTGATTTCTGGTGAGGGTGTTACAAGAAAAAGAAATCTGAATGTAACTTACTATCTCAATAGTTCCTGGGTTGTATGAGCTACTTGGTCTGTTGATGATGATTAATATATCTCTGAAGAGCATGAGTTGTAGCATCTGTGCGTTTTTTTAATAGATACAAACACTAGGATCTGAGTAACCATGACTTGTCTGTCAGAGGACACTGATGTCTTGAGCATCCCTGAGAAACCATGGAGATTTCAGGTTCCTCCTAGCAGGAGATGATGTGGGGGACAGGTTGTGCAACCTTAAGACATTTGGATAATTAAGTATGTAGCCACTTAAAATTAATTTTCTTGACCCCTTAAGAATTGCCTCACCTTGCAACAGTTTAAAATGTATTTAAAGCTGTGGTGGCTCGATTTTTCAGTGTTGTCTTTCTGCGTAATTATAACTGATAGCAACTTTGCTTACTACCATGATGCACTGGCATGAATGCTTTCACTGGTTTTATTCTGTGAACTAAATTGTAGTCTTAGGATTTGCTGTGATGTGTGTGCCTGTGGCTTAGGCGCTTTTTTTGTGGAACTGGTCTGGGGAAGGATCTACATGCCTGGAATGAAATCTTCTTTTCCTTCAAGGCAACTCCCCTGGGACAGCTCTTATGGGAGAACTGGGCACTGCTGGGCTGAGGCTTTTGACAGATGTAGTTACCAAAAGGGATGTAGGACGAAGCTGTATCGTTACTGTCATCAATTTCTTAACTTGCTGCATTTTAAATGCTCATTAAAATTCTCAGAACTTATAAAAATTCCCAAATAACTAAGCTGTGAGGGTAAGCTTGACATCAACCTACCACGGCTTCAGGGTAGAGGCAGCATTATAAAGCCAATGAGCTGTGACTGTATCCCGCTCTCACCGAATGAGAAACGCTTACTCTGCTCTTTCTACATGTTCTCTGTATTCAAGTATTTGTTGCATGTTACATTAATTGAAGATTTAGCCTGGAGAAAAGGAGGCTCAGGGGAGACCTCATCGCTCTCTACAACTACCTCAAAAGAGGTTGTAGCCAGGTGGGGGTCGGTGTCTTCTCACAAGTAACAGGCGATAGGACAAGAGGAAATGGCCTCAAATTGCGCCAGGGGAGGTTTAGATTGGATATTAGGAAAAATTTCTTTACTGGAAGGGTTGTCAAGCACTGGAACAGGCTGCTCAGGGAAGTGGCGGAGTCACCGTCCCTGGAGGTGTTTAAAAGATGGCTAGAGCTGGAGCTTAGAGACATGCACTAGTGGTGGTGGACATGGCAGTGCTAGGTTAACAGTTGGACTTGATGATCTTAAAGGCCTTTTCCAGTCTAACTGATTCTATGATTCTAAGATATTAGGTGCAAGTAATTGCAGTATTTGCATGCAAATACTGTTTGCAAACTCTATTTTTGCAAAGCTGTATCTGGTGTTCTGTTGTGCCTTCAGCCTGTCCTGCAGAAACAAACGGGCGCTAACTGTGGGAAGGCCCCTCTGGACTGATGTGACACCATAGGGCGGAGTCTGATTTTTAGCTTTGTTTCCTTTTATATATATATATATATATATATTTATTTTGTAATACGTAAGCTGTGAAAAGGGAAAGACTGCAGCCAAGCCCTATTCTGAGAGAGGACCACCTTAGGAGGAGACCAGCAGGGAAGCTGGTAAAGGTGAGAGGCCGCTTGGGTCAGGCAGCCATGGGAAATGCTGTGTGTGAGGGGAGGGAGTGCTGGCCTGGGGCTGGCCACCTCTGGAGCTAATGAAATTCTCTGAGAAAAGTCATGGCACAATCCAGTCGAGCTCTGGGGCTCTGACTTAAAAGTGGCAGGTCAGAGATGCAAGATGAGAACCTGGAGAAAACAAGGCATCTGAGCAGCAATTAGCTAATGAGGATTTTAAGTGCCATAGTAGTAGGGCCATCAACCTGCCATGACCCTATCCAAGGGGGAGGTGGGGGAAAGAATTGGTTGAACACAGCTGAGGAGAGTGAGTAATTATAGAAAAGGCTCTCCTGCACCAGCTCCAAACATTCCCAGCTCCAAATAACTTAACTAGGGAGGACTTTCTATTGACACAGACAGCCAAATCCAACCTCAGTACTGACTGCCATCATTATTACTTGCCATCAGATGTGCTGGTGGTAGATAGCCCTCTTGAGAGCAAAAACAGGCTACGAGCTTCCTCTGATACTACCAGTAACTTCCACTGGCGTTGACCAACAAAAATATTTTGAGATAAGTACGCAGTTCTGTTTAACTTCATTCTGCAAAATGACTCCATTGCTAGTGAAAATA
>VWZL01003117.1:113304-195705 GCA_013396915.1 Stercorarius parasiticus
ATATATATATATATATATATTTATTTTGTAATACGTAAGCTGTGAAAAGGGAAAGACTGCAGCCAAGCCCTATTCTGAGAGAGGACCACCTTAGGAGGAGACCAGCAGGGAAGCTGGTAAAGGTGAGAGGCCGCTTGGGTCAGGCAGCCATGGGAAATGCTGTGTGTGAGGGGAGGGAGTGCTGGCCTGGGGCTGGCCACCTCTGGAGCTAATGAAATTCTCTGAGAAAAGTCATGGCACAATCCAGTCGAGCTCTGGGGCTCTGACTTAAAAGTGGCAGGTCAGAGATGCAAGATGAGAACCTGGAGAAAACAAGGCATCTGAGCAGCAATTAGCTAATGAGGATTTTAAGTGCCATAGTAGTAGGGCCATCAACCTGCCATGACCCTATCCAAGGGGGAGGTGGGGGAAAGAATTGGTTGAACACAGCTGAGGAGAGTGAGTAATTATAGAAAAGGCTCTCCTGCACCAGCTCCAAACATTCCCAGCTCCAAATAACTTAACTAGGGAGGACTTTCTATTGACACAGACAGCCAAATCCAACCTCAGTACTGACTGCCATCATTATTACTTGCCATCAGATGTGCTGGTGGTAGATAGCCCTCTTGAGAGCAAAAACAGGCTACGAGCTTCCTCTGATACTACCAGTAACTTCCACTGGCGTTGACCAACAAAAATATTTTGAGATAAGTACGCAGTTCTGTTTAACTTCATTCTGCAAAATGACTCCATTGCTAGTGAAAATATGTACTATTGCAAAACAAACTAAACCTGAAGAGGACCCTAACAGCTCTGCTTTAAACATAATGTAAAGCTTCCTGTTCTCCATCCTTAAACCCAGAGAATGAAACTCCTGCACCAAGTGCTACCGGAGGGGAAACAAATACTTCTGGAAGTGTGTGTGCTACAGCCTAGATAAACTCATATTTTCCACTGTTTTTGCCTGAAGCACTTCTCAGTAATGACTTACCTTGAGGCTTTTTTTTTTTTTTCTCTCTAGAGTAAGACTCCTAAAGCTAAAATGTAACTATTAGAAGATAAAACAAAGCTTTCCAACTTGGGAACTTCTGAGGCTTCTTCATTACTGTTTATACTTGCGAAGCATTTTTAAAATGCAAGGCAGAAAGTCTAAATACAAACCAGAGAAATATTCCCTATTTAATTCAAGTAGTTTTAGAGGGACCAACACACAGCCTTGTGTTACAGAAGTTACTAACCTCAAATGAAATGTACTGACCTGTGTTAATGCACAATACAGACCTCCCTTGAAAACATGGGAAGATGCTTCTTTTGGCATCATACACCTATCATGAAGTACAAAGAAAGAAAATGCTTATTCATGTTAGCTGTATCTTGCATAATATTACAGCTAACTGGGGCGAGTGGAGGACACAGAATTAAAATTTTTAGCATGGGTAACATCAAATTAGAAAACGCTCTGTGAAGGCTTGTTCCCCTGCAGATACTGGTTTTATATGACAACCTAAGAGAAAGCAAAAGCCTTGAGTTGTCTCACCTAATCTTTCCTTATGGATGGCATTGGGTTCGGTTTGCCACACGGCAGACTACGAGCTCTGAACTTGCATAGCTCTTAGTGTAGCTTGTACCCATACTTCAGAGGAGAACATACAGTGCTCCTGTTCATTGGAGTAGTGTGTCCAGTTCTGGGCTCCCCGGTTCAAGAATGACAGGGAACTGCTGGAGAGGGGACAGCAAAGGGCTACCAAGATGATGAGGGGACTGGAACACCTCTCTCATGACTAAAGGCTGAGGGATTTGGGTCTCTTCAGTCTGGAAAAAAGACGTCTGAGGGGGGACTTTATCAATGCTTATAAATACTTAAAGGGTGGGTGTCAGGAGGATGGGGCCAGGCTCTTTTCAGTGATGCCCGGCAACAGAACAAGAGGTAACAGGCACAAATTTGAACATAGGAAGTTTCATCTCAACATGAGAAGGAACTTCTTTATTCTGAGGGTGGCAGAGCACTGGCACAGGCTGCCCAGAGAGGTGGTGGAGTCTCCATCCCTGGAGACATTCAAAACCCGCCTGGACGCGTTCCTCTGCAACCTGCTCTAAGGTGACCCTGCTTTGGCAGGGGGGTTGGAGTAGATGATCTCCAGAGGTCCCTTCCAACCCTACCATTCTGTGATTCATGGACTGTGCGTGGGTGAATGTCTACTCCTGGATTTGAGAGGTTCTAACAAGAAATTGTCAGAGCTCCAAAATTTTATCATTAAGACTTCCTAATGAGACATTCTCATGTATGTGTGCGTGTGTCTGGGAGAAACACGGGGGTGAAATTCCTCTAGGACAGAAAATATAGAGGGATAAAAAAAACCCCAAAGCCTCAACCAGTGTATAAATTATTCAACTCATACTAGAGTGCGCAAGAATACATCTATATTACATTTCCCTCACAGGCAAAAACTATATTCTCTTGAATGTAGTTATTCAGTACTACTAAACACACAGAGCAAAATCATACTCCGTTGTTCATGTATTACAAAGAACTGAAAGAATAAATACCAGAGTTTCTAACTTGGTCTAAAGATGTCTTAAATCTTTGAAGGATGAGGCCCTCAGTTTGTGTATGGCTCTGCCTGAGCAGACACCTGCATCCATGTAGACTGTTCCTGATCCTTAACACGACACTGAGCCTTGTTAATGTCACACGACTGTGGAGAGAGTTTTATTGGGCTGTTCTGAAGAGTATCCGCAGTTGAATTTGATTGAAAAAAGAATGGTGATTTAAAAAAAAAAATAAATTTTATTTTATACTTTCTTTGCAACTTCAGTTGCAGGGCTCTGCTGCTATAAATATGCTTTGATCCTCAAGTATGGATTTCTTTTTTTACAAGTTTGTCCACTGCTGCAAACACAAACTAGTGGAAAAAATGCCATTAAGCTTTTTAGTACCACGCTCCTGCTCATTTAGAATCTGGGTACTTTTAAGAGATATTGATGGGTTTTCTCTATAGTCAGATTTATGCAACATTTAGTTTTCATCTAAATGGTCCTATTGGACATTATTGCCATTACATCAACATCTAGTTAATGTAACTAACACGGTGCAACCAAAAAAATGTAGAACAAGGTTTTCTCAAAAATCAGTTGGATCTGTGTAAAAACTTAAAGGCCTGTGATACAGAAAAAGGACACAAGGAAGAAGCTGCTGGTACCCAAGGATGGAAGAAAATGGAGCTAAAGCTTTTGAAGATGCTTGCTAAGGCCTATAGAAAAACATCCAAACCTGGGATATCTCCTAGTGGGGAGCAAGTATATGTGCCAAGTAGCGCACGGCAGAGCAAGCATAAGAAACAGAGGACTCTGTATTCACTGCTGCCTGTAGACCTGCAGTTCTTATTGCCTGTGCTGCAGCTGTGGTGTTTCTCACTGCTTCGGTTTGTTCTTTAAATCAAACCCCAAACTGTCGCTACACTACTGTGAATGCCATAGTTAGGGTGATGAAGTCACAGCACTGGAAGTGATCACCTATAAACCACGCCAGGATGAGTTATCAGCTCCTTACGAATGCAAGTGGAAGGAAAGACTTACATCTTACAACGAATAGCAATCACCCTAGCACTTCATAAAATGTGCATTAGCGTCAAAAGACGATCCCAAGATTTTTGATGCATCACACAGGATGAAAACGTGTTGAAGTTGTTAATGACACATTTTTGTATATATTTTAAAATGTGGTTGTATGTGTTCTTGTCGCTCGGCACTTGAGATTGAGATACATTACTTTGTGTTCTGCTCAATTTTGCACTCTTTTTTTTCCTACAGGGTTTGCCTGACCACATGCCTTGGGATTGGGGTCTTTTGAAATGCTTCTAATCCTCCTGCTCTGCCGATACCAGTGTCTGCCTCCTTGACTGTTGGTGCCTTCCAGGCCTGCTTGTTTGTGCTGTCAAGAGAACAAAAGTTGCAGGAGCTCACACAGGTCTTCTTAATGTCACCTCCCTCCTCCTTCACAGCTCTTTAATAAGCTTACAAAATGCCTTAGGAGGTCAGACCAAAAGCCCATCTAGGTCAATGTTCTGGCTGACTGAAGATACTATTTAGAGAGAATGTGGTCCATTTCCCTCATACTCTCTCCAGCATCCAGAATTCCCGTACTAAGGATGGTAAACAGTGCATACTTACCTCACCTTTAGAGTTTCTTGTGGAACTGTGACCGTGCATTTTCTGACTGTACTCTGAACCTGCTGATATTCTCTAGCTCCACAACCTCCCGCAGCAGAGAGTTTGAAAAAGTAGTAAGGATGTACTTCCTTTTAAATAAGCTGCACGTTGGTTCTAATATTGTAGGATTTGGTGAATGTTTAGTATTCAGCTTATATATCATCTGATGCGTTTATAAACTTGTAAGCCACAATCACACTCACTCCTCAGTTTTTTCTTTTCTGAGAAGAGTTCTTTTCCTTCTGAGAAGAGTTCCAGTCTTCTCAGTGTCACTTCATAAGGAGGGACTCTATCATCTCCCTGATCAATTCCCAGTGCTTTCTTCTCTACCTTGAACTGCCCTGTGTCTTTGAGATGCGTAGATCAGAACTACACCCAGCACTCACTCAACAGGAGCACACACAGATTTTGTGTCGTTGCCAAGCTTTTTCCTCTGTCTTGTTACCCATACCCCTACTGATGACACCAAACATCTTGTTGGCTGCCAGTGCACACTGGCAATTCTGTTAAAATCTGTTCAATTATGACTCTCCTGTGTCTTTCCTGAGTTTTAGCTGAAGAAGGCATGATTCATTTTTCTCTAGATGCATTGATGCTCATCTGCCAACTTTTTACCCATTCATCAAGTTTTGTGAAGCTCTTGTGGGCTTTTCCCCATCGGCACAGCACCATATGAGCTTATAACGCAGGCTGCACTGCGCATGGCCTTCTACAGGTGACTGATCAAGACGTATTCATCAGTCTTCGGGAAGGTCCCATTGCTGACTTTTCTGTCATGAGAAGTGACCACTATGCCGTATAATTTGCTTGGTATCTTTTAATTGGTTTTCAAGTCATGAAAAGGACATCTCTCCCGGTTCCTGATTAGGTTCTTTAATAAAGCCTTGTCAAAGGATTTTTATCCATGTGCTTTTCTGACACTATTTTAGCCCTCTAGAAGCTTTGTCAACTTAAATTCTCTTTTACACAAGTCCTACACCTTTCTCAGATGACTATGCTTACCCTTGCTCTCAGTAAACTTACTCTCCATTGCAGACTGGACCATCCTATCAGGATCAGAAATTATTCATTGGTCTATAGCTCAGTCTTCCCTCTAGACTCTGCTGTGTTGGCAATCCATCAGTCCTCTGACACAGAGGCCATCTGTAATGATAGGTGAAGGCACCTTGCTCAGCAGTTCTGCAACCTCACATCTGATTTCCTTCAGAGCTCTTTGATAAATGCCATTTGGGCTTGAGATCTTACCAGCATCTACCGTACCTATTTAAAGCAATTACACAGAAGGTGCTAGAGCACATTGATCTAGATCTTCTGGCCTAGCTGCTATGGAGAATTTGGCTTCTCTGTCACAGTCTCTATCGGCGGGTGCCCCTTCCTTTGATGACCTTTTATCATCAGCTCTCTTACTAGTTCTCTGCCTGGTCCCCTGCTTTTGATGTCGTTAAAGAATTCAGTGCTACCATGCTACTACCATGAGCACCATCTTCATATTATTTTTTTAGACCTGTTACGTGTACAGCTGACTCGTGAGGTGCTGTGAGCTTTCCTGTTCCCTTGCCAGCATTCAAAACACGGAACTCCCTCTGAGTAACTTTCCTATTGAGCCATGCAAGTATTTTTTTTACTTTTTTTTTTTTTTGAGTTGTTTTATCTGGGCTTCTAATACAGTATTTAACAGCCCCCAGGCTGGTTGTAGGCATCTTGCTATTTGGACTGTTCCTTTTTTTGTTGTTGTTTTTTTGTTTGCTTTATTAACTGCCTTTAGTTCTACGTTATTCCAACTTATTAGTTCAGATTTCACTTTCACTGTCCTCTCTTGAAACAGTATTAACCCTGGTGTACTGTGGTTGCTGTTATAGAGTGGCTCTCCCATGAATACCTTTTATGCTAGTACCCATGCACAACTCCAGCTGCTGCTTTTGATTTCGTTATTATTTGAGATCTCCTAGTTGTTCCAGGAGGCAGTCATGTATCACTGGAATATTTTACCTCATCACAAGCTGAAATAAATACTTAATCTCATTATGATGCGGTCTTGAGATCTTTCACTAGGAGAATACACTATGTAGGCATATGCAAAGGTTTACGAGCAATTCATATAACATGAGATGAGAGCAGCGACAAAGATGGCATTTTTAAATGGCATTACAAATTCCTGCATAAGCTTTTCACAAAGCTGGCTGAACACGAAAAGCTGGCAACTGCTGTAACTCCTGTTCCAAGAGACTCATCTGTATTGCTTTATAAATATCATTCGGGATAATACATTCCTTCTGCTGCTACTTATCAAAAAAAAGCATGTTGTGGATTACAAAATATTGTTGCCCCTCATCCTCCCATTTTGCCAGTTAAAAGGGCAAAGAGTCAGTTAAAAGGATCTGAGTTCAGACCGATCGAAGCCTTCTTGCCTTCAAGATTCCACAAACCATTTTGAATTGCATCCTTCGGCATGAGAGATATGAACTCGCAATGCATGTACTCCAAATACTGCTGAGCCGGGAAAAGAAGAAATCCAGGATGAAAATACATAGAATATAATTTTATATTAACGGCTCAACATGTCTGAGGTGATCAGAGACTATACATGCATACACTGTTTCAAAGCAAAGCGATGGGAAGCAGTCAGTAAATTATAGTTTCCACCATGGTATTTCTTTTCATAGTAGTTGAAGAACCAATGATATTTTGTTCAGTTCTAAAACACATCTCAAAACCTTATAACAAGCTTCAGGTGAAAAATCTTGGCAATATCTTCCGGATTCATGTACTAAAGTTAATGAGGAAGCCTTAAACAGAAGTCCATTATAATGAAATTTATTTAAACTGTTGAACACATTCTATTCATAACTTTTTAGCACTTCCCAATGAGGTGTTTACTGTACGTTTCTATAAATTACGCATTCATTGCATAAAACTGCATTCATTTCTCTAGCAGCATACTATATAAATTATCACAAAAACAGATGAACCAACAAAAGATTCTTGAATGCATGTAACGTTGGTGGGCAGATAATATCAGTTATAGCTTATCTTCATGGTAAGCAGCTCTAAATGAATCCCTCTTGAATTCACTTAATTAAGAAGCTGAAAAGAAAGAAAACATGATTAAATGCTGAAAAATGCATATAAAACATAGCATCACAATTATTTGAAAAGAATAAACAAGGACTTCAAAACATTCATTTGAAAAGTCATTTGACATTTGTGTAATAACCTTTTAAGTTTTTATATCCCACTTAGTAATTACTAAGCAAGCATGAAAGTTATCAAATAAAACTTGAGTGACTGAAACTCAATTTGCCTATTTAAAAAAATTAAAAGGCAAAATGCACTGCAAACATCTGTTCTCTTTAATCAAGTTCTGCATCTGCTCTCACTACTTAAAGTGAGAACCACCTCTCCCAGGAGACGTTTCAGATTTATTTAAAACATTCTTCCTTTACTGTTGAAGTGGCCCACAAGTGGGGAGGGTATGGAGGACCTGGCAAGGCTCTGAAGCGTTGCAGAGTTTGAATTCTTAGTATTTTAATAAGTTAAGAAGTTTCAGATGACACTGCTGTTTCTTCCCCCCTGGAAAAAAAGTTTCTACTTTTTAAAAAGTAGATAAATATATTGTGTGTCATACCTTTCTAAATACTTTACCAAAGAAGAGGTATCTCATAAACTGGGAAATGGGAACACAGAGAGAAAGACTTGTGCGTGACCATAGACTGAGTTAACTGTACAAAACCAATAAAGTACTGAATGGAAGGGCTTCTTCACGACCTCTAGCTTTGCATGAAAGATCTTTCATCTCCTTACAGACATGCAGCGTGCGCTAGCATACGCATGCTGTAGCATTTCCCTCAGTTTTCCATTGATGGTGTAATTAATTAATCATTACAAAACATAAATACAAGTGCCATAAGCTTAAAAGACTGTACCAGTATAAAGATGTTCCCTGCTGTAACAAGTTGACAAGCTCATTAGGCAAGACATACAAAGCAAGGCAAAACAGATGGCAACTGGCTGGGTGCTGGAGGGTGAAGTGATTGTTGAAAGGGAAAAGCTCGCAAGAGCAACTGCACGAAGAGGAGAGTCGTAGGGTGCCAAGGGGAGAGGAGAATGCTGAGCACGTGAGCCTAAAAAAGCTAACCCAAGTCTAGGATAGCTCTGTAAGGTGATGTATAGGAAAGAAAGAACAGAGAGGAAAGGAGAAGAATACTGGTAATGAAAAAGTGTCGGGGAAAGAGTATGAAGGGCTGAAGATTACAACAATCAGGCCGGTAGCATTGATAGGCTCAGGAGGGGGAGAAGACTGAATGTTAGAACTGTAGGAAATACAAATACGGCAGTGTTCTGGTTAAATATGCCACTACCATATCTATTGTTCCTTACTTTGTGTCTGCAGCAAACCGAATCTTTAGCCGCTAAGAGACATGATATGGAATATAATGTAAACACTGAAAGTTATATGGAAGTTATAAAACAAGTTTAAGAGGCTACATACACAAAGAAGGAGAAAGCCTAAGGCGGAAAACCACAAAAAGCCGAAACACCATAAAAAAAATCATAAACCAGAGAGCAGCCAAAAAGAAGGGGGTGGGGGGAAGGGTTTCCGAAAAATCTAGACTAACAAATTGGACAACATCAGCTGGGGTAGATCTGCAAAAACAAAGAAGAAACCCATGTCCCTTTACGCAAAGTAGGGGGAAGCAGAACAAGAAAGGATGGTCAAACTGTGCCCTTCCAGACAGTAACTAACTGGAAACGGGTAGAATAGGTAGGAGTAAATGGTAAACTAAGACTTACAGGAAAGCCATAAAAACAAAAAGAGGCATGTTTAATGGTGGCAATCACAGAAGGAAGGTCCTGCTCATAGAAGAGCATGTAAACTGTTTGCCACAGGAAGAAGCACACACTTCTTAAGAGATCTGCTACCAGGCCAAACACCCGGAATTCAGATCTCCTGTTCTTTTAAGGATGAGTGACTAGAAACCGGCCCTGAACGTGGACACTTTGCACAGAGGGGAATTTGGAGGTCTGTGGAAATTTATGAATTCAGCGTGCTGTTGGAGTAGAGACTGAGCTGTTTTGCCTTCCATTTCAACGGGCAGCTTCTTTCTGAAGAACACGGCGTCCAACCCATTAATAATAGTAGTATAGAAAATGCTACATGTAAGATGATTTGTTTTGACAACCGTGTATTATTGCTCTCCTGTCTTTTAAAATAATCCTGATTTCTGCCACTTTGAAAAAGCAACCTATTTTGCTGACCTCTATAGACCTGAATGTGAATCTTGGTGTTTATCAGAAGTAGATTTACCAGTTCATAAACTTTAGGTGGATCAGTTTAATTATGCATGAAGTCAACATGAAACAGCTGAACACTTGTTAGTAGTGCTCACGTTTATTAATAAATTTGATTTTATATGTCCGTAAACACTATTTGTTCTACATACTAATATTTTACCAGTGTATTTCCAAGAAATAACTATTCCATTTTATTCACTCACATTTAATTTCAATTGATGAATATTATACAGGATTTCTTTACTGAAACTAATTTGATTACAATGAGGGTAGACATTTCTTATACGGTGTATATAGTGAATGCAAGGAATTTTCAAGCTCTGGGGCATCTTGCAATTTGTCTGTTCTCGTTGCATTGACTGTTTTTCTCTAAGCAATGAATGAATACTTCATGTCTGACTTAACATTTATGTTTTTTTGATGAAAATAAGGCATCTTTTATTTATCATGCTTTCTTGCAGCTTAGTTCATTTTCTCTGCTAGTCAATACAGAATACGTATTTTTCCATTCTGCCAATACATAGTTCTGAAGGCTGATTATTTTTTAT
Source organism: Stercorarius parasiticus (assembly GCA_013396915.1). Taxonomy (NCBI): domain Eukaryota; kingdom Metazoa; phylum Chordata; class Aves; order Charadriiformes; family Stercorariidae; genus Stercorarius; species Stercorarius parasiticus. The sequence continues at coordinate 123,333 of VWZL01003117.1, forward strand.
GCTTTAACTAAAAACTCTTCACATTACCCTTTTCAATAATACCCAAATACAATGGCCATAAAGGATAATGAAACACTCAACTGCAGGTATGAAAAAAATCTTTTAAAAGCTACTTAATGCACGCTAGTTAATGAAACCTTACATGAAAACTTTGAATTTGCAGGTGTTCGTATCATTTAAATTCAGATTGAAACAACAGCAAATGTACACTTGAAAGGACAATTGGAAGGGTCAACGATAATGAAACTGTGCTAAAAGTTTCATCCAGAAAACAAAGCAGAAACGACAACACAGAGCAATTAATAAGTTTCAGCCAAAGCTAAAAAAAAATTAAAAATTGAGAAACATTTTTAAATGTCAGTAAAGAGTGGGTAAGACTTTTGCTGTCTGTCCTCTTTAAGAAACCAGTGTTACAAATACTGATGGTCCTAAAATTCCCAGTAATACACTGCTGTGCTAGTGTACTGATGTCTTCTGTTTTGTTCTTACCATCCTTCCTCATCCTTTTTAATTCTCCGCGCTTTTTGTACGGAAAGTGCCTAAAGTGAGGTTTCCAGAGAACCCTAACAAGCTCTTTCCTGATGAGCAAAACTAACTCAAGAGTTCGTGATTTTGGCTTATAGTTAAGAATAGTCTCTCTGTCACTCCCATGTGTATTAGTTGAGAGTGTTGATATAATGAAATTTTATTGCTCAATCACTGACTGTCTGATATTTAATATATCACTTATTCACTTTAAATACTGAGGTGAGAAGGCTTCCAAAAAATATTCTCTGGGATATATCAACACTCTTGTCTTATCCAGAAAGCATTATAAAGGGGAAAATGTTCAACAGTGGAAAATAAAATTATTGCATTATCTTTCAACAGTTAATGACAGCAATTAAAATGAAAGCTTTAGCAAAATGAAAAATTTCATCTAGCTCCCATAAAAAAGGTGGATTAGTAGAGGCATGAATAAGCCCTGTCATGGTAAAAACGGCTCTAGCAGAGAGATTTGTTACATGCTAACTCATCCATCACAATTGTGTTCGCTCAGTAAGTAACCTTCGTGATGACCTCCATTTTACATCACCTCTCCCATTCCAACACTTTATTTTATACGGGTATTTCATCAGGATATTAATTAAACCATTTTTTTTCCCCAACCCTAGCCTTCAAGAAGAAAATTCTGTGGACAGAAGAATCAAAAACTTAATTGGAAAATGTCTGAAGTGGATGAAAAAAATGTAAACAAAATGTTACTCTCCCTTCCTACATACATGCCCTCTAAAGAGCACACTCTTACCTAGCACTCCTCTGGACACTCTTCTGTTTGTCACAGAAATTAACAATGACAATGGCACTTCCAGGGTCAAAGATATAACAGCCTTCCCAGCACTTTTGTTTATGCACATTAGAAAAGGAAATAACAGTTTTTCTCCAGTTTTTGACTCCTGCTTTATGTTTATCCACCTCTGTTTTGATTTATTTTCACTACATGGAGGTCACTGGAGAGAAAGAGGATGCACAGCAGGTTGTGTTACTGTTTCAGCTTTCATCGATGCATGCTGCTTCGTAGAGGACTTATTTGGTTGTTCAGTGCCAGAGAACAGAAATAATTTAGTATATTTGAATTTATTTTTTTTTTTAAGTAGGACAGTGAAGTTGATGCTTGAGCTTGTGCATATAACATTAAAACAATTTCAGTTTTCTTTAACTGTTGCTGTAGGCATGCCAACATGCCTACATTTCTTTTTTCTGATAGGTTATTAGTATGCATTGTTGTTAGTATTGTTAAAGGCAAAGCTTTACTAGCCTGAGGACAATTTATCACATAAAGACTGATGGTTTCAAGGTGAAATCTACAACCAGTGAAAGTAAAAACACAGACATATTTTACATCTTAAGATATATCTACACTGGGAGCAACTGATGGGACACAGAACTCCTAGGAAGATCCTAACGAATTCAGACAAAAAGATTAATGTATATCTGCATATATGACTGAACTTAAGAGGCAGGATATTAAATTAAAGGCAGAGAGAGAAAATAACAGAGTTTATATAATTGGTTCTGCATGTTCACTTCATTAAATTCATAAGAACTATGCACTTAACCCAAAAAGGCTTCTCTTAAGAAACACTATGGCATTGTCATGAAGATTAGATGGTTGAGATCACTGAAGTGCCAAAGAATCAATAGTACGTTTATTTACAATAATGCAACAGAAAATGGGGTCAGAGCTACCCAAGAGACCAAGAGAAACCAGAAAGATTTAACACTGGAAAGGACAAGATAAGTAAATCACACATTTGGGAAACTAGCAAATGGAACTTGATAATAGCAAAACAAAAGGATCAGTTCTAGTGACAGTTTCCAGTAATTCTGCATTGTGTGAGGATTTAAGATTGAATGATTAACTTATTCCCATGAAAAGACGAAGAATCTAAGACAGTCCAGGTAAGCCTGTAAGATCTTGCTCAATGCTGCAGGAGCAGTAACATTACAAAAAACCCAAAGGAAACTGCCTAACACTTAGCCAGCTATTAAATGTTTCTCATGTACTTATGCATCCATAGGGTTCATTCTTTTATGAATTTGCTTGATGGGTGTTACTGATTAGTAAGTTGCGATGTTGAAACTACTTAGCTCCTTAAGACAGAATTTGGTTTACGGATCTAATAACTCTTTGTCGTGGTTGTCCTCAAACCAGGGCACTCCTTCACAGTAACAACATGATGCAGCACTATCTCATTTTAACAGGATTGTGATGAATCATTCTTTTCAGCACTATCCTGGATTTCTTTTATGTCTTTCTTCACTAGCTTTAGCATACTAACAGGTGCACTTTTTTCCCATATGCATTGCATATCAAACTAAATTTCTTGAACTTAAACTTTCAATAGAATTCAGAAGTTTTTTTCTTCCCCTCCCTCCCCACCCCTTGGTTCTTGATGTCTTTATTCTTAGCTTAGGTACTAACAGAGGAGGACAAATCTACTTAGGGGTCCAACTTCTGCTAGATATTCCAAAGAAAAGATGTCTGATATTTCACTAAATACACGTTCAATTGTGGGGGAAAAAAACCATAAAATCCATCCCACCCAAAATTTACAGCAAACATATTAGCAAGAAAAGAGGGAAACCCCCTACGTTACTTAAATAAAGATTCTTAAAGCTTACAATACAGCCAGATACATATTGTAATCAGCAATTAGGTCTGCAATAACATCAATGGTATTGTGTAGCCATGACAACTCACAGAGCAGAGTCATACTCACAAGGCACTGTTTAACCTCAGACATCCAAAGTATCATATAGCAGTCAGAGAACCCTAGTACAAACACCCATAAAAGCCAAGCAAGGTCTGGAAATTGGCACAGTCACGTAAGCGTGTTGTTAACAAGTGATAAGTACGTTCCTAAGATGAAAGAACTAAAAATGAAACTGGTACAACTGTCAGGTTTTCTTGAGTAGCTGTTAAATTGCATGGCAAGAAACACAAGAACAAGAGCTTTTTTGATTTTAGTAAACTTGTTATGAGAAGATGCAAGTGAGCTCAGACCATGGGTTGACATTCTTTGGCAGTGTTTCTCAAGTGAGCTTATGAGCTGCAGATCAAGCTCATAATTCCTTCTTCTTTTAAGTTTAAGACTTAAGCACTTAATGGCAGGTAAGAATACTTCACACTTAGGAAAATGGGGTCCTGTCTTTCACCCCAAGTCAGTTGAGCTAGAAGGTAGACAGACTCCAGAGAGGATGCTGAGAGGCTGTACAGAGTATCCCAGATGGCAAACTACTAACCCCATCCTGACGAAATCTTGCAGTATGATACTATTGGTCCCTTTACAGACCTCTTTCCTTAGCAGAAATGAGAAAAAAGCAGGAGCACACCTTCTGTGCATATTGCAAGGGGAAGAGTTTCCTTGTCTTGAGTATGATGTTATTAAATGCTAAAACTAACCTGAGGTGATCTAAACTAAACGCCAATTAATCTGCAGAAAGAGACCAAGCTCAGTAAAAAAGAAAATAGTTCCAAGTCCTGCAGCAAAAACTAATAGAAAAATTTTATGTATTAGTTCAAACGTTAGCTCTAAGTTGGCTTCGCAAGGCTGAATCCTCACTAGTGGAACATAACACAGAATATAAAGCTGGCTGCTGCGCTAATCACAAGACCTAGTCATAGAAATCAACACTAAGAAGTATCTGAGAAAAACTGTAGAAGTATTCCTCATGTGACTCGTGAACAGTGGCTGTAAAAACAATAGAACTGTTAACATCAATAGATACAGTTCTTTTGTTCTCTACTTCAAAATGTAACTTTCTGAATCTGTTGTAATAATAGTTTCCCTTCGGTATGTATTAGTTGACATTTCATCATGCCAGATCTTTCAGAAAATGTTACTGTATCTACACTGCAACACACACGTCATCCACTTACTCTTCCATACATGGTAATAGTAATGTAGATTAATATTCTGTGAAGGATTAGTCTACTGGTTTATAGAAACCAATTTCGCTGGAAATTAGGAAAATCTCAACTTTTACATGCACTGTGGCCAACTAGAGGGGGGAAAACAGCACTCATGCATATTATCTCTACTGTAAAGCCTAGCATAGCATGTTAAGACTATGTCAACTGTATACATATGCATTTATGTGTATATACATCTCTCTACAGGAAAAAAAAGTTAAAAAGGAGCACAGGCTGAAGCAATAGGAAGAACAGCATAGTTTCAAATGGGATCAAAGGTCAATGGAACAAAATTGCTAATACTGGAGAACAGAACAATAGGAAAAGGACCCTTCCTCATTAAAAGTATTTAGCCTTCCTATAAAACAAAGCTTTGGGAGAGAAAAATCAACAGGTCTCTGTTTTGTTCCAGAAACTTGATGACTCGGGAAATGTCACTGTATTGCTTTTACCTCAGTAGCCTGGTCCATCATTACTATAGCACTGAAGATTTGCTGAATTGCACCTTTCCTGTTCCTCTAGCTAGACTTTTTCATTTATATCTGAAAATGGTAGCAGGATCACAAGAAAATGCTATGGGCCATCTGCTCCTGACAGGCTACTAAAAATATATATATATAGAACAGATCAGCAAGAAGATGTGGATCAGAAGTCTAGACTACCTCTTGTAGGTGACCTCCCAGCTGAAAGCATCTACCTACAAAAGGCAAGAACTCTTTACTATTTTTCTACCTTTTCTGCCTGTCAGACAAATTTTAATGGTTTAATTGACAGCCATACATATAATTAATAAAGACTATAACCTTTTCTTTCCTCTCTGGTGTGGCTGACAAAAGAAGAGGGTACTTTTAGTGACAAATCATAGGTTAGCACTGTACACTAGTTCGGTGTTTTTGTGCCTTGTCTTATGTACGTCTTAGTTATAAAGACACACAACTAAATATCTAATAAAGGTTTATAAATTCAAGCACATATTTTCTTTTGCATTTTTCATGGGGCACTGTGTATGCCACACGTCTGTGCTCAAACCCGTTTAAGTGGTCTGCATTAACAGTCACATTAACAACATTAGTTTTCCAGCCCTTTTTGGTTTGCTTCAATTAATGACAATTCTTCCTGCTTCTTCCGGCTCCCATAGACTTCAGTGGTAAAAATTAAAGTTTGTTTACCTGAAAGCTATTCTTAAACTTATAAAAAGCTATAAAAATCTATAAAATGAGAACTTAATGAGAGATTACCTGTATGGGTAGCCATGGTATTTGGAGCGGAATATCGACAACAGGAAGCTGAAGAAAAAGACCACCAGACCCAGGCCTACCAGACATATTACTAGAAAGAAAATAACTTTGTTTATTAGCAGATTTAAAACTGGAATCTCTACAAACAATATTCTTTATGTCAATCATTTACGTAAAATTTTGACACAGTTAAATACAAAAATGTTACTGCCTTGGCTACTGATGCCCGCTATCTTCTGACAGGATTTCAAACACATACAGAAATAATATTTATGGTAATTAAAAAAAAAATAACTTGTCAGTGGGAATGTGTTTTCAAGAAAAAAGAGCAGCAATTTGCAACTCAAATGTATGTGGATGCAAACACCTTACTGCTGATAATGGATTTAATAACCTTGTAAATTATACATATCAAGCAATGTAATTTCAGGTATTTACTTATTCTTTTTGGAAAACAAATTACATTTAGAAAAATATCCCTTGACTAACGGAATCATGCTGTCTCTAGCCAACCATCTAAGGCTGAAGTAACAGCAAAGGCAGTTTAGTAATTACTTTATCTAGTTCTTAGTGGCTAAAACATTTCGCTGTTTTAAGTTCCAAGGCTGGTAGCCAAACCACTTTTTACACTGAACTTGACAGCAACATCTTTAGGTTTTGAACATAAATAATAATGATGCAGACCTTCAGAGAGCATCCAGATGCAAGCGCTTTGAGCCTTTTCAGGCAAAGAACGAATTAGCAAAGTAAATGCTTAAATTAACAAATAAAATTTGGAACAGCAGTTGGCACCCTGTGTAATAATAGCATAAAATCTTTTTGATCATGATAGCTCACTCAATTGCATGTAAATAAATAAAAATAAAAGCTAACATGCTACAAGCTGATGCATATAATTGAGATGCAGCTCATCTACATTAGACAATGTTTTGGTCCTAGTGAACTACTTTGATTTTAAAAGCTTGTCGTCTTATGCTATTCATACTTTAGCCAAACCTTTGCTATTTAATTGCAATATTCATGCTTCAAAAGTGTGCTGGCTTTGAGCAGAGGATGAGCAACCATGAAGCCAGGCAAACTGACAATGTCGCATTTTTTCATTAAAGCCTACCATGTGGAAAATGACATACGTCAATTGAAATACAAAATTTCTGCAGTTATTTTGAGAAAACTAGCCATGTACAAATCCTATAAACACACTTCATTATCAAAAAATCACCACTCACAAATATGATTTCAAAGCATGGATGAATAAATTGCAAAGCAAGTGCAAGGCAGGTACATGGAAAGCATTCATGTAATGGCCACAAGCAGAAGAGAGTCTGAAGTTGTACTGCAGTCCACTGTTATTTCGCTGTGTCCATGGCCACGGACATGATCTCAATCATGATCCAATATCATATTCCCATTAAATTCAGGTCACTATCTCTTTCAAATCAGTATTAAAGCTACATACTGTAAAAAATATTCAGAATTAAATTATACATCTACAGCTCATTGAAGGAGACCCTCAGTAGAGATGTCTAGCCAACATTCAACTTGCTGTTATGCAGAATTATAGAATGCTTTTATAGAAAACAGTTGGCCATCCCGATCTGCAACACTGTTATTATATAGAAGAAGCTGAAGAACTGATGTAGAAAGAAAGGGGAAGCCGCGTAAGAAGTCTGTTATCTTTCAAAGGTCTCCAATGCCTTATAAGAAAAAGAATAAGTGGCAGGGGATAGGAAAGAAAACATATTATAAAAGGTACAAAGGCAGATGGGCATATTTGATTCAACCTATGTCATACTCCGTAAAAGTTTGTTCAACATAACAGGAAGTTTAAATCTGGACAAAATACTTTCATATTGTGTGTTTATGGAACTCTGCATAAAATCTTGCAAATATTCTGAATGACAGCAACATTCAGAAAAACATACATCTTGCACTTTAGGCTAAGAATCTTTAAACATTACAGATTAGGATATGTTCTGTGCTACATCTACTGGGCTTTCACCTTCCTCTTGAGACATGATACTGGCAAAGTCTACCAAGTAAAAGAATTTTCACACTCCTTCGGATGTTGTCATCTTAAATGCCTAAATGAATTTTGAAAACAATGTTTTGAAACTTCACTGACTTTCAATATAATTTAAGAGCCAAAAAGCATTTATGCAGTACTATGCAGTGGAGATACTGTGTCAAGCTGTACCTTGGCACTCTTGAGTATGCTTACAACATTTTTTTACTCTTACAGCTTCATGTGAATGCAGTTTTACTAACAGAATTTTTATATTCTCCTCTTCTGCACCTTAAAAAAGGTAAAAATTGGTTTAAGGTAGAGACCTTCTGAACACTTAATCAGACATGCATTTGTCACTTCTCAATGTCTTCTAATTGTCTAAATAGTGTCTTAGTTGTACTAAATAACTTACTTCTCCTTTTTCCAACATCCCCTTTGGAGGTAGCAGCTTCATTCAGGAGTACCATTCCCATGGTGATAGCAGCATCTGTATCGCCATTGTCAAGGAAAACAGCAGATGCGTGGATACCTCAGAAAGCCACAAAGGTACATCTACAGACTAAAGCTTTCAAGTTCGTAAAATGAAAGAAAGTGTTTATATATAAAACTGTGCATCACAATCTGTACCGTACCAATACATTCACCCCTGGCAAAACTGTGTAGTAAGATTTTTCTTTGTGCATTCTAGATAAAAAAGGAAAGAAGGTTCAAAAAGCTTTAAGGGACAAGTCGTCAAGTTGGACACACAAATTTTGGACAGTTATGGAAATAGCTATTCCCCAATATCTTACAATATTCTGTATATTGGTAGTAAAGGATTATAAAAAATGAAAACTATAAGAACTAGAAATCATGTAGTGTTATTGCACACAATTCATTGGTTATTTGATGCGAACTGAAGCAATTGCACTGCTTTATCTTCCTCTGCTTTTAGATAAGACATTAGCTCCCTCTTTAGTGTCATAATGCTTAATAGTTTAGCAGAGAAACATCTCAGAGGCAAAGTCCTCCGTCACTTTCAGTGTTTTATTGTCTCATTATAACTGTTACAAATGTGAACAAGTACATAATGATAAAACAATTTAACTAATTTAGCAAGATCTTAAACCATTCACTTAACTGTTTATTTGAAACTGTATAAACAAAAAGGAACAGTTACCACTGTGCACAACATCTGTTCTGGAGAGGAGGCTGAATGCCTTACTGAAGCAGGAGTGCATCACGGGAGCCATATCTCACAACTTCAGGAAATACGAACTTCGCCAGAGTTAGCTAATTCTTCAATAAGGTTGGATTTTTAAGCATTACTTACCCCATGGCCAGGTAGCAGGATGACTGCAAACTTCAAGAATGAGGAGATGTTTCTGTTTACGCACGCAGATAATGCACAGGAGATACTTCAAAACATGCTACATCCATAAACAATATCTGCATCCTGTAACATTACACTTGCACTAATCCTATCAATGTTCATATTACCATTTTTCATGTTAGAAATGTTCAAAATTAGACCAAAATCCTCAAAGACATCCAAAATTTCAGTTATACACTTTGAATTAAGCTGAGCCTGAGCAAAAGGATTTAGACATGTCAACACTAACATCATCACACTTCATCAGAGATTAGCAGCCTGATTCAGATTTGAGACTTCCAAATTTCATACACATAGAATGAGGAAAGTCAAATGATGAATAACAGGATTAACAAAAGCAAACGATGGTGAAAGGAGGCAGATGCCCATCCCACCCAATAGGCAACATCAAGGAAATATAAGTTTTAACACCACCTTTTTGATACACACATCTACCTGCAGTCCTAAATTAGACACTAATTAGAAAGACACTAGTAGCCCAAACTACATTCTCACATGTGCCCTCAATGTATAATGCATAGGGTCATTCTTATGAATGAATGGTTATATTCAAGTTTTCTAGAACCTTATTACTGGACTTGACAAAATCTTAAAAAAAAATTTTCACAAAATATTGGAAAAAAACCCCAACCCTGGAATCCACGAGACTATGCAAATTGGAAGGGCAGGCAAAAATCACTGTCTGAAAGTTTTGCCTGTTGAGATTGAGATTAATGAGCATAAGAGACTGGAAATCTCCTGTGCTACTAAACTAGTTTAACTGAATCATGGCCAAAACCCCAGCCCCAAGCTGTGAGGGTAACTCACCACAGTCTCTCAGGGAAACGCTACTTTTTGCAGAGGTTTTGGACTGCTTTGTAAATGGAATTTATTTGCTTGATTATCTCATGCAATATTGCACATAATGTGGTCCTTTGCTATTTCCCTTACCTGGTTGCTCCTGAGAAAGAAACAAACCAACCAACCACACACTAAAAAGCCATCTGGCAGACAACCATTCTGTAACTTAGTTCCGATTTTCTTACCAGAGCATGAGTTTAATTCACTTTTCTTACCATCAGGGAGATCAGTCTCACAAAAGTAACGGTTTACTCCGCAACTGAGAATTTTAGATTTGTAACCAGCTGAACTGTGCTGACTTTTCTTTCCCCTCTATTTTGGAGTCTCACATCATTACCCCTAAAGCTTCCCTCACATTGTCACTACTTTTGCTTCAGTTATTGCTTTCTAACTTTAGTCCTCATTGTTGAGCTTTCAGCCTCACTGGTTGCCTTTTAGCTTCAGTGACATCAGCTTCATAACTTCACACTCTAACACTGAGCACGTCACTTGCTCTGTGATGTTGAAGTAAAAATTCAGTCTTACCGAGTTGCGACTTCAAGGCAATCATTAGCTTTTTACCACAGAATATATAGTTCAAGTTATTATTTTTCGCTCCTGTTTCTAACATTGTATGTTATGTCTTTACATGATTCTGATATTCTGCAAAAGAAAGCAACAGTCCTAGCCCTGAAAATAATCTTTTACAGCATCATATTTCTCTAGCAGTGCAGAATTTAAAGTTTTGGCAAGCGGTTACTTCAACAATCTTCCATCTGCAAAAAATGAGATGGCATCAGAAGATGTACCTATTTTCTAATTCCTGTTTATCTCAATCAATATGAATGATGAAACTACTCTGAAAAGATGAGGGGAATGTGGCACTCAGATAAACCATGGCTAGCAAATGTTTTAAATTCAGACGCTCATGTTTTCTGATAAATGTATCCCTCTGTAGCAATTTTTTTCTGTGTAAATCCAGTTATATGTCTTAAATTTGGAATGATTTCACTTTTACATAGTAAACTTCTGCTGCTCCTTTTCCCAGCTGACACATGCTTCTCATAGAAATTGATAACATATATTATTTAGTTGGTGCTTTTGAAAAGGGCCTGAATGTTTTGATACCTGAAGAAAAACAGTTTTAAAGTCGGTGACCATAAAAATTTGTAAGGTTATTCAGAAAACGATCAGCAGTAACAGAGCATAATATTTAGCCCCGAAAAAAACCAAGATGCTGATCAGAAGTATTAATAAAAAACACACTGCTAAACCCAAAACAAAAACCGACCCAAAAAAGATTGGATCAATAAGGTCCAGAATGATAGGTACTTCACAAACTGAAAGTGATTCCCAGTAAATTCTGGATACTTTTTATATTATAAAATAGATATTATTAAATAGAAAATATTATTAAATAGAAAATGTAATGACTGTTAATTCCAGCGAGAAAGTCCAAAAGGAAGAAAACCTGATAGTTCATAAGTTTATTAATGTGATTTATATACGATTTATATCTTTCCTTCACAAATTTAGTCCTAATTAGCAGTGAGTGCGGAATAAAAAGAGAGAAAATAGGTTGGCAAACACTTTTGTGAACTTTTGTTTTTTTACTTTTGTGAAAAAAGGTTAGTGGTCTCCTCCATACTCTGCTGCATTTCTGCCAAGAGTACAAAATCTGGCATTAGCGTTATACACACAAAAAAACCAACTACTTTTTAGTTGCAGAGCATGCAGTTACTTAATAACACATGAGCAAGAAAAAAACTAGGGAACAAAATATTCATCTGCTCAAGTCTGTGCTCAGTTTACTGTTAACTCCAATGGGGATAGATTGTCACACAAACTTTAGAAACGTCTGGTTCACTTTATCATCTGTTGAACACAGAAAAGCACATACATTTTTTTGTGTAGGAGTAATATGATCAACGGGAAGATCTACGGTGTTTTGTCTTCCCTTTTTAAGTTTTTTTTTGGCTGGGGGATGATGATTAGAGCATGAGAAACTCCTTACTGGACCCTTACGAAGGGACACTCTGCTACCGGAGAGAGATACTTAACTTTTTCCTAGTAATACTTAAGCCTCTAAAATATCTGCTCTAATTTCAGAAACACTGACCACATTGCAGATTCTTTCTCTGAACCATTTCAGGTTGGATTTAACTTTCTATTTATATTTGAAAAATCTGAGCATAACATGCATTCCAGTCATCCTATTTAGGAAGTATTCTTCAGCTATGTGCGGTGCTTGAAAACAAGGTATTAGCCACTTTTCCCAGCTTAAGGATCTGATTTTTTTGTCATAAGTTGAGGAAACTAATCAAGACAAAAAGTATGGTTCTGCAATGAAACATGTCTCATGGGTTTTTTTTCAAGACATTGTTGCTTTGGTTTAGGAAACAATGAGCAATGATTCTAATATTCCACTTATGCTAGTCAATGTGCAATCGCTTCTCATTTAGACCATAACCATCCCAGTGGATGATTCAACAGGCCTTGAGGGCTGAGGACGGAGGCACATTTGAGATGCCAATCACTGTATGTCTCATCTCAGTGAAGAAGGATGACTCCTAACTCCATTGATGCCTAAAGAAACCCTCAAAAATGCTGTTGTCTTCAGCCCGCAGCCAGTGAATGCCTCTTGGTCTGTGGACTAGTAGTCAGTATTTGTAAAAAAATAAAAATGCAACCGTTGCCTGAGCAGCCGACAGCTAAATTTGCTTTGCAGGGGTCTGCACTTCAGTGGAAAATTTTGGAGCCAGAAATTGAAAATTATTGAAAATCACTGAGCTAGAGAGCTGGTAATTTCATACAGAGGACACATGCCATATTTGAAGGTAATTCACCAAATCCAGTATCATTCAACTACCTGATGGAAGAGAACCGTGTTGTGTGTTGCATTGACAAATGCCCAGCTGTAAATGTCCCTGTGTATCTCACTTACATCTAAGAGACTTTAGTATCTTTCTTAAAAGGTCATATTATGAATTATTTTAAGGTCAAGCAGTAAGAGAATGAAGTCATGGAAGGAAATTCCTTGATTTTTTTAGCTATCATCTCCTTATGCTTTGCTACAATTAGGAGCCAGGCAGCCTCCAGAAGAGTCAGCAGAGCCTAAGAGATTAACAGAGAATATTGGCGGGTAACGCAAGTAAAGAACAGAAAATGTACAGTATATTTTTTGCTGCTTTGGGCGTTGATTTCCATAGTTAATTCAAAAGCATGCTTAAATACGCTATAATTTTGTGCTTTTAGTTCTATCTTTTTCCACTGTGGTGTTCTTCCCTTTCTTCTTAGCTTTAAGATCAAGTGTACTAAAACCTTATCTCATTGTTGTAGTTGTCGTCATGTCTTCCTTTTACATAATCTCTGGGGAACACAATTTGATTCCATTATGCACGACTGATAAGAGTCTTACTCCTGAGAGCTAAATGAGTATTGTTCTACTGATTTTGCCTCAAAATTTCAGGTTCTTACGCTCAGTGACTTTGCATGAGCCCTACTGACAGACGGAAAGACATCTCCCATTTAAATTCATTCTGTGCTTAAGTTTCCTTACACCAAAGAAGCACTTAATACACTTCATCTAAATTCACTCTGTAGGCCAGGAAATGTCTTTCATAATAGGTGTCATTTGAATGCTACAGAAAAGTTTTGTCTTTTTCTTTGTAACCAATTGGGTTTCTTTTTCCCCTCTCAATGAACATCTTATACCCACCTACACCGCTGTCACGTTAAACTCTGCCTTGGGAATTCACATTAACAAACTGGAAAGCCATCTCCATCTTTACTCAGGTGCATGTATTTTATCAGCATCAAAGTTAACCAAGTTTAATAGTAATAATGAGAAAGACTATCATGTTAATAGTAACTGCTAATTCCTATAATAATGGTTTAGATTCATGTCCTGTACCACAGATGATTTGCTTAATACCTGAAACTCTTTTGATAATGATAATGAAAATATTTACTGTAACTTTTAAACTTTGTAGAATAAAGATTTACTGTTACTGCAAAAGGAAAGAAATATGACATATTACCTTCAAATCAGTTTTATTTCTCAGAGGAATGACATAAAAACTTGATGAAAATGGGCACTCATTAGAAATATTGGTTAGTGTTTACCAAAAGGAGAAATGAAAGAATTGAAGAAATCATTCAGCTTCAACACAGCCTCTCCAACCTTACTGTTCCTTACCTTTCTTGCTATATCTTCACACCCAAAGCCATATTTACAGCTCATCGCCACATACTCCAATGACTGTTCAGTTTACAACAGTCAACACACTCTACCTATCTATTCAACTATATTTAATTACAACAGTAATACTGATCTGTGCAGTTTAGTTTACATTGTTCCTCTTAAAAAATCACAGCTCTTAATTCCACAGTTGTATCTCTCCTGCCTCTCTGTCTTCTTAGTAACTCTATCCTCCCCAACTCTAGTACGTGTCTCTTCACGAATGTCGAACTACCCTGCACTTTTTTTTTTCTTTTAATAAGCACCTGATCACTTCTGCTGACTCTATTTCGAGGTGGGGGTAGTTCTGGAAACCTTATTTCTGGAAAGAGTTGCAAAAGTAGACACCAGCAGCCTGGAACATCTTCTGCATGAGGAAAGAGTAGAATTTTTCAACTTGGAAAGGAGAAAAGAAACAGAAAGCTATATGGCAAATTCTGTAAGAATCCAATACAGAAGGGAAAAGGAAAGGGAAAAAAAAAAGACAAATTACTGTCTCCAATGACTTAATAAATAAAGTCACACAATACAGTTATCATGCAAATTATAGGCTAAAAAACATCATAAAGGAGCATGAAAATCCATTGCCATAGAATGCTGTACCATAATTAATTCAAAAAAGGATTAAAAAGAAATAAGAATGTATTAATCGGTGGCTAGGAGCTGTAGTATTCTGTATGCTAGATCTGGTTCAAAAATCTCTAAAACATTGGATGTTTTGTTTTGCACAATCCACTATTTTTTTAACAGTCACTTATACACATGGATACAAACTGTGATGATAACTTGAGAAGATGATAAACTTTATTGTTAAATCACAATGTGCTTAGATATACGCTCTTTTTAGGTGGCAGAATTAGATATCTAGCCAAATAGATTGTCTTACCAGGATTACTCATGTGAACAAAGTTATTTGACTGTGTAAATTAGGCAGTCCTACAGTCCTCAGAGATATTCAAACTCTTAAGAAGGGAAAACCTTGCATTTCAGGCTGCACAATGTCTAGCATGTTGATAGCTCCACATAAGTTACTGCCTTCATATCCATTTAACAGAAAAACATTGCTGTTTAAACAAAACCTGTTCCATGCTCTTATTTTAAATGATTTTTTTTGTGCAGTCTGCCATATTTATTCTCTAGCAGTTACACATCCATTTTTGTGACGACTTTTTGGTAACTTTTCTTCTTCCCAGGGAAGCCCCAATATCGATGTAATTCTACATAACCTCCCAATTATTATGTGGGTAAATTACACCCAGTTGCCTGAAGCAGTGATCATCAGGCTGATGTGGGGATAGATACCATTATATATTATATAAAACTTCCTTCTTCATTGCAAATGATAACAAGGTTCTGTCGCTCCTGGGAAGGAAATCAAAGTTGGTCAATTTCAAAGAAAACTAAAAGCAGATATTTAAAAGACCAGAATGGTTTTATGGATGATTAAATGCAACCTCAAATTAAATTTATACCTAATTGCTATTCAGTATTACTTTTTCTCTGCAAATAAATATTAAAATATTCTGTCCCTGCCAAAAAAAAATGTGTACCTGCCAATCTATGGCTAGGAATGAGCTGTAAAGTAGCATGAATAAAAGCAAACCTCGCCTTTCGTTTTCTTCCTAAGCAATAAAAAAGCTAAAAAATAATGGATCTCATTATTCTACCCCATAGAATGTTCCGTTCATTTCTAAATTAAAACATCACTGAAGACTCCACTAATTCTACAAGGCTGGCAAAAAAATCCAAAGGGAAGCCAAAACCTTATGACAGACAAGATTTTTATACAGCAGGAGTCATGAACTGCAGCCTGAGAGGTTCAGACTGGACGTTAGGAACAATGTCACTTCTGTAACGGCACAGAGAGACTATGCAATCCCCGTCCATGGACTTTATAAACACTTGCACTAGACAAACACGTGAAGACCAGATGCGGTGTTGGTGATAATCCCGCTTTAAGAGGAAGACTGGAGCATGCCATCTTCAGAGGTCCCTTGCAACCAACATTTATATGATTTCCATAATTATTTCTTCATGTTAACTCTCCAGGACAAGAAAAAGGGGAACCAAATAACAACAAAACTGAGTAACAGTCATACTGTCAGCATTATATAAACCCCTCAAAGTTTCTGAGTTGTAGTAGACTGAAAGTCACAGAAGCGTACAATGTAACAAGCACCATCATATCCATGTATGTTCTTTCACTGTTCTCTGCTAGGTGCTTACCCGCAAGGACTTTTACTAGCTCAGACACAGTTTTGGATGTCAGCTCTATGTATTTGCTCCGTACGTGAGATAACAGTCGGTTCCTGAGTGCCATCTGAGTGACTGAGCAGGCATCAGCGTGTCATCACCTCTGGATCAGCTTGAGCATGGGCAACCAGATACTCTGTGCTGCATTCCTACTAACGGGAAAATTGCATTGGGATGTCAAGCCAGCTCTGAGGATTTGGATATATTCCAGTTTAGATAGGCCAGATTTCTGTCTTGGCAGGGTGCAGCTAAACTGTTGGGGACTAAAATGCTCCTGGAACAAGAACAAAGGCAGTGCTGCCATGCTACGTTGGAGTTTGACTGGAGTTGGCTCTGTACTCAGCCAGCCCAGTGTCTCCACATGCCCTGGACCATACAGCCACATCACCTCAAACGCTGCAGTCTAGAACTAGCTTGGGCAAGTGAGTCTGAAAGATCTAGAAATCATCATTTCATAAGGTAGTAAGAATATCAGAGTTACAGTGACTACTTTTTACATGAAGGACTGTTCCTCAGTTTTTAAAAGCCTATTCAAATTTTTATTCCCTATTCTGCAGCCTGGAATTCAGCTTTTTTTTTTTTTTACAATAGTTTTACTGATGTAACATTGTACGTGCTGTATTATTAGAGTGACTTCCATTTTGCTATTAAGATTTAGTAACCATCTGTTAGGACTAGAACTACTTATTTAAAATACTATAAAAATGTTGGGCATACTATGTATGTAATAGTAACATTTGCTAGTATGTAATCAGTAACACTGTATAGATTTTACTGAATTTAATTTTGCTTCCTAATATAATTGAAACACAATATCTGACACCTTCACAAGTCCTTCTTACCCATGTCCTAATTGCGTAGCTACAGCTCTGGAAAAAACAGCAGATCTTTATATGGAAATCATCCAGCATACAAGGTAGAATCACTATCTAAAGCAAGTATAGAAATGCAATGGAAATTCATATTTTCTCATCAGAGGTATTAAAAATTCACTTTGTAGAGAAACACAACATTGCATTTCAACATCTAGGAAGAAGAGACAATCTTGTCCTTGTTCTTAGTACTACAAAGGGAAAAGAAGCAACCAAATGAAGCATGTACATTACTAGCATAGCAATGTCTTGTTTTAAAACTCAATGCATCTTTTAAACTTTAAAGGATAAAGTGAATGTACTACTGTTTATCAATCTGGCATACTTTTTCCTAATTCCCACATTTTCTATCAACATTTCCTGAATAAACAAATAATGAGGCAGCAAAGAAGCAGATAAGAATTACTACCAAGATGGAAAGGATACAGAAATACTAAGTCTTTCAAGCATAACTGTTAAAATCTGTCAAGATTTCATGTCACTTTTGAAATTCGTGTGTGAGCAAAAACTCAGCTCAATAGTATTGAGCCATGAAATGAAACCTTAGAGAATTCTTTTTGCAAGTGGCAATGAACAACCTCACTGAAAGGATTCTTTCAGCCAGCTGCTTTAATGTAGTTAGCCAACTTCCCAGTTTAAAGAGAGTCTCTGCCAACAAAAAGATATCACTTTCATGCCTGAGTCAGACAAACAAAATATGTCGTGAAAAAAAGTTTTGTTTCTTTTTAATCTTAGCTGGGTTTTGGGTTTACTTCTCCCATTCGCAAGCAGCCAAGAGAATTTGTTCTAGATAACAGATTTGTTTAAATTGTGGCAGTTTGGGAAGAGCAAAAAACATTAAAAAATAAATTATGGCTATACAAAAGAAAGCATAAAGATGATACTAATAAGATGCATACTTATCTGTTATACAAGAAACTCTTAATCTGAAATATAATAGTTGTATTTGTGTACTTTAAAAAAAAGTAGCAATTTTCACTAAGCAATAATCACTGAGTTTTGACTTGGCAGTTTCCAGGTAAAGCTATTTATCTTTAACTCTTCCCATGAAAAGGAGCCCAAATTCAGAAATAATGAACAAATAAATATGATTCCAAAACTTTAACGAATACAAAGTGATTTTGGCACATTAATTAGGGTATGACATAAAACCTGGAGAACTGACAGAATCACAGAACGGTGGAGATTGGAAGGGACTTCTTGAGATCGTCTAATCCAACCCCTTTGCTCAAGCAAGCTGCTAGAGCAGGTTGCCCAGACTGTGTCCAGTTGGGTTTTGAATATCTTCACAGACACAGACTCTACAGCCCCTCTGGGCAACCTGTTCCAGAGTTTGACCACCCTCACAGTAAGAAGTGTCTTCTTGTCTTCAGACTGAATTTCCTGTTTATTAATTTGAGCCCATTGCCTCTTGTCCTGTCAAGGGCACTACTAAGAAAGTCTGTCTCCTGCTTCTTCATCTCTTCCCATCAGGTATCTATACGCATTGATAAGATTCCCCCTGAGGCTTCTCTTCTCCAGGTTAAGCAGTCCCAGCTCTCTCAGCCTTTCCTCACGTAAAAGATGCTCCAGTCCCTTTATCATCTTTGTGGCCCTTTGCTGGACTTACTCAAGTAAGCCTGCATCTTTCCTGCACTGTGGGGCCCAAAACTGGACATCATATTCCAGTTCAATACGGAAGATTGCATTTATTCTGCAAAATATGATCAGAACTTTGAAATTAAATTTGCAATAGCTATCTATGGAGAAAATAAGGTTTCACAGGTAGCAAAATTGTTGCCAGGTAAATGAATGTAATGAAGCAAGAAGATATGATGATGGTGTTTTCTTTGGATAGTAAATGCTTAAGACGAAGGTAGGTGGGGAAGCCAGAGGAAAGGCAGGATGTAAGACAATGGAACCTCAAGGAGAGAACAAGGGAGTAGAGATGATCATCAGACCCTGAGATCTGGCCATTACTACAAATTGGGAAATATTACTTTCTTCCTCTTGTTTTCCTTAGAGGAAGGTATCTGTGATGGAATGACTATGTTTTAATAGTGATTAATGGTGAGTACAGTTTTTATTCAATAAGCAAAGCTGATTAGAAGCATTGTCAAAAAAACCCAGATAACCTATGAGTTTTTCTTACAGATTATTAAGACACATTCAGAAAAAAATTAATTTAACTTGCTCTGACTCAGTAAGATTGAAAGAGTAAAAGTAGGTCTCAGAGTCTTTCTGTGAGGAGACAATGCCACAACAAATGGGACTGGTTATTTGTTTCAAGAAGTAGTAGTAAACTGTTTAAATTAGATGGGGAAAAAAAACAAAACCAAAGACAAATCAGCAAATCAGTCAATTTCAGTATGCTTTCCTTGTCAGTTAGAAGAAATAAAATAATTTTTACATCAATTTTTTAATATTTATAATGAAGAGTGAAAAAGAGAAGAAAATTAGTTTCTGCTACTTAAAAGATAACACTAAAAGGAAAAACATTAAGGTTAGTAACTAGGCATAAGAGTAACAAAGGAGATAACAAGGTACATATTAGTAAAAAGCAATGCCAGCTTTACTTGGCAGTAAATAGCAACAACGTTGAATATTTATTCAAACATATAGTAAATAGGCCAAAAATACAATACCTGCTCAAAAGTTCAATGATATTCACTGTCAGAGCAATTTTATTTAACAGCACACTGTGTGTCTCAGCTTGCTTTTTTTCTATTCATCACCAGTTTGAAGGATACTCAGCAGAAGAATAATATGCGATTCTGCAACAAACTGAGCCTGACTGCTTCCGTGTATGTAACTCTGTAAAATAAAAGTGAAAAACAATCCTCTTTAAAACAAAGGAATCCATTAAAAATGGCACAATTGGATGTGTGAGAATCAAAATAAAACTTGTTTTGCAGAGCAAATAGACAGCTACAAGTACACAGTTTGTGTGTGTATGTTTAGTAAAAAGGAGTGTTAAAAATAGCATATTTAGGCAGAGCACATATATACAGTGAATGCAATGTTTCATACACGAGAGTATTATGCTGGACTTTTTCACGCTGCTGCTCAGGAGACACAATTTTTGAGAAGGGAGGTGATGAAATCAAGGACATGCCTCAGTACAGTTTTTACAAAAGTTAAAACTGAACCTTGCCTTTAAAAAAATCATTCTACTTTAGTCTTACTCAGATTGAGTGAAGTTTCTTCATACAAAGTCTACTCCATCTTTCTCCAAGAACATACAGTTGGGTCCATAAAAAATCCTAACTTATAAAACGTCTTGTTTATATGGAATTGTAGTGAATGCAATCACAGATGTTAATACTAAATGCAAACCTAACATAGTCTACTTCGCCCCCCCAAATTATTGTTAATGGGCGCATTTTGTACATTATTAAGAACATATAGTATATTATTCAGAAGTAGTTAGCGTTCACAGTTAACTAGCTATGATAGCTAAAAAAAAAGGATGCAAAAAATTGAAGCATTGCAAATATGCACAAAAGCAGGGAGGTTCTCTCTTTTTCTCTATCACATCAATTGCAAATGTTGAGTATAGCTTGTCACATTATTTTATGTGACATTAAATATATCTGTGTTCTCAAAGTATTATTTATACATATTCTTAGGCATAGATGCGATTTTCACCCCAATTAAATAAATAAAAAAAACCTCACTCCTATAAAGGTAAAGAAAAAGGAAACTTTTTGCTGTCCTTATGGATTCAGGGTTTTGTTAGTTTGTTTATTTTTTAACTCATACATTTTGCTTCAATTCATTTTACTCTGAATAGTTCTGCCTGAATACCATCCTTGTCAAGATTCAGAGCAATTCAGATTTGAAATACTCTGATGCTGCAGCATACAAAAGAATGCCTTCATCTGGACTGGTTAAATTCTGGTTGATGCACTGTAAAAACATGCAGTTCATAAGATATGATAAAAGCTTTTTCTCAGTGGATGGTTATCTACTGTTTTCAAAATTCAACTATACTGTGTTCATTCAACTAACCAATTCAAAGCTAAACCAGGCAAGAACTTCATGTATCTAAAAATTCCATCTCTCAAAGACAATATCTTTTTTCTTTAATAAGATAAAAATCACTGATTTCATAAGAATATCTCATTGCAGTATGATACGACGACGAGACAATTGGTACTTCTTGATTTTTTGCAGGGGTCCTTATAAATCTCACTAAGGCTATATATATACACACACAGACACACATATATAAAACAAAGGAAGGAAATAGGAATATTTCACATTAACAAGACTTAATGATGAAGTTAAAATGCTTAATAGATTGTGTACTCTGACTCAGTTGTGACCACAGTCCTGCAATAGTGACCCTCTGTCATTATTTCTCGTGCAGCTAAAGCAATATATATACAAACACAGAGATATATGTACATACACACATGTAGGCATACATATACACTTGCAGGATCTGAATTCAAGCATCCCTGACAAACAGTAGACATCTATTTCTTCTTACAATCGTAGCACCAAGTAATCGTCTAAAGCTTACAAAGATTACAATATATACTGTATTTGTTGATACAATCTGAACTGAAATAAAAAGGGCCTTTCATCAGAAAAGTGTAACAGGGTCTAGTAGCAATAGTAAAAACTATTTAGTTATTAAATACCCATATGCATTTATGCATAATCACTACTACTCCTTCTCCACACACATGCTCAACTGTATAAAAATGCACATTGGGAACTAAAGAAATACACTCTACATAGAAAAGGCAACATTATTATCACCGATTAATACAACTGGTTGCCACATTACTCCTAAGGCTACAAATGCCTTCTGTAATTGTAAAATATTTAGATGAGAGATGTTATTTTTATTGATATGCTTTATACTTTGTTAAAGTAAATTATTTTGCTCTTTCCCTTGATGGTAGCAATTTAATTCACCACACCACCATGGACGGAACAGAATCCAAAGTATATACATAAACACACAACCACAGGGACTATTTAGGGAAATCACTGCTTTCCTCAAAATAGTTTACTGACATTAAATTGTTTAGCTTTCACCCAAATGGTGAGGAACAGTCTCACCTCCAAAAAAACCCAACTACTGCTTCTGATGACATAAATCTGTCCCACACTGGGGAGGAATCCTATTTCAGGTTCTAGTCTTCATCACCCAGCAGAGTAACTTTGATTAAAAGTATCACCCAAGTTGGTGTGACTTGTGATTTCCCTTGGGAATATCAAATAACTACAAACAATTTCGTTAATGAAACCGGTCAGCTTCATAACTATCTAGCTGTCAAACCTATACATTAATGATGTTTTTTAAAATGCCAGAAAATATGCTCTCAACTCTGAAAATTTCAAGCATGTTTTTTTCACTAGTTATTCATACTTGAAAAATTGACTGAAAAATTCTCTCTCAATCTGAGGATAATTAGAGTTCGCCGCAGGTAAACCCAGTTTGCACTGCTGGACATGCAGGCTACTTACAATGCAAAGTTGAAACACCACAAAGAAAAGACTAAAAGCTATAAAAACTAATTAGATTGTTAATATATTTGTAATCGTATTCTGATTAAAAACATGTCAGTCTTATCTACCTGAGAAGGCAAGTTTTTGTATGTTACAGGAGCGGTATAGTGATCTAATCTACTAGCAGGGTTGGTATCACAATGATATAAGAAGGATATGGCTATTGGAAAGACATTCTCAATCAGAAATCTTTGCCTGCCTGTTTGTTAAATTCCCAAAGTAATTAGTTTTATTGCAAGACGTAAAATATGTTTCCTTTGAGGCTTTTCCAGGAGCTGTTTGAGAAGCTTTCAAGGTACGAGCTGCATCACCAGACCAGTCTCTCAAAAGATAAAGTCCTTAAGATGACAAAATCATGAGGACAAAGATATTATCACTATTAAATAGGTGACAAATAGAGTCCTAGATACCACCTGATACTCAGTACAAAGTAAAAACCATGGACTAGATACAGTTTATTTGCAAATGCCGAAACTTGAACCAACTAAACCCAAACAACCCAAAATCTGAAACAAACAAAACCAGCCTAGAAGACCTGAATCAGAGACTGTAATCTGAAAACTGGCTGATGAATATGAATGTCTGGCTAAACGTCTCATAGGGATTAACGTTGTAACTATATTTCTTCAAATGTGAGTTGCTAAAGGCATAGCATTGCTTGCAAGGAAGTGGATGTTCTTTGATTTAGTTCTGGAAATGTTATGTGTATATTAAAAAGCTAGTAAGAGACAACTGTTACCTACCGCTCTGTCCCCAGAGGAGGGCCAGGAATGGATAAAAGCAAAGTGAGTAGCCACCTTAAACACAAAACCCAAGCTTCATCTTTATTTAAGAGGGCAAGATATCTCAGGTTAACTCAGAGAGAGAATGTGCTAGTTCCAACCAGTTAGTTAAAATATTAAATAAGGCATTTGTTTACATAAGCTACAAACTATAAGGCATTAGTATTGCCTTTTAAAAATAAAAAATAAAAAAAATCCATTTTAATGGTTAATGTCTTTGTTCTATTACAAATGTCCTCAGATAGATTACTCTTTGAAGTTACCTAGTAATAAATCTAACTGTGTGTGATCAATAGGCTCCTCGAATTGCCTTCCCAAGACATTGGTCTCCGAATACTCAGAAGAGCAGCACAGTGTATCTCCACTATAGCTGTGGGTCAGTCAGAGCGGTGGTAACGAAGAAGTCAAGAAAGTGAAAGACTGTTCCAGTGATGAAGGATAACCAAAATAATTTGCATTTGACAACATAATGTGAATCACCTGAATGTATGACAGTACCTCACCCCATTTCTAATGAGGACTGGATCTTAACCACTTCAGGAAGGAATTACAGGGGGTGTTTTTCCTGCAATGAACTTTCAGACCTACGTTCTAAATAACAGACAAAAATCAGAGCAGAATTTTTCAGAAAACAGAAGACCAGTACTTAATGAAAAAACGATGACAAACAGCTTTTCTTGAAGAGAGAACAGTAAGGCATTTGTCCTTGTGTCTTTCCCTACAGGCATATGACAACACTCTGAGGCCACTCAAAGCATAGATTATATTTGTACGGATACATATTTATGCAAAAGTACCCCCCCCACACCCCACTTTTGTACACTGCAATGGCCATTGACTCATCGAATCCTGAAACTCATGTCCATCTGTGGCTCATACTTACCTAAACTAGAATACATCTAAAGACTATTTTTTTAAGAATTTGGACAAATTAGCTTTTCAACAGTTCACAACCAGTTTTCTCCATACTTTTTTGTGGTTCCACAACAGCTTTTAATCTGGTAAAGTTCTTGAAATTATATCCATATAACCAAAAGAAAGGATCTGGTCACATGTGAGGTTTCTTTATTTTCATACTTCTTCTTTCTTTAAGATTGCTGAATAACCTACGTGCAAGGCACATACTCTCAAAAAAAAATTTTATTTGAAGCTACAAACTATTAAGACACTGAGAAATAAGATTTCTGTTTTTGCTATCTTTTCCGCTTTTTGACATTGAATCCATTTAATATTTGGAAGCTCTGTGAAGTCTATCTGGCTGCAAATGCTCTAGGCAAATGCTTTAAATAAATTCATGAATAAACTCAGTATTTCACTTTAGAGGCATGAAGAGGGAGGACCATGTAAGAAGCAAAGCTAAAGTTCCTCAGAAGAGATGCAACCATGGTTTGAGCAGAAGAGCTGTACAGCCACACAATTACCGCAGCCACACAACAGATACAACAGCAAATGCCGCGCCGGTAGGACTAATAGGGGAAGCAAAGCATGAGTGACTGACACTTTGAACCAGGTCCTTTTCCAACTTCAGCATCCTCTTAGCTCAGGTCTGATTCCACAGAAGCAATCTGAATTGCTAACTGAAATAATCACGTCCCCAGATCAGGCTATTTTCTTTGGCAGTGACAAACAATTGTTCAATGCATGCACATTTGTACAAAGCTGTGTTAAATATTTATCTACTATTCGTAAACTCATTAAATATTTAGTGTTATTGAACTGCAGATGGCACATATATATAATCCCTCACTAGGATAGTCAAGGATAACAACAATGTAATATATTTTTAAATTTCCCTAAATACAGCATATGCTTGTGATTTCCCTTCAAGAGTGGTAGTTGTCATGGTTCAGTAAAATACTTGAGTTAAGTGTAATCTGTGCTCTTTCCTTCTTTTCCGTTCATGCAATATAAATAAAACAGAAACAAAGTAAGTGGAAATAAGGCCTCTGTGAGTTGTATGTTAATTCTTAAGGCAATACAATTAGCTTGTGGAGTACCCTAGATTAAAACAGAAACATGATTTCAGGTGCTGCAGTACTCTTTCCTAAAATAAACATCATGATGTTTATTTTTTATGAGTATGTGCATGATGGATGCTGGGGTGGAGGGGGCAGATTAAACTGAGTTGGGTTTAGTAATAGCATACCATAGAAAGACACTTCATGAAGTATTATCATTTTGGATAACTTAGAAATAACTTGTCCTGAGTTTACAAGACATGACACAAATCTAATACAGCGTATTGGAAACTAATCAAAAGCAGACAATTTTGATAATAATTATCCTTAATGATAAGCTGAATTTGTACTACATGTTGAAGAAACCTCTGGATGGAAACAACTCCCTGGAGGAGACAATAGGCCAAATTCAAGCTAATATATGTGGGAAGAGATGAAGCAACACAGTAGTTAACTGCCCGCAAAGACAGAGAGTTACGAATTCCACACCAAAAGGGTAAACACTATTAATTTGTCTTCCTTTAATACATTAACTTTCAGGGTGAAATTCATCAGAGAGAGGAACATTACAGTACGTATGGATTACTTAATTACGATTAAGCTGACAGAATGGCCTCTTTCAATTAAAGTCCATCAATTTTGCCAAGAACAGACATGAGCTATAAGAATTTGTTCTTTTCTCCTAATTCAGAGGGGGGAAAAAAGAACCCCACAACAGTCTTTATCACATCAGAGTTTTACATGTTTTCCAGTTAATGTCCAGGAGTAGCATGGCTTTCAGCAGTATTTAAATGTTTAAAAAGCAAAAGTTCTAAAACATTACCTCACAAAACCATTCATATACCTTATCACTATAAGTGTGAATGCAGAAAAAGGTTAAACCTGTTACGGAGAACAAACAGTTTATTCAGTAAAGCAAACACTTAAAGACCAAACATCAAGATATATTAATTTAATGTTTTATTGTGTGTTTTCATGATCATAACCGTATTTCCCTGGACATTTTTTCTTCCCTGTTAACCATGTAACACTTCAAGGTAGCACCCTGCCCAGGAAGATTAAGAATAAAACCTTATGCAGCTCAAAAAATCTAGCTTTCAGACTCTTTGATTGCAGCAACCTGTTTAAATACTATGTTTTCTAAAAACAGCACAGTTCCACATAGCGTCACTTGAAGCACGCTCTCCAAATATGCTTATTTTATTACTGCATTGTAGTATCTATTCAGTTTGTACAGGCAGATCAGAGTCTTAACTTGCTTAAGAACCCAATGGGGGACTTCATATGAAGTTATTAGCCTAGGCAGGTCTGTGAAAATCTGAAAATAGAAACCTAATGTAATTCCCTGTTTTCTTTCCATCACAGATGTTACTATTATCTGCTGGGGATACTACATGTACAGTGACCTATTTTCCCTGTAGCAGCCAACCCTCCAAAGCCCTTACCATGACTACTGATGTGAAAAACCATGAGACGATCCTGTTTTGGGCCGAAGTTGTTCACACGTGTGAGAATGGCTACCGACTTAGAACATCTGTTAGCTTATGGATGTGATTTGCCAAAATAATTTTAAACCTCTTTTTGGACAGAGGGATGTAATGTGGGTATGAGTTTATTCTGAAGAACTTAAACAATACTGAAACTGAGTAAATTAATATCTGAAGGAACATCTCAAAAACTAAAGAAATACAAAAAGTCTTGACTCCAATTCATTTACTAAACAGCTCAGAAACCTCTGACTATTCTAATCACATATCAATGTCCAAGAGTTAGGGTAATGTCCAAGTGTTTAATAGGGCAATTTCTTTTATTTTAGGTACCCAGTTATAAAAGGGCATATCTGCAAATGATGCTTAACTGCTTCAAAATTTAACATAGTATTAAACACACAATAAATCTAAACTCACTTACTGCTAACAGAAATCCTGAATTAATGAATTTGTGTTTCTGGCAAAATGCAGACCGTATATGACTATAGTAAGAAACATGCAGCCAGCTCTTTGAACCATTAGTTTTTTTCAGGGATCTTAATTTTACTTAATGATAAAACAGGAATATTTCAGTTTAGCACTAACCCACTTGAAAT
The DNA here is from genome assembly GCA_013396915.1 of Stercorarius parasiticus. Classification (NCBI taxonomy): domain Eukaryota; kingdom Metazoa; phylum Chordata; class Aves; order Charadriiformes; family Stercorariidae; genus Stercorarius; species Stercorarius parasiticus. The sequence continues at coordinate 150,919 of VWZL01003117.1, forward strand.
AAATACTTCCTTTTAGACAGTTATTAGCGCTACTAATCTCCAACTCAAGTATAAGCCAAGAGAATCCCACTGATGAAAATTCCATTTATTATATTCCTAGCAGGCAACCTCTCTAAGCAATGTCTCTCCATGAAATCCAGTCCATCCCAGTTACAGGCCAACAAGACCAGGACTCAGGAAATAGCTAAGGTGCACACACCAGCACACCCAAAATGGTGAGGAATAGACAGAATTACTAGAGGTAGTGACCATGCACTTCTAGTGATTTTGTTCAGCTTACATTCAAACACTTCACTGAAAAAGTGGTAGGATAATCTAGAAAAATCACTGGACTCCACAAATAAAACTCTACGTATTTACACCTGTCTCAGCATCCTTGGTGTAACAGTGAGTGTTCAGACTCGCACTTACCAAACATAAAACGTATCAGCCACTTTTGATGGGAGAGTTTAATAGCTATGGATGAATTTTACCCTGTTTAAGAAATATTTAATGTTGAATTTTTAAAAAAATTATATAGCACTGATACACACAACCACCTCATACAGACTCCTTGATTCCCTCATATAATTCAGTGAATACGAGTTACATTTTCCACGCCTGAGCTCACTGCTGTGTTCACCGATGCCCCAAACCAAAAGCGAGCCTGGCGAGAGCAGGCAGTTTCCAGGGACCTCGCTGGCTGGCAGAGGCCGTGCCGGCTGCTTCCACACAGCCCATCTGGCACCCAGCACACAACAGGATCCGGGTTCCCAGCCCTGGAGCGAAAGGGGAGAAAAGCTGCCTACTTTTGCAGACTAGCTGGCTGGAAAGGGTCATTAGTGTAATTTAAAATGGTATACAAAAATCCTAGTTTATGCTGCTGTTTCGGTTGTCCCTAGGCAGCTGTTATGGCTATACTGCATTATTTCGGGTGTCTAGAAGTGCTATCAAAGGAATTAGTAGAGGTGATCTCACAAATCCAGAAACCACGAACACTCTGCTCAGCTGTTCAGAGGCTTTGATACATCCAGCTGAATAAGAATTTATTCTGAAGGACTTCTCACACATTTATTAATGACTAAATAAGACAACAGAAGATACAGCAATCCTTTGATGAATCATTACTTTGTGGGTTTCAGAAAAAAACCCAGAACTTAACCTCTCATTAGGAGTAGAACTTTGCTACCTTTATAGCATGTAATTCCCAATTTTCCGAATGGATTGGCATGCAACAAACATTTTCCCCCTGAATGGGCATTGCGACACCCAGTACCCACTTTAGCACAAGTTAAACAAGAGACAAAGGTTAAGATTTCCAGGATCTCTGAAACACCTTTCTGGTGGTTTTGGGAAGTTTACATGACACAGCTTAGCCTAGCTGCCTAAGGAAAGGAACTTTTTGCAGCTGTGATTCTTTGCTTAACAACGTGACTACTTTTTAATCAATTTACGAAAGAGGGCAAAAAAATCTCAAGAGAAAACTGACGTTCCTACACTTTTCCTAACAGCCAGACAACCAAACCAGTGATTCTACTGAAAGAACAGCTGCAATTAAAGTTCAACTGTTAATAGTTGTTTTGGAGTATGGACTGCTTGCTTAGCACATGGAAGCCAAACTACGATACTTCTTCTAATGAGGAAACAAAAGAGATTTTGAGACATTTTTCATGAACAGCATTCCCCCTAAAAACACAAACACACGTTTAATAAAAATTATTTTCTGAACTCTAAAATATCCCTGTACTTTTTGCCCTCATTCTGATGCTGAGCACAATCTGGAATAAATCTCATCAGTCATTTAGCTGCCTTTTTTTGTTTGTTTGTTTTGTTCCTTAAAAAAAATAGTCAAAGGTAAAATATGCACCCAAATGCTGCCATATATACCTATAGTTACTTTCCATACAGGGATTAGGCAGCACCGATTACATAGATAATCAGGTAAAACCGTGGTTTAATAACTGTACTTTTCCCATTAGCAAGTTCTAAGGTTGGAACTCTTCTTCCCCACCGCATCGCCTGAATCCTTTTGTCCAAGACAGTGTGCAAGTGTGACGCTCTCCACACCATTTGTGTGCTGACAAAGACTGGTCATGGCGTGACACAGGAAAGACAGCTACTGCATAGTACCTCATATAGTTTTCCTTATAAATCCCCTTACTGTGAATTTCCTTATTGTATAGTTTTCCTTATAAGTTATAGAGGTGGAAGAGCTGAAATAGCCATTCAGCTGAGCTCATTTTGTTGTTATTTAAATTATGGTTTAGAATCTAAGACTAGTGAAGTTTTATATGATTCTAGATATCCAGAAAATATCCATACCTTTAAGTTTCCCTTTTCCTGGGTAGTAATATTTTCTTTTGACAAAGAAATTACAGCCATTTTGGATGTAGCCTTCACCATAACCACCTATACCTTTGGGTAATACTTATGAACTCAAAGATGTTTTTAATTTCTTGGTCAGGACTTGCAATATTTTCTCTTTGGAAATTTCAAAGTATTCTTTCATTTGGTTTCCAAGCTGTGAGGCAAAAAAGGCAGTTTGACCTGAATGTTGAAGTGCTGGAAGCAGAAGTGAAGAAAGAGGCTTTACTATGACACTAACTCCAAAACAGACTGTGCTGAATTCAAACAGCTATGAAAAACACAAACAAAAAAAGTTTACTTTGTAGCAGAAGCAAGGGGAGGTGTAAATCCCAAATTACCCCAAAGCCACAATCCAATTAACAACAATAGGGGAAGGCGAGAATAATCCTGTCTTGTGTAGTCACCTACCCCAACCCACCCTGCCCCTAATCCTGCTACACAAAGTTCAGAGATATGCATTAAGTTATTTCACCTACAAGTTTTGCTGACTGCAAGTTCTACAGTAAATTATTTTTTGGTTTTACCATAGCAGAGAAACTTGTCGAGTATAGGGGAAGTATGTGTATATTTGGAATCCTGCTTTTTAAATGCTAATTAACTAGGAAGGTGAGACATAACTAGGCAGGCACGACCAGGCATGCAAAATTGAGCATGAAAAATTAGTCCATATGATTGAATAGCTACATACATGCCAGAGAGGAAAACCATGCTAGTCTTTCTTGCCAAAGTAATTTTTAGTACCATCTGAAACACAGCTTGTACATAAATTTATAAACCTTAACACTTACTTTAGAAAGAAGTATCTGAGTGATCACAGTATAAATTAACAAATTCATGAATTAAAAAGTTTATTTCTTGCGTATAACTATGGGTCTTTGACTGCCTTTCAAATTACACTTTTTAGTAAACACTGGATTATTCTTAAAAGGAAGATTGACAGCTAATTGACAAAACACAAACACAAGGGTATGGAGCTACAACTGCCATTAGGAGACAACAGTCACATTCACAGTAATGCATTTGCTTTCAGCTACTTGCATTTCAGGATGGGGTTTTTTTTATAGTAAAAAAAAGAAATGGATACTTCTGTGAAAAAACAGGCTGCATCAAAAGCAGCGTGGCCAGCAGGTCGAGGGAGGTGATTCTCCCCCTCTACTCTGCTCTGGTGAGACCCCACCTGCAGTACTGTGTCCAGCTCTTGAGCCCTCAGCACAGGAAGGACATGGACCTGTTGGATCGGGTCCAGAGGAGGCCATGAAGATGATCAAAGGGCTGGAGCACCTCTCCTATGAAGACAGGCTGAGAGAGTTGAGGTTGTTCAGCCTGGAGAAGAGAAGGCTCCAGGGAGACCTTATAGTGGCCTTCCAGTACCTAAAGGGGGCCTACAGGAAAGATGGGGAGGGACTCTTTATCAGGGACTGTAGCGATAGGATGAGGGATAACGGTTTTAAACTGAAAGATGGGAGATTAAGATTAGAAAGAAATTCTTTACTGTGAGGGTGATGAGACACTGGCACAGGTTGCCCAGAGAAGCTGTGGCTGCCCCATCCCTGGAGGTGTTCAAGGCCAGGCTGGATGGGGCTTTAAGCAGCCTGGTCTAGTGGGAGGTGTCCCTGACCATGGCAGGGGGTTGGGACTAGATGATCTCTAAGGTTCCTTCCAACCCGAACCATTCTATGATTCTATGAAATATAACTATTTCAAATACTGTGAAGTTTTATCAATACAGTTTTATAACTGATGTTTTACTACATGTCATATAGCACATACAGGCACATATACACATGCACGTCCTGGGATTTTATAATCTCTGTGATTTTGTCCTTATGTGACAGCGAACCAGAATAAAACCCTAAAAATGAATATTCTTTATTAAAAACAATTTTATGTACCAAATTATGCAAGTACATAAAGTATCAGCATTTAAGTCAGTAAAAAGGGGGAAGTATATTTTCACTACAGCAAGAGTTTTATTATTCTGTTCAGATTTAGGTGTAATTTATCATCTGATGTTGTTATAATAAGATATCATTTAAATGATCTAAAGCTTTAAGTACTGACATTTTAAGTTCATCACATACTATCGCTCCACAGCATTATCTATTAATGTTGCTCTTGGGACAAAGAAAACATTTCATCAAACTTTAAAGAAAACAGAATTCAGGCTGGCATGCATTATTTGAGGGAACTTATTTACACTCCTCCTTTAATTCTTCTTTTTCCAAAACCTGTGTTTGTTTGTTTGTTTGGTTTTTTTCATTTAATCTCTCTTCTCATTCCTCTACAAGCTAACTTAATAACTTCCATTATGATGGAAAACTCAAATCTACACCAGAATTTTCTCAATGGAAAAGAGGTTTATGCTTGTTTTCTTCTTCCCAGTGCAATCTCTCTCATTTGGTCTTTGTTTCTGCTAATTAACACTCGAGATTACAAAGAAGCAGTCCTTTGGGGAAGGGGACTAAGGAAAAGGATAAGCCTAACACAACTGAACAAAAAACTCAAGTTGAAATAATGCATAGGAAAAAGGGTCAAAACCAATCCAAAATCAAGTTTTGCTGTACTGTTTTTAATCTTCATATCAATATTCTAGAATAAGCTTATATTTTTCAGAAGTGTACAGCTGAGTTATTAAAAAAAATTGTTCTGCGTTGCCCAGAGTAATTTTTTGCATGGTATATTAGGTCTAGTTAGCGCATTGCAAGTACTGCTGACATGACATAGAAACTGAGCAAGATGAAGCCTTTAGCAGGAAAATTGAGAACAAAGGAATCACTCCATGTTTAGAATATAAAATTTGAAAGTAGACGCAACTTGACAAATAGGAATTTATTTCACAATAAAAAAAACGCTTTGAAGCCGTGATTTATGAAGGCTGCTATGGGAGTCACTTATTTAAATTCATTGTTTAACACACTGGCAGATGCTTCCTAATTATTAGAATGTAAGAGTGAGAACATTTTTTTCAATGGACGTGCTATGCCATTAAACATCTTGTACTTCAGCAGCTATCAAATTTGTGATGATGTATTTTATAAAGTTCTGTTTAGGATGGCAAGCATTGACTTAATACACCATAAAAGCCAGTAGCTAAAAATTTTATGTTATGACACAAAACCTCAGACCTATTTGCTGTGCTGTCCTTAGCAAGTATTCCAGCCTGCAATGAATACAAATCAAAGCTTGCTGTCAGCAAGACAAGTTGCATTTCAAGTTTCTGCCACCAGCTGTCTCCAAAAAAACCCACCAAAATAGTCAAGAACCGAAAAGTTCCAGGACTGCAAAAAACAGCACAAGTCTCACAGACATTCAGAACGATCATTACATTCAAGCTTATACGGAAATATTTAAAATGTTAGCTTTACTAAAGAAGTATAAAAATTAATACCTAGAAGAGGAAAAAGCAATAGAACATTGGATGCCCGTGTATTTGTGACAAGGAAACCTGGGAATTATGTGAGGCCAAAGGAATAAGTCTCTTACGATGCATTAAGAGCTTGTTTACGTGACACTTTCACACTTCTACAAAAGTATGCAAGGAAGTTACAAGGACTGAATTGTGAAATTGGAGTATGTTTTCAGCTCGGAAAGAAAAGGATAGTCATATTCTTAGTCATATTAGTAACATTCTACAAATATCAATATCAATTGTACAAATATCAGAAGTCAAAGTTGTTCAAGGCTCAGTTATTTTACCTAAATTAATAAAATAACAAATTTTTACTTTCATGACACATTTAGTATTTTGAAATAAATAAATAAATATACAAGAAATAGGCCACTGTGGACAAATAAGCTTTTAGGTCAAAGGCAAAGGCCATATAATGAATTTCATTTACCAAGTGGACTGAAATACCACGTAGATATCTGAAAGAACAGATACAACACCTCATTATAAGTCATTTTCCTTTCTCTGAGGTAAGGAACAGAGAAGAAATAACTTTCCTTTAGTAGATCACGGCTCTGCAGAAATGAGGGCAGCTTGCAAATAACTACTACTCATTTGGGCAAAGTTGCTGAAAAGCCAAAACCTTAGATGGTTAACTTTTTAGAGTAGTGTATTAATTTATCCAGAAAAAGGCACAATACTGTTGTCAACACTAAATTTTATGTAGTAACACTCATATACTGAATATGAAAGCACTACGAAGCCTGAAATAGGTAGATGAGAACATACCAAGAAGAAAAGGGAAAGAGAAAGATCAGCATCTTGTCTGAGAAGGGCACTGTGAATAGGCAAAAAAGACCAGAAGTTAAATTGCTCACATGAATTTCTGAAAAGCAGATATACCATGAAGGAGTTGGTCACCAAGTGAGTAAATCCAGTGAGACGTTTAATATTTTGAGGGCTCTTATGGTTTAAACTGCAAATTGCTACTTGGTGGAGAAAAAAAAAAAAGAAAAAAAATACAGAGACAGATGGATTAGAATGGACATAACTATGTAAGAAACCATACAAAGAATCACACTACATGATACTGATTAAGCAGGTAAAAGAATATCACGGTGAAATAGAAACATAAATGAAATATAAGATAGAGCACATACAAAACTGTTCTCCCAATTAAGGCAAGAATCGAAAAGTTCCAGATCTGAAAAATGTTTCTATGGATGTCCTCAGGCTGACCAGCAGTCAAAAGATGCTTTCCACCTGTGCAGCCTAGGTATCTGGAGAAAACTGACATGCCTCCCAATACCAGGAGGAAGTGACAAGAATTTACAAATTACGGAATATTCTTTTGGTACATCGTATTTAGTGCTTTATTTTGAAGGTAGTTCTGGTATTTATGAAACAATAAAATCAGAAATATTAATTGAACAGTAAGAATAAAAAAAAAAAACTGAGGAGGCCAAAAATACTGTAGGAAGTCTCAGGATCGTATCGCTGCCCCCCCAAAAAAATAATTATAAAAGAATTAAAACACTTCTTGTACCTCACTAGGGGGATTTCATTTGGTGACACTTTGTGATGGTCAACGTGGGCTTTCTATATACTATATTGAACCACGGCATTACAGTGAACAGTCTGCTGCAAAGTTGCCAGTAAAAGTTGCAGACATAAATCCATCAGAGTGATCTGCTGCCTAGGACGGTGCAAAACAAAGTTAGTACTATTATCTTACCCATGAAATGATGTAACACAGATGAAAAAGGAAAGCCTGGGAGGCTTTAAGAGACAACAATTTTCTCGGCAATTGCAAGTATGCTTATAGAGTATGGGTTACTTCATCGTATAAGGAACTGCAAGAATAGGTCAATAGTTTTCATGTACAAGGAATACAAATTTTATCTTAAGACAAAAATAACACCAAGGTAAAAAAAAAGAGAATTGAAGACTCTAGATGGAGGAGAAAAACTGAGCAAGTTAAGGACAGTATGTTGTCTAGTAAATTAACATAAAAGAACTGCTCAAAGAAAAATGAACACACACGAACAGCCTGAAAAACTGCTCAAGGAGCTGGAAGCACTGTCAGCAGATCTGTGTTTAAGTAGATTTAAAAATAATATTCTAGTTATGAACCATCGTGTCATTTTTCAGTTGGCTTTAAGTAGTTACATATTTAGCATTCGGATACTTAAATGCATGACAATAGTAGATGACTGCTCTTGAATGCTTTGAGAACATTCATAAACTTCATCAGCTTTTGAGGTCATTAAAGATTATTTTCCTTTTTCTTGGCTTTTAGAAAGATCCAAAATTCTAGACTTCTGAATTATCTACATTGCAGTTGAACTACTATAGTTTAATTTTTCTGTTAAAACTGTGTTTTTTCCCAAATGTTTTTTCCAAGCCAAAAACTTTTGTAGTTTATAGTGCTCATAGCAGCTAACTGAAAATTAATAACAAATAAAACTACCTAGCACAGGAACACCTATTGCACATATGGTGAACCTAAGACATGGTTCTCTGGTGATCTGGCAGAAAAAAGCATGGATGTCTGGGCTTACAAAGTTAGCATAAAGTAAGGATGCAAAACACAGTCTTCACATAGGTGATGGCAAAGAATTGATTGCTTGTTCATTGAGTTCCTTAAGTTTCGTCCCATTGTACATAAACGTGTACATTTTGTGCAAATACCTAGCATTTTAAAAAATATTTTTCATTGCAACTTTTGTCACAACAGAATTTCAAGACAGCACATCAAATCCAATTAAAATTTAAGACCTTTGCAACACATGTAGTACTTTCTTAATACTTTCTGAGTTCTTGCAGCCCACTGAAACTGAGCAAAAACTCCAAGTTTGCATTTTAGATGTGTGCTGGAGTGAAACCTATTCACTAGCTGAGCCTGAATCAGGGTCTGACAGGCAGAACACTGCCTCAACCTGCTGTATTTCTCTGAATTTAATTAATTCACTAATTTACTGCTGACTGAGACAGGCAAGTTCTACTGCGGCCTTTCTTGTTTTCTCTAAATGAATTACAACAAAACTCCAGTCAACAGTTCCAAGAAACCTCAGTGGTTGTGTCAATTTTCAAGACTCATCTATGCAGGCAGGTTTGTCTTTAATTTAACATCATGAACACATAATCTGAAGACTGTTTCTCTACAAATCCCACCACTTTAGTACAAAGGGTTGTTCCTGGTGTTGGAGGAGTAGTTGTTGGCTTCATAATGAATTTTGACCCTTTCACCTTTGTGGACTTTCAAGATTTCTTTCAGTTCTTATAGACTAATTTGGCAATTCTTTTAACACAGTCAGCGATTTCTCTCATCTTTTATAAATCTTCTATAAAATAATTAAAAAAGGGAGGAAAAACCTATCTCTTTAGTTTATACATGGTATGGATCTCTAGTTACAAAACCTCACGGTGACTTTGACCTAAGCAGATTTCCAGTCCCATGATATTCTCAGAAGAGCGCAGAGGTTTCTTCTCTGTACCTAAAATAATTTGGGTGAAATGCTGATTCAAAAGAAGTCAATAAGCATTTTGCTATTGATTTCAACAGAGCCAATATTTCATTCTGATGGTTTATTGGTGATAGAATTTCAGAACATCAATATTTAGAAAGATATATAGTATACAATAAGCCACATAATTGCATAGAACAAACTATAAAGTAAAACCATTTACTCTGTATTAAAGAATTCCAATCTAACGTATTTATTTCTACATAACATTTAGCTGCAGAAGACTAAACTGCCTGTCACAAGAAAAAAAAGCAAACTTTCAATATAAAAGAAAGTGTTGTGCAAATAACCTTAGGCAAGAGATTCGGCAGGAAAACTCTCATCCACACGTTTTTGGAGGTTAGAAATGCCACTCTCCCCAGTTCCTTCTAAACTGACCTGGAGAGTGAATTATTTAGTGAACCAAAATATGGCTAACACTAAGCGCTTGAACAAATCAAAACATCTAAGGGACACTTCATGATATCCTCTCAGTAATGCTCCACATCCAGTCCAGTATCACACATTTAGCATTTGAAGTTTCTCTGAGGTGAGTTTTTTTCTCTGCCCCTTATCAGAATACATATTGGGTTTTTTTCCTCATGAGGCAACTACTCCTTGCTTACCCCAGAAAGCAACTAACAGATGAAGCACTGACTCTGACTGCAATGTCTATCTCCACAAGGAATTGTGATAGCTAGAAGCTACTGTATGTAATGTATGTATGTGCTCCCTCTTCTCAAAGACTATGAAGGGAAGAGGATTTGATCACACATCAAGAAAAGAACAGACAGTCACAGTGCTCTAAAAGCTACCTCTACTATCTCCCAGCTTCTGCTAGTAGGAGGTAAGTTTCTCCCAATTTAACCTAAGCATCTTTTACATGTCCTAAAATTCCTTCAAGTAATAGGGAATGCAGCATCTGCCTTGATGAAGTACTGAAAAATGTAAGTTATTTTCAACACTAGGAAGTACATTTTTATCTCTTTGCCTAAGTAGTTTAAGAGCTCCCTACTAGTGAACATCTTTTCTGTTTTTGACTATCTGTCTCCAGTGATCCATATTCTCTCAAAAGCTGATCTGAACAGCTGGCACGCATTGCGACTGCATGTATTAGCAAGACTATGTATTGCTCCCGACCAGTCCACGTCTCATTTTCCCTTCCTCTTTTAAATTTGGCTAATTCCAAAGGGTGTGAATTAATATACACACCATGCGAATGATGAGGGCATTCCAGTGCGTCACAAAGACAGCTCTGGCATGACCTCACAGAAGACTCTTCAATCTTGCAATGCAACAATAAAAATCCACCAGTTTCCTTTTAATGACCAACTACTGAAAATCTTTAATCTTGTGACAATCCTTCCAGTATTTTCACATCTCTTGAAGTACACACACTCGAACCATTTGCAGTCAAATTTTATTCTATTATGTTATTAAATGCTGTGGGCAAAGGAAGAATAACTTTGCACTTGAGAGTTCTTTTCATATACTCAAAGACAGACGCTATTTAATGACACTACAGTTTAGGTTTCCATCTTAACAGCTGTTATCCAGAGCATTTTCTTCAGTGTGGGTCTTGCATGCACCCCCACACCTTATTTAAAAACCTATATCACATTAACCACATTCACAGTCCTCCAGTACCAACACTACCTCTTCTATTTTATTTTAAACTCTTTTAATGACATAGACCATTACTTTCTAGATTACTAGGAAACACTGGTCTCCCAAAAGTCCTTCCTTATTGATCTCTCCCTGTTAAAAACCTTTGAAGTAGTGAGCAAGTTTTTAATCTATGAAATGTGTGCCTTGTCCATTCCATACAATGTAACTTGAAGAAGTACAATGCAATACTTAAACTCTTGCAACAAGCTTTACCTGGACTCACTACTCCTCTTGGCAACATACAGATGTGGGATCTGAAATTTCCTCATCCTTTGTCTCCCCCTTTTAAAAACTCGCATTGTACATTGCCTTTCAGTGCAAATTAAACAATATTCCATTCTTAGGTTGAGAGTCAACTCAATATAAATGAAGTACTTGCTACATATCTCTGATGCATTGCATATGTTCTCCAAACTGCTTCCAAAGACGACATGGTATCGTTAAGAATTAAAGATTTTATTTATATTTTATTAAGTGTATCGTAAGGAAAACTTATAACCTACAAAATGTAATTGCTAGCACAAAAGCTTTTTAGTGAACACAGGACAGACTCAAGAATGTTTTTCCCCTCCTACACAACTTGCCTTTAGCTTTTACTAACTCTCAAGGAGGCCCAGGCCCATCAAAAACAAGAAGTGGTGGTACACAGCCCACTTCTAAGAAAACAAGCTGACTGGAATTCATCACCAATTTTGCCCTAGATCTTTGTTAAAGAAAGATCTGAAAGAGGCACGTCATTGTTCTACCCAAGAGTAACTACATTCGGCGCTGGCTGCGGCTATGAGAACTTTCCTTGTGTTGCTTCCACATAAACAAAAAACTCAAACCCACCAAAAAAAACCCCAGTCCTGGAACTCAGCTGACAGAACTCCGAACTTTTAAACTCTTATTAGCTTTCCAGAACATGAGAAAAAAAAATTAATACTAGTAAACCAAAAAGTATTGGACCTCATAGCTCTCAGCTGTGACTTTAGTTCTTCATTAAAAAAATGTACTTCAGCAATGTTTTTTATTTTCTTTCAATAATATATTCATATACGTGGTAAACAGTTCCATATATCTGAATGTTGACTGTTTCCATATTTTCAAAATATCTAGAGTTCAGAATCAGCATTGAGCAGTAAGTTGTTGGAGTGTGTAAAGAGATGAAGAGAAGCAAAAAAACCCTAAACGCTGTTATTCTGGACATGAATTATAGCAATGAAGAAGTAATATGTCAGCAGCAACACCATAAAGGTTAATAATGACTAAAGGATTGAAATAAAGGCACACTGAACTCCCCCAAATGTTATGATTTAAGATCCAAAAGTAACGGATAAAGAGCCAATAATTGCGATAAAGCCACAAAAATATTGTAAACCATATCCTTATATATGGATACATAAATATAAATGTACACATATACCTTTGCACATGCAATGTGAAAGTTTTTATAGCTAGGCTATTATTCTTAACTAATTCACTAACCATTCTAAGAAATGCTTCACTTCAGCTATCAGGTGGATTTTTTTCACCCTCATATCCCCCCCTCCACTTAGTTATATATTTCTTGAATTAGGAATAAAAAACCTGCAATCAAAACATATGTTACAAGCTAGTAGAAAAGTATCTTTAAAATCCACAAACAACTCTGGAAATCAAAAAATATAAATATCTAGGCAGTAATCATAAGACATAAATACTTTGTAGCAAGTTTTCGGATAACTTTATGTTTAACTCTGTTGTCATAGTCTCAGATTAATGATGAAAAATACATTTCTATTCTTTTGGCTTGCTCTGGGCCAGCTTCAGATAATCCTTGAATAGAGGTGACCAGTTTTGTACACCACCACTGACTTAATATCGGTGTTTATCTTAATATCAGTATTGATGGAGGCTTTTTCTTTTTATGTTAAATGTAAAAATGTCACAATTAGAGAGCCAAAGCAATCTTATTTAACAAGACAATCTACAACCAAGAATGCAGGCGGCTATTTTTTCCCCACATCGAATGACATATAACTTATTTTGCAATGTTTTCTATAAAATACTTGTTAGTGCTAGTCTTTAATCCATGTCATCAAACTCCATGTCCCACTTTCAGAAAACACAGATTAGAATCACTGAAAAAACCTGATGTTATGCTTCTGGAGGGAGGTCACTCCAGATATTTCAGGATATTTCAGTCTTGTCTTAATAGTAATTCAAGACTCATAACAGAGGTTCCTTGATTTTTATTTACAATGTCCTTCAAAACAGGTAAGCTAAGCTCGTTAACAAAAAGCTAAGAACAACTTCAAATATGGATGACCAATTGTTTAGCTATCCTAAAGACAAAGTAATTTTATTTTTAAAAGTTTGTCTGTGATATCATAAGCAAAATTACTACCAGAAAACCTGTGCTTTTGTTGGAGCCTTTTGAATAAAGTTCCTTTACTTGTATCTGTATCTGGAACTTTCAAGACAGTCTTTAGGATACACTTAGAAAAAAAAAAATACCTTCTACAGCAGAAAAGCAGAACTGAACCACTACAATTTGAATTACTCTCCAGTAGACAACAGTCTTTGGACAATTTCTCAAAGAAGATTGTACATTACCATTATACAAGCTAAATAACAGGAAGAAAAGTTGGATAAGTAAAATATTTTTCGTAAGTCTTGCATTTTAATTTGCTACAATTGTTTCTTTACTTGTACAGTACAAGGTACAAAAAGGTACAAAAAGGTACAAAACCACCTTTTTATGTTTTAGATCCCTTTTACAACTACAAAAACTATTAAGATTCAACTTGCTAAGGTGTGAAGAGAAATATGAAAGTATATATTTGAAAATAATACTGGTTTAGGTATTGGATTTTAACTTCTTTTCTATTTTTATCTTTATAGTTCAATGAATTACTCGCTGGGAAGAGGAAAATTGAGAAAGAATGCACTTAACCACTGCTTCAACCATTTTTGCTTTCCTGACGACAGGTAGATTGGCAGGAGAAGAGATAAGGCAACTGAGAAGAACAAAGTGGAAATGAGACAAATTTTAGTCCTCGTTCTGCGAGATGAATACTGTAGCCTGACCTTTCATGTATTACAAAAGATATATTATCAGCTATGTAGCTTGCTTAAATCAGTAATGCTCTGACACAGAAGTTTTCCACTGGCAGAGTTCTTAGCACAATATCCAAAGCTGATCTAAAGGCCGCTGTAGGAATTCATTTGGAGTCTTATTGTTAAAAATAACATGTTTGTTATCAGTCTCTTGGAAACACAACCAGGATACTCTTAACACCAAATGAAGACCTATATTCACTAATAATTAGTTACATCGATCACAAAATATGGACTATTTTTTGTGATACTAACAAAGAAAAGACCTAGCTTTCAGCAGAGCCACAATTTTGCCTACATAGAATTCTCCACGCACTTGGCAAATAAAGACTGACAAGTGTGTCAGGGCTTTAGGGTTTCACCACCCATCTCAATTATTTCAGATGTATGAAAATAGCCCGTAGTATCTAATACGTCATCATGACAATTAAAATCCAATAATCATCAAATATGCTAACCTGTACATTAGAAGATCAGGGATGAGAACTGCACTCAAGTAAAACACAAATATTACTTCAGAATACCTAATGCTGTAATGATTCATAAGACTACCTAAATCTGGTAGTGGAGATAACACATAATTCTGGTAGAAATGATCTTGAATAATTAAGTTCACTGACATATTGCTAACAATGACCTACAAGTCAATGCAAATGAAAAGAAATTCTTTATAGTTCTCTACAGTCCACTAGCATTGGTTAAGCCTTTGATTAATTTAAGCGTAAATATTAAAAAATTTTAAGTCGGTCACATGTAAAAGTTTAGTGGAATTGTATTCTCATGCAAAATTTGCACGATACTTTTGAACGCATTGAGATTTTGCATATTAGCTAGCCCATGGAAAAAAATCAGAATATATATGAAATAAAAGTAACAAGCCCATGAACAGCAGTTCAAGCAAATTCACAGAGTCAGCAGTTAAAACACAGGGCTTGAATGCCTTATCAAAAAACCCATAAAAATTCATACCATGGTGATCATAAATAGCTTGTATTGGTATTTGTATATTATACAGTGTGGGAACTTTTATTCTGTATGTTTACATTCCAGTGCTAAACTTTGAGGTTCCAACTGGCTGACAATTCAACACACATCCCAGAAAGAAACGCATATTATTAATGTCAGTTTCCTAAAATGTCAATTATTAATGTCAATTTCCTAAAAAGGAAGTTAGAAATGTGTTTGAAAATTACTTTTGTTCCAGAAAATGCTCATAAAAATCTCTGAAAGAGACCAGAGTGGAATTTCATACTGTATCAAGACTGACAGAAACATTCAGAATTTAGTTTAAGTCTGACATATTTATCGTTATACTAATATCTAAACTGTATTAAAAATTGCATTTCAGTACATGCAATGAGAAATTGGCTACACTATAAAACCACTGATAATAGTGTTATCTCTTCTGTTCCAGTGAATATAACCTCAAAGAGGAAGCTTCCGCTATTGACAATTCAAAGCCTTCTTGAGTATTCACATTATGACTCTGACACTTGCATGACTGATAAGAGACAAAGTCAGAAAAAGTTTGAAGGTTACTCTTTTGTCTCCCTTGAAACTGGCATTTTTAATACCATCTAGCAACCATTTTCTGGCAAACACTCTGTTGAGAAATCCACTACTTTTGGGTAGATATTAAAATGCAACTTCTGTATGTTTGAAAGTGTTCTATTCCCTTTTTTTTAGCTTGCCAAATTAAAATAGCATTGTCAGGAATAATAGAAGTGACCTTTACAGTGAAAAGAGGAAGCATTACAATTAGGAAATATATATATACACACCAAGGTATTTGTTAGTTCTGTTAAAAGATTGAGCTTTTTTAATTGTTTATGTCTAGGATCTAAATATAAACCTGAATATGTATTTTTACTGTAATTTCAAAAGATTTGTAGAGAATTCTAAAAATATTAAATGACTGAATATTGTGTTTGAAAGTCATAAATAAGAGGATATAAAGTATTTCTATAGTATGACCTGTTAAACGCAGGAAAATTATCTTCATAGCATATTAAGATAGGAAGTTATCTTCATAGCATATTAGAAATAAATATGTTACAAAGGGGGACAGGATTCACCCACTGTAATACTTAAAAATATGATCTAAAATCCACATTGAAATGTTTGTTATGTACAAAGGACACAATATATTTAAAAATTCTTATTATGACACATTAATAGCATTTAGGTATTAAGCTACTTTTATAATTTCTCAGTTGAGAAAATCTTGCTTGATAATTAAACAAAAATTATATCAACCTTATCTCTAAAAGACCAAAAGTAAGTCACGATGTAAAATTTAAGAATTCATTAAAATTTTTGTGAATTTGAGTGAGCTGTTAATTACATACAGACTCCCCCCTATAACACATTATTTAGAATCTCTTCTCAACACCAAAATTTTCTTACAAATTTGGAATGAAAAAAACCAGTCTACCCTTTGGTAGGCACATTTTCTGAACATTCATTCAAAGGCGCATTTTCACTATCAATAGAAAATTACAAGATTGAAGAGGAAAGATCTTCAACTTAAGTAGACTCTTCAGAAAAATATATTTTCTCATCTGACATACAGTCTAGCAAAGCTTTAAAAGTATAAAGCAAAGCAGGAGCAAAGCATTTAAGTCAAGATTCTGAGGAGCCTACTGAGGTTTGATCTTTTCAGGAAATAGAGAAAAGATGAGCACAGAGCTACTGAGATAAATGACCCAGACATGACCCAAAGCTCTATCTAGCTGTCCTTCACACATACATACATTAGCAGGAAACAGATCATTTGACGCTCCGTTATCAGGATATATCTGGTACAATGTAAGACACACCTTTTCCTAGGAATTGTGCTATCAGATACAAATCTGCAATTGAAAAGTCTTCATGGAAGCAGAGTCTCCTGCTCAACATCATCCTTCATGACAGAACAAATTTCAAAATTTGCATAGAAGAATACCACCATTACTGATGCAACGATGCTTACCTTGAGGTAAGCTGAGGACTCAAAGGCTATGTTTATATTAGTGAGTAGTGTATACTAATTGTCCAAACCAAATATCCACACTATACTATATATAACGGTATATAGTTTCTCTTTGGTCCAATGGACTGACCAAACAAGTAGCACCTGGGAGTGTACTGGCTGAACTCCTGAAGTCCACCTTCTGGCTTCACTTCATCCAAAAAGGACCATAGTCCTTATGCCCTGTATAATGTGAAACAAAATTTAGAAGGGAATAAAGGGCACCCCTACCTGAACCAAGCACTGGTGTGGGTGAACCCACAGAAAACTGGAAATTAAAAGATAAGCTGAGCTTCAGAGGAACATTTAGGCTTTGGAGGAGGAGAACAAGGTCAAGAGATAACTAAGAACCCGCTTATGGAGAAGAATACTATAAAGTTGAAGAACTGAAAAACATTCAGAAAAAGAACTCCTCATGGTAGACTGGAGACTAATTTTCTACATAGTTCATAATTTTCTACATTCTACTGACAGCAGACTCAGTGATTGGTATGTGACACCTGGCAGATTCTATCCTCAGTTACCCACTGGTTCAACAAGAAGCAATAGTATTTTTAAGCACATTTTTCATCAAAAAAAAAGGACAGTAAAGACAAAGGAAAGAGAAAACAATTTCAGTTAAAATGACATGAGTTGATTCAGTAAATTAAACTGAAAGATTAATAGTAACACATTTAAAACTTTCAATTCAAGATTTTTACATTTCAAAAGAGTTCAACTGAAATGAAAAATTAATGAGATAAGTCAACTACACTGGAAAAATCTGGTGAAATTTGAATGAGTCAGAGACGAACAGTTTAAGTTTCTTAAGCTATGCTGAATCTGTATCCCATACATCTTAAAAATAAATAAATTAGTGACCTTTCAGGGAAGGATTCCAGACCTAACTGATTAATAATCCCAAATGGAATACAATGAACAACCAGAGTTCAGAAAGAATGGAAAGAGACTGACTAGCAAAAACATTTCCCTCTTAAAAGGTCAAGAAGCTTAGCAATACAATGAAAGTTGTCAGGAGGAAAGCTGAGGTGGCTCTGCAAATGAAATTAAAACAGATAATTTATATTTCAACTATGAAAACAGAGAACAAAGAAGTTAATATGCAGTAAACGGTGGTAATGACCCAGTTTCTGAATTCTTTTTTCAGCAATGCTTATGATGAATAAAAGGGATATAAGGGTCCACAGCTGACAGAATGCATGTATACCACGGAAAAAGTTGAAGGAAAACTCAAAAAGCAGAATTCCAAAACTAGTACATAAATCTTAAAGCCCAGTAGCAATTTTATTTTTATTTTAAGTATGTATTCTAGCCAAGCCTGAGCATGCTATTGTAAATCTATAGAACAGCATACATAGAAATAAAACACATTCTGGAAGGAAGGAAGTTAGATTTCAATAACATGAAATGCTTCTGAATAATTTTTTAAATAAAGACCAATTAAACATATGCAGAATAAATCTGATGAGGAGCGATTGAATGAGCTGGGCCTGTTTAGTTTGATGAAGAGGAGGCTGAGGGGAGACCTCATCGCTCTCTACAACTACTTGAAAGGACATTGCAGAGAGGCTGGTGCTGGTCTCTTCTCACAGGTAATTAGCAATAGAACAAGAGGGAATGGTTTCAAGCTGCAACAGGGTAGGTTTAGACTGGACATTAGGAAAAAATTCTTCACAGAAAGAGTGGTCAGACACTGGAATAGGCTGCCCAGGGAGGTGGTGGAGTGCGCATCCCTGAATGTGTTTAGGAGTCGTTTAGATGTGGTGTTCGGGGATATGGTGTAGGGGAGAACTTTGTAGAGTGGGGCTGATGGTTGGACTTGATGATCCCAAGGGTCTTTTCCAACCTAAATGATTCTATGTTTCTATATGAAGGAATATGAGAAATGAGACTGAAATACAGCACACTTATTCCAAAGAGATAGATACCAGATTCATCAGGCACAATCTCTTTCTTAAGGTAATTAATCCTCTTGACAAAGAAAATGTGCTACTATTTATCTGCACTTTGACAATTCATTCTGTTATGTGTAAAGCTGGAGAAAAATGGGGTTGGAACAAACATTATAAGCAGGCTGAATAACTGGCTCAATGGGAGACAGAATAGGCTCTTTAAAAACACATAAAGGAACTCTAGATCTTGGGACTAATTTATTAAGTTTCAAGTGGATGACTTGAGTGCAAAAATAGGTACTAATGAATTCAGCTGATGCCAGAAAGGAACTGAGGAAAAAAAAGCACCACTACATTACATGGGAAGAAATGAAGGTTATACGCTTCAGAAGTTAGAAGGATTTCCACAAATTATGGTCTCATCACCTGAAAAGAACTCAGCTAGAAAAGGAAGTATCCACTGTAGAAGTACAGGCTGAATATGATTCATTAATGTGATCTGCCTATTAAAAAATTCAGTCAAAATCAAGGTAGGAAGTATTACATCTGCAATCCACCCAACAATTAAAAGAAGTTTCACTTGAATACAAAAGGCGATACAACAGCAATGTGAGTCAAGTCTGAGAGAAAATTTTAATTAAAAGTCAAAGATTTTGATAAGACACACTTGCCCATGACTGGACAATGTATAAGGGCCCTCCCAATGCTATGTACTCATTCACTATGAATCAAGCATTAAAGTTATTTGCTGGATCAGAGCTGTATGAAACAGTATAGGTGGTCAAATGCAAAAAAAAAAAAANGGAGAAAAAAAAAAAAGAGGCAAAGGAGGGGGAAAAAACCTCAAACCAGTATTATGCATTTGGACTGAACTTGTTAACTTGGTAGTATACTTATGTTAATAACCCAACCTTACAGCACTCTTTAACTCTCAAAGGGAATAAGTTCCACTGAAAAGAGGCTCAATTTAAAGACATTAAATATATCAGCAGACATGCGGACTGGTGACCTATACCAGTAAATTCCAGGATTCTGCTGGAAGTCGTTTCTGGTTGGGTTTTTTTCCAGTTGTTCTTTTATTTTTCAAATTGCTGTTGTGTGTTCATTCTACCCTGTGCTATATCTGCTATCTTTTTGTGAAGGTATGTTCTTCAATTTATACAGAAAATAATCCTCTGAGTAACAGGGGTTTGGATGTCTCTCTATTTCTTCTAGAATTTATTCCTCAGCTTCAAAGAGGCTTGTTTGGAGGGGTTTCAATTGATTGTTCTTCAGTAAATGAAGCTTTCCAATATTTTAGTAGGGTTAGGGAAACAGGAAATTAGACAAACAGGAGAAAAGAAATACACATTACAGTCTGTGTACTGTTTTTATTTTTCCAGTTACTCAAGGTGTGCAAAATATTTGTAGGCCTGAATTTAATATAATGTTTTTAAGGGATGAAAGGAATACAGTGGAAAGACAACAGTAGCAAACATGCTACAGTCCCTCTGTGAGCACTACCTAAAGCATATACATTCAACATCATGTCCTTGTGGTTCTGTATTTTCCAGAGATAATTAATAATAATGCAAGTGATCAATTATTGGGATATTAAATGACTAACAGCATGAATTTAATTCAATTTTGTTCTTAAATCAATTCTTAAAATCCATTCTTAAACTGTGCAGCTGATCCAATGCTTGCATTATTTCTGCTTACTGTCGCATACTTCCAGTTAAATGCACATTCAGAAGGTGAAGTAGCTAACATTGACAAAACTCTCTCCAATTCTTTATCGTGCCACACAAAACCGCTGAGTACTACTATGCCCAAACGTTTCTGCACACTTTCAGATTTAAAGTTTTATTTTTACACACAAAGCATTTTAATGGCAGTATACCTAAAGACAAGCAACTTACTTTTCCCCACATTTCCAGAATGAATAATATCTTAAATGACACCACCAAACAAGATTAGACGGTGTTTATTCATTCATTATACCATTCATTCAAGTGTTCTCTGTCTATAGGTAAATAAAATGACAATAATTGAAAAAACGATTTTCATTTTAGTTCTATGACTACGGTATTCAGCAACACAGAAGACTATGGGCACTGTTGGGCCCCAGGCCTTGGGAGCAAAAATCAAGGTTGATGCAAACACAGACCAACCATCAGTGAAGGAAAAGTTGGTATGTAAACTATTCCAGGAGCTTGATCCCTAGCAAATCAATGGGCTGTGATGTTATCCACTCAAGGAGAGGTGGCTGACATTGTTGTGAGGCCACTCTCCATAAACTTGGAGAAGTTGCAGAGATCAGGGTATGTCCCAGAAGACTGGAAGAAGGATAATGTCACCCCCATCTACAATAAGAAGGGCTTAAAGGAGGATCCAGGAAATAATAGGCCCATCAGTCTTACTTCAGTCCCTGGGAAAGTTATGGAATGAATCCTCCTGGGAGCTATCACAAGTCAAATGAAGCACGTGACTGGGAAAAGCCAGCACAAATTCACAAAGGGCAAATCGTGTTTGACAAACTTGATCATCTGCTACGACAANGGGAGCAAAAATCAAGGTTGATGCAAACACAGACCAACCATCAGTGAAGGAAAAGTTGGTATGTAAACTATTCCAGGAGCTTGATCCCTAGCAAATCAATGGGCTGTGATGTTATCCACTCAAGGAGAGGTGGCTGACATTGTTGTGAGGCCACTCTCCATAAACTTGGAGAAGTTGCAGAGATCAGGGTATGTCCCAGAAGACTGGAAGAAGGATAATGTCACCCCCATCTACAATAAGAAGGGCTTAAAGGAGGATCCAGGAAATAATAGGCCCATCAGTCTTACTTCAGTCCCTGGGAAAGTTATGGAATGAATCCTCCTGGGAGCTATCACAAGTCAAATGAAGCACGTGACTGGGAAAAGCCAGCACAAATTCACAAAGGGCAAATCGTGTTTGACAAACTTGATCATCTGCTACGACAAAGTAACCTGCTCAGTTGAGGTGGGGCAAGTGGTGGACCTTGCCTACCTGGATTTCTCCAAGGCTTTCAATACTGTTTCCTGCAGCCTCCTCCAAGAGAAACTGATATGTTTCTAGATAAGTGGTCTGTGTGGTGGGTGGGGAACCCAGAAGGTGGTGAATAGCTCCTTTTCAAACTGTCAACCTGTCACAAGTGGGCCCAATGCTGTTTACTATCTTCATAAGCGATCTGGATGATGGGATCAACTGTACCCTGATGACACCAAACTGAGTGGAGAAGTGGACACTTTGGAAGGGAGAGCCACCCTGCAGGAAGACCTGGATAGGCTGGAAGAGTGGACTAACAAGAATGAAGTTCAACAAGGACAAGTATATGGTCTTGCACCTGAGAAAACATAATCCAGGAGTGCAGCACGGGCTGGGATCTGCCCGGCTAGGTAACAGCTCTGTGGAGAGGGATCTGGGGATGATGGTGGACAACAAGCTCAATACGAGTTAACAGTGTGCTGCTGTGGCAAAGAAAGCCAACAGGATGTTGCACCAACAAGGGCATCACCAGCAGAGACAAAGAAATCATTATCACACTCTACACAGCATTCGTTATGCCACACCTGGAATTCTGTGTGCAGTTTTGGTCACTGCTATGCAAAAACCATGTGGACAGGCTGGAGAAGTTCCAGACAAAGGCCACCAAGATGATCAGCTTCCCAGTTCTGCTGTATGAGGAAAGGCTGAGAGAACTGGGTTTGTTCTGCCTTGAGAAAAGAAGGCTCAGGGGAGACCCTGTCACCATGTTCCAGTATTTAAAGGATGGCTACAAAGAAGATGGAGACTCCCTTTTTACAAGGATTCACATGAAAAAGATGAGGGCTAATGGGTACAAGTTACTGCTGGGGAGATTCTGATTGGACACAAGAGGACAATTTTTCACAACGAGCCATTGGAATACTCTCCCCAGGGAAGTGGTGAATTCCCCAACTATGGAAACTTTTAAGATCTGTCTGAACAGGGTGCTGGGCCATCTTGTCTAGGCCGTGCTTTTGCCAAGGAAGGTTGGACCAGATGATCCTCAAGGTCCTTTCCAACTGGTATTCTATGATTTTATGAATTCCTTCTTTTATCTGACAGGGGTTACTCAGTCTGATTAATATAAATTACAGAATTATGGATGCGCAAAAGGCACATGAACATTTTGTTTGTTTGGAATTTTTTTTAAGAACAGCAATTACAAAAAAATAAATAAATCATAGACCAAATTCTTCTTTTATTCCACTGACCCATATTAGAAGTGTGAAGGGCTGGTAAATGCAGGCAACTTCCCTCTTTTAAATAATAATGCTATTTTCTCTTCGTGTATAGCATTCTGCTATGCTAAGTGACCTCAAAACCTGTGAACATGAAGGAAGTTATTTCACGTATTTGTTTATTGCTCAAAACCCAGATTTGTAAGACTTTCAGTGAAGAACTCTTTTTATTCACTGTACCTAAAGTTAAAGCTCTCCCACTTTTAACAGCTTTCATATAAATATTAATGATAGACTTTTAAATGGAACAGTGAAAAATGCCTCCTCTTTTCAGTACAAACATACAAAAGAACTACAGTCTGTTTCTAATAAATGTGAGAGGTTAATTCTTTAAGTATTGAATACTAAGAAAATGTGATGTACATTAAATCTGCTGCTCAACCTACTTCTGTGCATCATGTTAGCTTGATGCAAGACGCCTTTAAAATGTTTAAAGAGCAGATCAATCTCAGCTGCTATATGCAAAAGTAAACTCTCCTCAGAAGACCAATCTCTAACCAATACATGTGGCAGTTCTGCAATGGCTTTTAACTGGCAGACAGGAGTAGTGCTTGCCTACAGGGTAGTAAAAAATGAAAATAATTCCTTGTTCTAAAGTTTGTGTAAAGCCCGCTCCTTTTGTGAACTTGTTTCTCAACAATGTGGACATAAAGAGAGTTTGAATCCTGACCAGCAATCAGGATAGAAGTTAAATTCTCTCTTCCTCATCCTCCAAGGAACATGGACAGAGCAGTTGGAAAAGAGTAATTCCCTTTCAAACATTCTTGGTGACTTTTTTGCTAAATATAGCTTAGAATGTTACATGGCCACAGCAAGACAATTGACTTAGCAGGGTCTGCTTCTACACAGAATGTTGGCACCAGAGCTAGACCAAAAAAAGTCAGAATATTTTTTTTCCCCATAAAAACATACAAAAAATGTTTTATATTTATCAAAATATCAAGTAGCAAATAACTGTTGCCTTGCAGATTAAAAAAAAAAAAAAGTATCAAAAGTTCCTTGTGCTCAATAAAAAATAACCACCATAAAAAGAATAACCATGATAAAAAGGTATGTCTCTGAACCAGAGATAATGGGTAAATTAGTCCACGAAGAACCGTCTAAAGTATGCTGCTTAATTCACATTTATGTACTCAAATGCATGTTCCTTCTCTTGACATTGGTCACAGGCATAAGAGATATCTAATCCATTACATTGAAATGACAGCATTAGAGCTTACTACCAAAACCATACGGAGAGGCAAGGGCTCTCCAACAGAAAAACACACCACGTCTATAACTCGAGAAGGCTCTGTAGGATAGAAAAGTATTCTGATACTTGCTTAGTAATTCGCAAGACAATTCCCAACTGCTGAAATTTTACTTCAGCAAAACATCTGCACCACTCTTGTACTATAGATTATCTTTCGGCAGGGAAGAGGAAAGACTCACAAAATAATCCATCTAGTGAAAGACTGTGCTGTGGAACAGGCAAAATATGGTAGAGTTCTTTCCTCTCTTCTCCCTCACTCTCTCAAAATTGTTGAAAACTTGTAAGATTTTAGAAGAAAACAGACATGCTTAAGCTGTTTGACAGCTACTGGAATGTCGTCTGCACAGCTCTATTCAGAGAACAGAATCTGTACGGAGAAAAGTCTCTGTGACTACTCCAGGCTTAATGTTTTCTCGTTTCCAGTGTGGATACTGTAGCAATATCACAATAGTGCTAGTGTCACGTAAGGTAAGGTATACCGTCAGGAGCTCTGAAAAGGTGTACTGCTGGGCTAAGTCTAATTTTATTAAAGTCAGTGTTAAATTCTAATTAAGAACTCAGGTAAACCAGCTTTTACTCAGGAGAAGGATAAAATTTACCTTGACACTTCCTGAGGGAAATAAAAATAAAATAAATAAATAAATAAATTAAAAGGTAAAATTAAAAGAATGATGTGGATGGTCAAACACTGGAACAGGCTGGGGAATCTCTAACCATGGAGACATTCAAAATTCACTCAAAGTCATAAGCAACCTGATCAGCTTTGAGCAAACAGCTGGACTAGATGATCTTCCAACCAAAATTATTTTATTAGAGAAGGCTCTCACCTTCTCACATCTACAAAACCAGTGAAGTCCAGGAAGACAGAAAAAATATATTCCTACTTGGCACTCAAGCTGGGTTTAAGAAAATTGCTCTTGTTCTAGTAGTAACAGAACAACATGAACGTGTTTTTCCCTTGTGTCATTCTGGTTTTCCATCTTAAAAAAAAAGCGTATCTTTCTGTATTTCATTATGATTCTATCTTCAGATACTTTGTAACTTCACATATTGGAGGGCTCCCTGACTTCTCCCATAAAAAGAGCTGTTCTGTACAAAACAGTTCTTTCAAATGAAGCTAAATTGCTTCTAGGAGCCCATCTACACTTAGCAAAAGGTGGGCAGAGAGGGAGGGAGGAGGACTGTTTGTTTGTTGAAAGTGGTATCAGTCAATTAAATTGGATTTCTGTTGTTACAAGCAGCAATTAAAATCTAGCCCTTTTTTTCATTTTATTGGATTTTAGCATGACAGACTACTTGCTGCCTGATTACTTGTCTAAATTTTTTTTTTTACTTGATGGGAACATGTTCCATCTTTACTCAGCCAAAACTACAGTACTTGCAAAGCAATGGTACTATCTGAACTTTTACAACATGGATGCTTCAAGAATTGACCATTTTAAGAATTTAGATTTAGAGCAACGCTTCTGTCATGACCATTTTCCTACCTATTTTCTCCCCACAATAAAAAAAAACAGGGTACAAAATATTGTGTAAGGTTTTCCTTTCCTAATATCAAGGTAGGAACACATGGTATGCAGAAATGCCAGCTATGATCAGCTATGATCGTCCTTGCAAACTTAAAAATTAGGAGAGATGTCTTACACAGGTTAATACTTTTCCCAACACTAGTTTATATATGATGTTGCCCATTTGTTAATGTGCTGCTCTGTTAATGGACTTAAGATGGCTTTATACTGGTTCTAGATCTTACACTGCCAATTGCCAAGTTTTTTAACTAAATCAACATAGATGTTTAAATTAAAGGCTTGAGAAACCCTTTCCTAGTAGCAGCTTCTGAGCAGACTCACTGCTTTGATGACCACAGGGAAGTTGTTTCATTAAATACACTCATAAAGTAAATAACCTACTGCTCTATCAAGCATACTGACATAAATAATTGGTTATTCCAATAAAATATTAAGAAGTATTTTCAATAGCACTATGGTTGTGAATTTTGTCAATAGATGCACCAAAATATTGCTGTAGTACTAATGCCAATCTTATGTTAGACACTTATACAATAATGTGGATGAACTTTTTTTTATCCAAACGCAAGACAAATATATAATAATATATCACACAGCAAAGTGGATTTTTTTATATATTGAAACAGCTACCAAGAACTCTGGCCACTTTCAGAGAAGTTGGACATTACAAATACAATCTTGGCGAACTGGACTTCAAACATGCTTCCGGATAGATTGAAGGCAAAAGGACAACGTATTTGCTGTGACTTACTGAGCTTGAAATGGAGTTATTCCTTAAAACTGGTCCAAGAAAATTCCATTAATTTTAATTAGACTCATATGAAAAAGTCATGTCAGAAAACACAGAAGAATACACTTTAATAAATGACATTTTTCTCCTGCTTAGCAATAGAGGACTAAAGTGAATTAAGAATCTTGATATTCTAAGCATAAGTTTTTCATACAGAGTACCGTAATTTTCCATCGACAAACGTAAAAATGAATAATAGCAGTCCAATGTATTTTTCATTTAATTTCTGAAACATACAGATCACCAGATACCCATATCAGCTAGACCATTTGAAAAGTGATGTTTTGAAGACTGCTCCTGAATAAAGATCAGTGGTTATAAAACTGTGAAACTTAAGTAGGAAAAATAAAGGACGCTGAATAAATGCCACAATTGAACAAATATTTATATTTGATCTGATATTGCAAGGTGTTCTACCTGAAAGATCTGCTAAACAGATATAAATTGCTTCCTAAGGACATAATATTTGTTATGCTTAAGCCATTTTAAGAAGCTTTTAAAATAAAAGACATGTTAAAAAAAATCCAATTAGTATAGTGGCAAATAATACCATTATCCATTTCACAAAGCTTATGTAGGAAAACCATCTAATATTTGACAATAAAAATACCGTATTTCCCTCTTCACCAAAAAACTTTTCAAACTTCTAATAATTTCTTCTCAGAGAAGGAAAGAAAATTATGAGCTTTGAGAACCATCTCAATTCAGTTTCTTAGATCAAGCTTGCCCTTTGTCCTGTTCCTATTTATAGTAAACTTTCAACCATTTTAAAGATGCAGTTTTGAGCATACTGCGCAATAAAAATTGTAGAATTCGTACCCAAATCAAAAAAGATGGCTGCTAATTCCTGGATAGGCATACGCAAATGCTTTCTTAGCCATTGCTGTTATTTGATTAAAAGCTGATGAAAATCTAACGGGAATTCTTTGCTATTAGGTCAATTAAACAGCAACAGAACTACCCTCTGCAGGAGGCTCAAAAATATGTAATTGCTTTCTCCAGCTTGCTACTTGTCTCACTACCAGCTCTATACAGATCAAGCTCTGAATAAAAATCAGAACTCTCCTCAAACTGTTTATATACAGGCACCAATGGGGTGTTTAGTTTTCACTCTCAAACCCAGTAAAATAGGTACAGATTTTAGTGCCACACAGTAAGAGCCTAATCCTAACAAAATTATTATGCAAAAGACAAAGAACTCCAAAAATATAACAGAGAGAAAGAATGTGTCAAGATAGAAGATGAGCACCAATTTTGTCAACCTAAACCAGAACTGAAATATCAGACGGTACTGTGTGATTCAGCTTTCTACATAAAAACTGATACTGCTTTCATGTGGACCCAAAAACTGAAATTAGCTGACGGCAATGGAGAATAAAGGAAGTAACTGCAACAACCTCAATAAGGGAACACATCGGCTTCACAGGATAGACCCCCACAAAATTACAAAATATGGTTCTAAAGCTTCACTCAAAGAATACTATCATAGAATTAACATAATTTACGTAACCAAGCAAAGAATCATAAATGCAGTGCACGAGCCAAAGATTTTAAGAACTGATAATGTTACTTTTACAAGATACTGGCACTAGTAAGTAGTGCTGTTTAAGTAAAGCAAACAAATGTCTTTTCATCTTTTGAAAAAAACAGGGATTTAAGGAAGAGAAAGGAAGTGTCATCTAAAATTATGACAAGAACAAAGCAAATAATAGGAGATATCTGGAGCAAGGAACAGTTTATGAAGACAGAATATCATCACTTTCGAAGTCTGGTGGCATATCAAGCTCTACAGCTAGTACAGAACTGAACAACTAACTCCTATTAAATAACAAAAACTAAGAATTAGTAAATTTGAACCTAACAATAAAACAATTAAGCATGGTGAACTATTCTATGCCTCCTCTTAAAAACAGAATTTTACATGGTAAAACTGTTAACAACGTTTCAGAGTATTACATGCACGTAATCCTTGTACAAAATTAGCATGGAAATTTGGAATTGATACTAAATACTAGACTTTGGAAAGAAAGTGAGGAGTTAAATTTCATCCAGATGTAAAGACGACAGCAGTTGCTAACTTAATGCAGGGCTGTGTTACAGTGAATTATCATGGTTGAATAAATCTAACAGAAGTGTTAGATAAGCACTTTTATGATTTCAAATTCACAGGAACGTAGATAAGGGCTAGAAAAATGAAACAGGAAAATATTTAATAATGGTATTTGAAAAAAAAAAGCAATGTAAAATAGGTAAAGGTTTATAGAATCCTTAGTAAGCTTCTAACGCTGGTAAAAACCAGAGCTTTACATTACAACTACAGTGGTCAGTGAGACCTTAAATAAATCAGGAACTTGGTGTTCCTGTATCTATATTTTTTTAATTCTTAGAATCTGACTGGTTTTGCTCACCGACAGAGACATAGCTCTAGGGAGGTGAAAGTACTGACACATATGAATAAGGAAAGACAGGTGAATCAGAGGCACAAAACTTACCTGAAGTCATACAATGCAGCAAAACCAGAAAAGAAGGTACGTGAGTTAACTAATACAGTAGCTCAGTAACTAGAACTTAAAATACTCTCTGCCCTTATTTTCATTATTTGGTTGTGTATGTTAGCACTCCCAAACTAGCAACTTTTCAGACATTCAGATAGGATATGAAGAGTTCACACTTTGAAAACTGAGAGACAATGGCACAAATTCAGGAACAATTAAAAGGATATTTTTAAATGATTTAATGTAGTCTATACTTCAGAAACAGGTCTTTAAGACGGGCAAAGTGTATAAAACTTTGGATATGGTAAAAACTAATTTGCTTCTTCTATGCTGTATTTCTCCTTTCTGTCACTCTGTAGGAAAGCATCATAAATTTAATACTGCAAGGCAGTAATCAAAACCACTAAATTTTTATAAACTCAGTGTTTTCCGGAGATTATTTATTACATTATCAGTTCTACTTCTGCATAACAAAGTTGACAGATGGAATCATGTCATTTTATGACATCAATTTGCTGCTACATTCCTGATAAAAAGCAAGTCGGTAATCAAATTCAAGCCATCATTTTTTTGCTACTCCAATTAAGATAAGACACAAAGGGAGCTTCGAATAAATTTTTTCTTTAAGTCAAAAGGCAGTCTCCTTTAACCAGTGATGGCTGAATTTGAAAATAGCTTGACAGGCCACTAGTCATGAAAAAGCTTCCTGACCACTAAGTTCACTGCAAGTTTTGTAGATTCCATCCCAACAACTTGCTTGAAAAGTGGTGAATAAAAAAAAAGTGGTAGAAACCAGCGAAGGTCCTCTTTACCTTCCCAGTAAGCAAAGAAAGTTTCTTGTTCTGAACTCTGATGGACATTTGCTAATTTGTGAGCAGGAAGGAACAATTAAGAGAATTCCTTCAAAGACAGCAGTAGCAGGATACAGCAGTAATTTTGGCAGTAATCAGCTAGTGGTAACTTCTTAGTAAAGCTGATAAAGAATTTAAAATGAAGGAGTAAGGAGATACAGGAAAAAGTTCAGTGGAAGAGTTACAGGCATAATGGAAAAAAAGCACCTGAAAATATTTGCCATCTCCTTTTGGAACTAAAACGCTCAAGAAAAAGCGAGATAAGAGATTACAAACCTCAAAGTTTGTGTAAACGCAGCCTAGAAAGAAGAAAAAAACCAAACTTGCTTTTCACCTTGTGAGGAAGCACATTTCTACAAAAAGACACAATATCCGTTTATCTTTGGACAGTGGAAATTGTGTGATATGGAATATTTTATAACATGTTCACTACAGCTGGGAGCCTGATGGAAAGAGTTTTGAAAAACATGGCCACTCATTTCATTGCTCAAATCAAAGACGGTGGAACTTTCTAAACATCTGAAATTACCAAAATAGACTCTGCTTGCAACTGGAGACATGACTCTGGCACATTGTCATACAGTGCTATGGAACTGCAATTATTTGCTATTGTAGACTCCCTGTAGGGAGTGACTGTCTATATAATTTCCCCTCAAAATAAAATCAAAAGAATCAACTCACCACTTGTCCATTCTGAGGATTTTTATGTGCATACGGGGGTCCACGAATGTGATTCCACATCTGACCAGATGTCATAGCAAATACAACACACTACAAAAAAATAGAAAAACAATATAGTCATTTATTTACATGGAGGAACTGAATAGAAAACCATTCTGCTGGTGATGTTTGTTTTAGATACATAATTGTTTACCTAAGCAGATACAGTATCTACCTCTATTTGATTTTTAGCATAGGGTTTTCAAATGCGTTGCTCTCATAAAATTCTTAACGACTTCTGTTAGAAAATGAGTTAGCTCAAGACAGAAATTTTCGAAATCTCACTTGAAATAATCCTGTCTTTATGTGCACTTGGAATTGCCACATTTACACATCTATATGGCAAAAAGCACTGAGAGCAGAAGGCATTCATTGCAAATATTCTGCAAACTAGCATTCGAGATTTACATAACCTTTCATGAAGTTATTTCTGCCTCTAATCTAATATAAATATTTAGCTTAACTGTTTGCTTTCAGATGCATGAAATGATATATATAAAACAATAAGAAAAAACCTTCCAATTATGAAAAAAATGTCTGTCCCATTTTATGAAATTTTCATTGTGTCCCCTATATGACTGTCATTCTTTTTAGCTGTGACAAATAACAATGGTTGAGTTAGTAGAAAAGTGAAACTCACTATGGAATGAAGTGCGGAGTTAGGTTAGGGATGCGTGAAAACTGTAAAAACGGACATTAATTCTTGTGAAAGGTCATACTGCAGAATCTACGTGACAAACATCATAGTCATAGCAAGAGTCATTTTGACTATCTTAAAGATGAAAATATAATATCTTTTGATTCCCAAACGAGAAAAACTGAAAAGGGAAACGGATCATCTAAATACGTCTTCTGACTTATCAGTATAGATATGCCCATTTTTACTGTACATCAATATTCCCACCAGCAGACCACAGTCACGGTGATGGGCCTACAGGACAGATGGGGAGGGACTCTTTATCAGGGATTGTAGCGATAAAACATGCGGTTAACAGTTTAAAACTGAAAGAGGGGAGATTCAGATCAGAGATCAGGACGAAATTCTTTACTGTGAGGGTGGTGAGGCACTGGAAAAAGTTGCCCAGAGAAGCTGTGGCTGCCCCATCCCTGGAGGTGTTCAAGGCCAGGCTGGATGGGGCTTTGAGCAGCCTGGTCTAGTGGGAGGTGTCCCTGCCCAGCGCAGGGGGGTTGGAACTAGATGGTCTTTAAGGTCCCTTCCAACCCAAACCACTCTATGATGACTCTATGATCATAGAATGATCGATTAAATCAATGATGATTTAAAGCAGATGGATCGCGAATGTAAAAATTCATACTATGATGGTTCACTAAACTAGGGTTTACTAAATCCCCTTAAAGGGTTTTCTTCAAAGAATGTTTAGTAACACATTTGTGAAATAATTGTAAGCTAGTGTAGCTCTGTGTCCCCATAAATGCAGCACCGCCTATGATTTGAACAAACTTTGCAAGGCCTTAGGACTGAATCTTGTCAGGCTTTAATCCAAATCTGTCTTGGCTTTCCTGGATTCTTTTTTTTAACTTGTTTAGCTGAAACAGCAATTTTTCCAAAGACCAGGTGGCTATGCCTAGTTTACTTCACTTTTGCTTATCTTTGCATAGCATAATATTTTTTTTTCTATTTAGGATGAAATAATTATGACTGACATAATGATGTAAGGTAGGCATGGGCTGATAGCAGACAACAAAAACGGAAACATGGGATGCCATGCACCAGTATTGAATGATAAAAAAGGATTACACTGGAGACCCTAAGCCAATAAATATTAACCAATGGTGAATTGAAGATGCACAGACATGGGACATGGTCAAAACCAGTTTTAGGGATAACAAAGAGAGCAAAGGACAAGCATCTAACATATGTAAGACAATCCCCATTTACTGAGTAAATTTTCATGTAAAATGTTGCAGATCAGTGAAAGAAGGACAAAGTGTAAAAGTAGCCCCAAGTGGACCCTAGAGCAGGGAGGAAGAAAGCAGCAGCTTCTTACACCTCCCAGCAAAGAATCTGGAACCCTGACAACTCACCATAGCATCCCCTCACCCCAAAATGCAGTCAATGTATGATCTCAAGATCCAGAGAGAAATGGTGGAAGGGTAACCATCACATCAGAGAAAGGGAAAGATACTAGGAAGTGTGCGCATAACAGTGTTAATTGTGCTGTTATAATTGAGACTTTCTGTGCTTCTAATAGAAAGAAAAAGAAAATAATGAAAAAAATATGTTTTCATATCCAGTTTAATAATAATCTGTTTCATAGTGTTATTTCAATTACACTAAGAACAGACTCTTGGCTTTAAATATAAGGTGTATTTCATTTTGCCTTTAACAGGATTTGGAGTGTAACAGTAAAGTAATTAATATGGCAGACGAAAGAATACTGGTAGTGATTATTAGCAAATGGATTATGTTTTAATTAATACTATGCAAAGAAGTGAAGAGAATATATGCTTCCATTACTAGAGAAGGGTAACAGGTAGTTATTTCTATGCCTTGCAGATTGTTTTAGCAGAGAAATTTATACTACAATTTTTGGTGATGAATCAGACAGGAGATAACTTATGTGAAAGTACAAGAGTGTAGAAAATGAAGATGGGGGTAACGAAAGTGAGGTGAAAGAGCTATTTTCAAAGGTCAAAAGTTAGCTGAAAACTAAAACATCGAAAGAGAACATGCATAGTGCACAAACTGTGGCTCTCAAAGTGAGTTTTCTATGGAAAGTCATTTTACCCATTCTTAAATTACTGTATTTAATTTACATTCTTTAGGGCCAAATCTGCTTCCATATGGAACGAGTAAAAAAAACCCACCTCCGTTTTTATACCGTCATATACTTTGTAACAGATAAATCTCTCAAATTACTGAAGATCTTTAATGCTTGCCAATAGAAATACACTATCTCACAACATGGTAATCTCTAACAAAAAAATGTCCAGGAGACACAATAGTGGGGAGAAACAAATTCCAAGTATTAATATTATTGAAAAGGAAAGAGTTAACAATATAGTTGTTTATCCTGAAGGTGTCTTTCATATTCTTCCAGTTCAGACTCTCAGTGACCAAGAAAACTAATTTAGAACACGACATCCTGTATCTGCCATGATTCCCTTCCATCATGCACCTCTTTACTGTCTATTTCAAAATGACCTTTTCAGGAGCCAAAAAAGAAAACAACCATTCTCCAACTTCTCCCGTGTCCTCTTCAACTCTTCATTTATTTTAAAAATCCTAGGAAGAGAGCATTTCCATCATATCCCTTAAGCAAGCATTTGGTATGCTACAGATAGCACTTGACATTCAAGCTCAGTTTGCTGTGTTCTATATTCTCCTATTACAATCAACCAGGTGTAAAAAAAAAACAAACACATTGGAAACTACAGACTTCTACTGTTTGTAATACACTTGAAATGGACACTACTACCTGTAGAACAGACTCGTGCATCTATGATACATCACACTGATACACAATGCTTACCACTCCAAACCCCATAGTTTCCGTAGGATCTATGGCTTTGGGATCCAAAATTTCTAGAACACCTCGCTCGCTCATCATTACTGTGAGTTGGTGTTTCCCAGGACAAAACTTCACCTATGAGCGAGCAACTTGTTCGTGCTCACAATTGAATATACTGTGGTTGCTGGCTGCCTAGCTTCAACTTCATGTTGTTTGGACAGCAGGTATTTCGCAAGGTGGTTGAATGTTTGACAGAAGATACACGTGCTAACCAAGCATGATTTCTTTTTATGTGACCTCCCTGGAGGTGTTCAAGGCCAGGTTGGACAGGGCTTTGAGCAGCCTGGTCTAGTGGGAGGCGTCCCTGCCCAGGGCAGGGGGTTGGAACAAGATGATCTTTAAGGTCCCTTCCAACCCTAACCATTCTGTGATTTACCTTACGGGTTCATATTGTATTTATTTCAATGGAACAATTCATATGCAGAGAAATGGCCCCTTTCTGCAGTTTTCCTGTATCTTGTCAAAGTACAAAGGACGAAAACTGGGGAACAGGAGAAGATTCAAACTGAGGCACTTTTCTCTGAGCACTTTGAAAGATTTTCAACTCCACTTATCCAGAGTGGAGTCTGTACTTCAACAGTTCTAGAGAGAAGAGTACCACGAACACCCCTTTCATCCATCTGCTCCCTTCTTTCTCCTTGTCAGACTCCAACGCTTTAACTGCTGCATGCCACCTGAATTATCAGGGGAGTTCAAGGTTTCGCTATTTTAAGAGCTTCCAGGTTTAGGTAGCTCATTCTGCATCCAAATGATAAAAGAAAACAGAGTAGATCTACATTAGCTGGTGTAGTACAGAGAGGGAAGGAACAATGATTTGCTACAACACATTACGGTTCCAGGACTAAATGTCCATAGGATGTCTTCAGTGGCAATGAAGTTCACCCCGATGACCACCCCCTAGGTGAGTACACTGTATGTGTAGACAGGATGCTCAAGGACCTTGTTAACAAATTGAAAGTGGTGCTCTCTCGGTGGCTTCGCAGTGCATGACTTCCGCCTTAGTTTCGCTAAGAAGGAAACTGCTTCAAGCTCACCGTGGTGCACTTGTGAGTGTACTACAAGGCTCCTAAAAACAGACACATGGTAACTAAGCACCAAGAGTCCCACCAGAACACTGAATTGCTAGCAAGACACAACTTTACAGGTACGAGGGAAGAATTACTTCACTGTTCTTGGTCTTGCAAGCTTTGCCAAATGATTTGGGTTTAATACATTATTTCTCAAAGGCGTAAGTTTTGTTTAACGCTACCTGCCAGTTTATTAAACAAAATTACTAGAGATTTAAAAAGCCATTTGGTATGCATTTTGAAGTGAAGCTTCTGACTAGCAGATACTATACAAAGCAAATCATTAGATTTCTCTTTGCAAGTTTAGACCCCAGAACGCAGCAAACACTTTGCAACGTAAGTAAAAATAATGAAATTCTAGATTCATTTCTGAATATAGTTAAATTCAAACACAGTTTCAAAAAAAGGGGAGACACATGCAGGCAGTTCTGTACCTAATTTCTATATTGTTCTGTACATGTCAGTTTTAGTCATTTCACAATTATTATTTTAAAGAAATGTAATCCTTTCTACTTAGTTTAACTTTGCTTTTGTACTTAATGAAGGCTACACAGCTGCAAGATCTGTACTCAATTTCTAAATAACAATCCTTCACTTATTAGAATCTCCATGAGAAAGATACAATTCAAGGACAGGGAGTACAACACAGGAGCAAAGAGAACGGGGGTTCGTATCTTTAAAAGATTCTCTGCATCTCTGAAACCTCTAACTATGGGAAGAAAAGGAAACTAATAACCTGTATTTATTGCTCTTCTTTTGAGATGCCTATCTACTCACGTAGAGGAGCCTGACTTTTTCTAGCTGTATCTTCGAATAAAACACATTACTTTTTTATCCTCATTCCCAGAAGGAGGTAAAGAAGCCACTAGTAGCCATGATACCCTTCAAGCTCTTTTGGAGCAATAACTGGTGATGAATGTACTGTACGGTCTAGGTACTGTGGAGTGTATCAGCACAGAACACATTTCTCAGAACCATTAACTGTTACAACAAGAGTAAACACATGCTTTGTCTCCTCATTCAAGGGACTTGACATATTTTGCCCAATAGAGTCAAATTCGAGGCAGCTGCCCCTGATTCTGAGCACAGACTTTGCCTTCCCAGATTCCACAGGTGTGCAGGCAAATCTGAAATATACACATAAAACAAAACTGAAAAAACTGTGCAGAAACCCACAGTGGCAGCCTAGTAAAGAAAATGCTTTAAAAAAAACCCCTAGTAGTCCACATTCTAGCCAACCAAACAAATAAATTCTCAGCACCAGTACTGTTGTCTAAAATGTAGCAATTCCTTATCTAAAATGTTATAAATTTGTCCAGTTTATACTGTCTGACATTTTATTGTCTGTGCTTAAGAAATTAAGAGTCTTGACAAAAATCTGAATTATTTCTTATCAGTATAAAAGAACAGAACCCTGCAAACATCTAAGGACTGAAGTCCTTCCTCATCTTTGTGCTAGCATGTCAGTGGAAAAAAATATCCCTAGACGAACAGTAGGATTTGAATTAAAGTCTAAAATAATTTAGGGGATACATTTTGTATGTGATCTCACGTGACATCTTTTGGGATATTATGTACCGTGACTCAGTCATCCTGCTTTGGCATTCCAAAAGTCTTCTGGGTAACGTTGCAAGTAAAAACGCCTAAGGCCTACAAGATACTACCAGACTCTGGGGTGCTTCAATGAGGGGATGAAACTGCTAATAGCACTGCTGTTGTACAATCTAATGTTGAGGACAAAATCAATTCAACAGTCTTGTGTGAACTGGCATTGGAATCAATGTGTGAGATGAAAGCTCTGGTCTTGCTTCTGAGAGTATCAAAACCATTAGACGGATCACTAAAAAAATCGCATTCCTAAATATTCTCCTGGTGCTGGAAATATTACATATGAAACAACTTTTTGGTATCAATGGAGATATCAAATAAAAATTCAGTCAACATTTCCGGGATCCTGCTAGTAAAACCAGCAGAAGCACTTTATGCTGAGAATTTTCTTCTGATTTTTAGGAACAGATTATTCAATCAGGCAAAGAGGCACTGTCCATTTCTCCTTTACATAAAAACTATCCAGCATTTGGGAGCATAAAAGCTCTTCAAAACAAAGAAGCTCTGAAAAACAAGGAAAAGAAAACGAGAGACCTGTAAAAAAGTCAATAAGGAACAAAACAATTGCCAATACTCCTGTCAAAGACGTGGGCTTCCAGTAGATTTTATGTATCTTGTCAGGCTTTCCCTGTTTAACTTGGTTTTTTTGAAGTTCAAAAAGGAAAAAAATATTCATGAAGAATAGAATTCTTTAAAATTAAGTATTTATTAGTTATTTATACCCTTCAGAAAAGCATTTTACTAGGCATGACTCGCCCCCCTTAACTAGACACCATCTTCTCCATTTTTCCTTCTAATGAGCTTTTATGAAAAAAGAAGCTCTAAGTTTTACTGGTAGAAAAAAGCACCACGGAAGAGAATCATAACTACACAATACCTTAGAATGAATATACTGAACTGGCCCTTTTCTTCTATAGATCTTGACATACTCTAGTCATTTTACAGAACTGAGGTCATCTCTGCAAAAGCCTGCAATCTGGAGTCCCTGCTGATTCCACCAGAAAGAACTTGTAACATCAACTTGCATGTCCGTGTAGGTCTGAATGAAACCAAAAGGACTTGTAACCGCATGATCTTTGCTAAAACATCCTTTTGCAGTATTGGGCTTTGACAACTTTGTGAAGGCAAAAGAACAGTAATGATTAAAAACGGGAAGCATCAGCTCAACACCATGATTAATTGCTATATACTTTCAGATATAAGACCTTTTTCTAAAACATCCTCTAAGTGCTATTCATTTTTAAAGGAACCAGAATTTTACAGGAAATAGTATTAGCAACAACATAAATGGCATTAATGCCATTTTAATTCATTTTAACTCTACTATTCCTTGTCAATACAATCAGCAGGATGACAATTACCAAATGGCATTAATACAGTTTCTTTAAATGTTTGATCACATTTGGACATTGACCCTGTCCACAGGGGTTCAGTTGAATCCGATTATAAGTTTTCTACATCGCGATTTACAGTTATGTTCAGATGTAAAATGTTCAGCTGCTATTAAGGAGAACAGCAAATATTTTAAGAAAGTTCAAGTTAGATATTTTAAGAAAGATGTGTTAATTTTCTTAATTTAGTTAGGAAGTTAATTATGTCTTCTACTCTTTATTGAAGGCAGATTGTAATAGAATGATTCTTGATTTGAAGAAGTGATTTTTAACCTCTGGAATACAAAAACCACAATTGCCCAAAACATGCAAATGTTAAACTTCTGATCTGAAAACCTGAGGTATGAAATTGGAAAAAAATTGCTGTCTCCATAGATACAGTGCATGGTTAACAAAGGAAATAACACTGACTACATATCTTTATTTGATTTTTGACACAAACATCTATTTCAGTGTGCTAATTATTGTTTTACTCAGGTGACCTCTAGAGTTTAGGGGTCCAAAAAAAAAAAAGTTAGACTGATTCATATTAAATTTGAGCTTTCTAATGGTAGTGTATCTCTAAAAAGTATTATCATTCAAAAATACTGGTAATCTAGAAAAACATATGGAACTAAATATGACAGTCTTACTTTGGAAGAGAACTGTCAAAACTCTGTGCTAGAGCTCAGAATGCTTCAAATGACATCCTGGAACAAAGACGACATTCTACCCCAGGCTCTCCAGATCAAAAGGAAACATCATTCTACTTGAAATCTAGTCCTTTAGGTGGTTGATTTGAAATCTAGTTCTTTATTCCTTCCTCAACGTACAGTGTAGATTAACAAACTGCTTAAACAAAGAATGTATGCCATGTACATGAGTAGAAAATGCTATGATAGCACATGAGAAAAAACAGCACTATCAGTAGCCATTATTCAAGAGTAATGCCAAATATTAAGGAACTCTGAACAAAGAGCTTGCTTTAAGATCTTGTTAATCATTTAGATATAAAAATGAATTAGAGCCCAATAGGTACTAAGTAACTTCATCTTTGAACAGATGTAATAAAGGCTGCCAATGAGCCTATCAGCTGAAAGCTTCAGAAAAGAAGCTATCTTCTCATAGCGTTGAACCGGAGCAGAACAGCAAACCATCAGTAAAACATAGCTTTGAAAAGGCAGAAACAGTTATAGAATATATCAGTAACCTCTTTCTAGCAGGGCTAAAATACACAGAATCATACTATAGCCCAGGTTGGAAGGGACCTCAAAAGACCATCTGGCCCAAGCTTTTGTGGGAAAGGGAGCCTAGATGAGAAATAAAATATGGATGCTGCTGCACAAGAAAACTCATATTCCAGCTACAATCCTAGCCATGTGCTTTCAAGAAAGGTTAATTCATATTGACGTAAGTTGAGAAAAAGTCTTTAAAATGAAGTGAATAGGTAACCTTTTACATAGAAAAAAGAAGAAAAGCTTGGCTTATGTTGTACAAAATGCGTGGACAAATCTTTAAAACATACTGTTCTCAATTAATACATTGTTAATATAGAAGGAAGAAGCTCCATTAAGCTGTAAAATGTTGCACTGGACACTATGGTAGTGTTGAGAACCATGGTCCTGACTCTGTGTCCCTGAACATTCAGCTTTAAATGCTGCTTCTCAGATTTTTCCTCTTCTGTCAGTCACAATGATGGCAGAGAAACGAGTACTTATTGATACACCTTAACTGTCCCCTACCATCCTCGCCTGCTATTTCCTATCTAAAACTGAGACAGCTATGTGGCACAGTCCGCATTTTTGATCAGTCTACTCAGTTATTTGAAAACTATGATATAAATAAACACACTGCAATACACTATTAAGCATGTTAAACCTTAATTTGTTGCTTATGGACTTAAGAGTTTAGTTGCCTAATATTTCAAACAGACTATTGGCTAGTTTAAGAATTTCCTCAAAGTTAATGCTATAAGATCATCCTGTTCTCCTTTAGGTTAACAGTGCAATGTTAAGGTCAGTACTACTGAAAACAGTTTTGGAAAGAATTCCACCTTTTTCTTTCTTTCTTAGTTCTTTTATCATTTTCTTACAAACATATAAAAGCGTTTGTTACCTTTCTTAACCTTTCATTACTCTAAAGCAATACAGTCTGACGTTAATACCTACACTAAACCAATGATAACATTACAGCTTTTACAAAAAAGGGCAAGTTGAACGATAGCAGTGAACATTAGTAACACTTTTTATTGGAAATATTTTCTTGTTAAAGTTCAAACAAAAATTTGCAGCTATCTATCAGAGAATTTGCTAATTTTCAGTGAATCACTTATAGTAACTGATACCCGCTGCTTATGAGAATTAGCCCCAAAGTCTAGATTATGGATCTTTGATAGTACTGTTGTGAACAATGTATTAATGCAATGGTTTTTAATTTACTATGCAAGTAATGAAGACACATACGTTAAGATAAGAAACTAATAAAAAGCATATTAGTAAGGAAAATCTGCATACCAGAGCTGCCATGGCCCAGCCAGTTTTGTTGTAGATGAACTCTAAGTTATTCCTTCGCAGATATAACAAGCCACCAACAAGAGATACCAGAAGAGCCAGTGCAATTGTACCAGAATAATTAGGAGGCCTGAACACTCTAATCTGGAAAAGATAAATGCAAATACAGATCGCAAATAAATGCATACATACAGATCACCTTCCATATAAACAAACAGGGAGCATCTGAAATCTGGTTTCAGAGTCAGAAAGACTAATCCATAAAGGTATACCTAAATAAGAAAAAATTGTGCTTCCTTTAACAAGCACATAATATGAAAAAAGGTTTAAGCACCATTTTTAACTGTTCAACTCCAAAACATTATTTCTTCAACAGATTTGCAGGTTGTGTGTGAATTAGGAGCAGCTACTTTGCATCTGTCTGTTCTGTATATAGTTTTGCAAAGCACATTTTACTCATTAACAACTAATTATCACAATACCATTGCTTGTTTTCACCCAGAATAAGACTACATTAAATTTAACATATAATCTGCAAACTCAGAAATTATCACAAGTACCACGACTACATTTTTATTTTTTTTTCTTATTTGTTCTAGAACCTACACTTGCGGAAAAAAATTATTAAGAAAAGACCTAATTTGTCAACAGCCTGTCTGATACTACAAAGATACATTTGGCTTCAACTTCTAAAACTGTCGGAAGACTTACATGAACATCTGTTCTGTCAGCTATCCATTTAGCTAGCTGCTCAGCTGCAAATCCGATTCTCTGCAGGTCAAATGTGTCAGCTCTCTTGGGTTTACCTTTTGGAGGAAAATGCATGAAAGTTGGGGCAGAGTTCATATTCAGCTACAAAGCCAGGAAAAACAGAAGAAAAAAAATTAGTAACTATATCCTCAAAAATGCTTACCCTTTATGTATAAGGCAACAGAAGTCTAGTTAGCATGACAAATATTATTTGTCTCCATACGTAACTTTTTTATACATCTTCATGAATAGTCCTGCAAAGAGTGCTTAGAATATTTCTTCCATTAGATTCTTTGGGATGTTTAATTACTCAGAGTATTTCACCCACAAGCTTTTCTGAGTAAGAGTATTTTATGCTTTAAAGTTCTTACACGCTGTTAAGAACTTTCCTGTAATTAGTAAAACAAAGACCCCCACACCCATCAATCTATTAAAGTATATTAGGTTACAGTTCCAGGAGGAAAGAAAGTGTTGAAATAGTTCAACGTTGTTTCTCTTGCCTAGCTCTCACCTAGACTAAACTATTCATCTAGCCTTCCACTGTCTTCAACTAGCAACTAATCTTTTTTGAATCCAGAAAGGCCTAAATAACTAATAATAGACTACATAACTTGCCCTGGAAATCACATGACTCTTAATCCATGTTTTGATGACACGGGAACTATTCATAATATACGAAAAGAGTCAAAAGTGATAAACAAATAGGTCTACATCTACATTTGCCACCTTAAATTTTGACTTCAACTTTGCAAGGTGGTATAGGAGAATATAATTTTACTATATAAAATTCCTTCATATTCAGTCCATCTCAGAAACAGCGCCATAAAATACATGAAAAAATGAAAATTAACATAAACAAAATGAGGGGAA
Organism: Stercorarius parasiticus; assembly: GCA_013396915.1. Taxonomy (NCBI): domain Eukaryota; kingdom Metazoa; phylum Chordata; class Aves; order Charadriiformes; family Stercorariidae; genus Stercorarius; species Stercorarius parasiticus. The sequence continues at coordinate 193,423 of VWZL01003117.1, forward strand.
ATACTTAAAGATGATGTAACATGGAGATCTTTAAATAACAAATGCAGAGTAAGCTTGTTTGTTTCATTCCTGCAAATTGAGTTTTATTACATTACCAAAACATAATATCAAATCAAGTACAGAAATTAATTCATCAAAAGAAATTACCACTTATGAAACTATTTTCCATCTGAGCAAAAAATAGCCCCTCTTCTTTATTGAACTGATTTGTAAATAAAAAAAATATTCTGAGAAAAGCTAAGACAAATGTTGTGAAACATTTTAATAAGATATTTTATAGGACACAGAAACCTTCTGACATTGTACAGTTCAGGGGCAGTTGGTCTGCAACTGCTTTGTCATTTCTCTATAAACACAGTAAAACTATTTGAACTATATTTTAACGAAAACTTTTAAAGCAAAATCTTAAGCCATTAATAACCATTCTTTACACAATGCATTCTACGATGTCAATTGGAAGCAAAAATATTTACTAAACACTGTAATTAACCTTTTTAAGCGATTATGTATTTTAAAAATAAATACAGAACTTCTCTCCTGAAAATTTTAAATCACACCACCAAAAGGTGGTTAAAAATACAGAGAACTTCAAACTTATCACTCCTCTTAATCTGCATTTTTAGCTTCAATCAACAGATAAATATTAGAGAAAAGCATGTCACTATTCAGTATTATTTTTCAGGGGATGCGTTTTGCCTTGACTACTCAATTTAGGAGGGATCCTTTGACTGTTCTCCAACAATTAATTTTTCACTCTTCGTAGCCAATATCTAAAATCTAAACCAGTCCCTTCTCTTTTCCCTGAAGAACTTCCAGACTAATATATTACTGGTGTTGAAGAATATTGTATTACATAAAAGCAATTAAAAGGCTCTTTTAGTCACAAGCTTTTTTCCCCTTAAAGATAAAATAAAGGAAATCTTTAAATGCAATTTTAGTTGCATTGCATTTAATTCTAAAATATGACAGTAACAATGGGTTGAAAAAAATTCGCATAAATATAATGTAAACTATACACAAACATTATGAACTACACTTGGAAAATACTAGAAGTGGCTACTTCTATAATCTGTCTTCACTAATGTCACAGAAACTGTAATGGCTAATGTTTTTAACCAGGAAAAATTTGTATACAAATCAGAGGCACAAATCTATGCACAGAAAATAATTTGTCTCGTATCATTTGGCAAATCAGCATTTAGTTCTAACAATTAAGAATGTTTTACAGTATCCAACATTTACCTGTTGAAAAACATCTGCCCCTTCATCATAATCCACTATTGTGAAAAACAGTTTGTTTGAAAAAGCAGATGAATAGCGCCATGAATTAGCCAGCACTTGATATTCTTCATTAGCTTGCCTGTTAAGGAAAAGAAACAAACGTACATCCATGTGGCATTCGCTGGCAAAAAAGATTCTGTAACCAGTTGCAGCAGTTAAATGAATTACACTTGCAGGATGATTCTCAACATCCACGCTATCAATTAAAGAAAAAAGTTTCAGCTAGTTATGCATCTCTTTGTTTCAAATGTGTCTTCTTCAAAATTAGAAATGTTAAATCAAACTATACCAGAGACATCCCAAGATGATGTTAACAAAAAGTAGTGTTTTCCATATTTAAAAGTCTCAGAAAACAGGAGTGGCCAGCGTCATGCAGCTCTGCTAATAGATCGTGCAAGGACATGCAAATGGCCCTTGAGTACAGTACCAGGATTTACTTGCTGAAGACAAGACAATTCCTTATGCTGCACATAAATTCTGAAACTAGGGAAAAATAACACAGAAATGTGACAGTAGTAATCTTCCCAAAAGAGCAGAGCCATGGAAAGAGCCATAGAAACTGCTAAGCCCTGGGGAAATGATGCCAGATAAATGAAGACCAGGCTTGTAAGTAGCATAATACATTCAAGATTATTTCTATAAAATAATCTTGTTTTAAAATTGATAAAGGATAATTTTGCCCAAACTTTTCTATCATCACTAGAAAGTCAGATTGCTATGACTCAAATTTGTCAGAAAGTCTCCCCTTGGCTTTACTCATGGCTCTAAAATCAGGTGAGGTTTTTTTGGTTGGTTGGGTTTTGTTTGGTCATTTTAGAAGGAAAACAAACAACCTTGCCCTGTCTGCACTGAGAGGAAAGGAAAGAAAATAATTCCAGGAAAAGAATTCTGGGACCTTTACCAGCAGAGATGTTCTCTAAAAACACAATCGCAGAACTATAAAATCCACAGGTTCTTCCACAGGACAAATCCATACCAATGAATAATTCAGGAAGGAAAAAA
>VWZL01003117.1:195742-235822 GCA_013396915.1 Stercorarius parasiticus
AAAAGGATCCTTGTAGTACTTCTGGCTTTACACAGGCTCATTTGCTAATTATTTCCATATAACTAATTAATCATATCTGCTGTAGAGTCCAAACCAAGGTTCTACCGTTTTGCAATTTATCTTTGCATGTGGTAAGATGCAGAAGTGGTATAAATAAATGTATTTGCAGCTTTTCTCGAAGCAGTGTTTCTATAAAACCAGTTCCATGTGTTCGATGGTGCAGAACACTATTTAAAACCTGTAGATGCATAAATCTTTTTGTTGCAAGAGAAGCTCTGCACTAAACAAACATAACACATACCGAATTTTGAGAGAGCAAAGAGGGAGAAGAGGATGACAGGGCCACAGATGTCATAACACGCTTCCCATCTCCTCATCACTGAGATCAGCCTTAGGCATGAAATGTATTACATACAACTCCAGCAGAGTTGTGTCGTATCAAGGAATATATTGTACACCAAAAAATCTATCACATAAAAGAAGTTAAAGTGAGATTTTATCAACTCTTAACCCCCCAAAAACATAAATCTTATGAAGGACAACAAAACTCAAGTTTCAACCTTATAACGTCATTAAGTAAAATTTGCTACTTGACAAACTTATTCAATGGGCAAAGTTTGCAATTATTAAAAAAAAAAACAAAAAAAAAAAACAATGTGATTTAGGCATTATATTAGTTATTTCCAGAACAGATACTAACATTAAGCAGACTATCATATTCACTGTCCTCCTGAAGAGGGCAGTCAAACATCATCAAAGGGATGCTGTAGAATCTTAAGTAATATCTGTAGGGCACTGTTCTGTTAAACCTGCTATATTAAAGCTGGACCACTTTTATTATAAGAACATGATAAAAATCACTTCATCTTGATGCCATCATTCTTCTCAGTCTACCTTTCACTTGTGATGAAACAGTATTTCTGGGAAATTCAGTTACTGCAGTTATGCCCCCACTATTTGAAAGAACACTCTTGTTCCCGTTGATCTCCATGCATTTTGCATCTTTGAACTATTTTGAATGAATGTAATAGGTAGAAAGCGGCATTTTGCAAAAGGTTGTCTTAGGTTTTTCTATAACAGAGTCAAAGTACAGTTTCATCCTCCCGCTGAAGACAGGAAAGCGTTCTGTAATACATCCTCATAGCAGCTCTTGAGAGGTGTGGGGAAGGGAGCGTGAAACACGGGGGGGCAGGAATACAAAGTCACAGGATTACTACAAACAGAACTGAAGAACATCCTACAGTCCACTATACAATTTCCAAAGGATAAAATGCTGATGCAATCACATTAATAACTTTTTGTAGCATTGGTTACTTCTTTACAGATACAATAATGGTAAAAAGCATAAGCGCTTGGCTGAAAAAAATTCAACCTTCAATTAAAATCAGGCAATATCAACTCTGTCACTTCTTATCTATCTCTATCATTAGTCAATTCTATCCATTTGTTTCTATGAAGTAATGTTAATTATAGGAAATTATTATAATAATTATATGAAGTGCTGTAAAGGCATAGGGCAGAACTACAGTTGGTATGAACTCATCAGAATAAAAACGTTAGTACTGCTTTTGTTAGTTTGACAGGATTTTTTATAGACAGAAGATTTAAATGTTATTGCTGCTACAGTCACCTCTTAAGAATTTTGTCGTAACAGCAACACAGGAACTAGCAACAACAGTTGCTAGCAACAAACTGCTACTCGAAAACAGTGGCCAGATCAAAAGGGAATGCTACTATTAGATTTGCCTAGAAAATTCAGTATACTGAAGAGTAAGCTGCTTAAGTAAATGCTCTACAAAAACGTCTTCCATTACGCAAGAGGCGCTCATGAAATATTGAAAGTTTTATTTATAAACATTAATTATGTGGGTGTCTGTGGCAGATAATCAGATTTGTATAGCTTGAGCTATATTAAATCAGATTAATTTCATTCTATTAGTCCAACATTATAGTAAGGAAAACACAAACGGAATATCAGGAAGAGAATAAAAGAGATCATGGAATTATTTGCCAACAAAAACAGTAAAGCATTAATTTTTGGCATATTATGGACTGTACAAAACACTTACAAATGTATAATTGGCAAAGAATGCACTACCTGGTCACCTGCCTGTGCTTATCCATCTGTTTAAAGTAAACTGTGATCAATGCTGCAACTTACCTCCAATACAACTTCTGTCTTTTATTTAGAATGCTCTTCCCAAAATGAAGAGAAGGGGCTAAGTGCATATTTGAACTTCTCAGCATCAAGAAGAAAATAAATTCAGAATGCTTCTTTGCTTTTATTTTTGTTTAGGCTGACTCACAATGTCATGATGAAAAGCACTGGAGAATCTACAAATGTGCCCAGAAAATTCACCATACATGACAAAATGAAAAGAGCACGGACACTACTTGAAAACTACGTTGTTTACGCAATCCAGATATCTATAATAGGAGAAAGCAAGCTAAAATCCATGCTATTCTATTTACAGCATCCCATGATATTTCCAATATTCTGCAGATGAAAAGAAGCTATGAGATCGTATTTTGTAGGAGTTGCAAAGTAAAAAAATAAAAACTAAAATTGTGACCACAGGAAGAATAGGGAGTCTCTTATGATCCAGGTATAAAATTACTGCCCTGTTAAATAGGGCTCATCAATACTTCTATCAAGACCCTGAAGTGCATGGGAAAAGCAATTGCAGAACTTTCACCAGCTCCTTCCATATTTCCTGTTCCTTCTTTGAACAAAAGTTCAAAAGATAATTCACTCTCAGTACAGTTAAGAGACCTGTCAATGATTTTCTCACTACCCGCTCTTGATCAACCAGCAAAAAACTGAAAGGCAGAGGATCCTGTTTCTTCTTTCTGATGACACCTCCTTGACTGTCAGAATTCTTTTTGCTGTTGACCTACTCTTTGATCGGCTACTTGAAAACAGTTTTCTGAGATATCTTCTTGAACAGGGAAACCAACAGAATTCCTCTCTTTGCTAGATTAAAAACCTCCTCTCAGAGGTCTCATTGATAGGGCAGATGTTAATAAAATTATGTGGAATCTCTTCTCTCATATATTTTGTAATTTCCTTTCTCACATTGTGAGTCAACAGCAGAAGGCAGCTACATTCAGAGCTCGTTACAAAACACATACTACATTAAGAGAAAAACTTACACATATTATATGTTGAATTATAACTTACCTTTCATATAATCCTGTAATAAATACAGAAGGACTATCTCAAGCAGTTGACTGAGCTCATTCTGCAGCAGGCTTTCCGCAGTAGCTACAAGGTTGTTCCAATAGATGCCATTAATAATTTCTGACAGAATTCAGCCTTGCCACTCAAAAGCAACAAAAGAAGTCTTTAGAAAATGTGTGCCATACCTGCAAAATTGACCCACCTTCCTCACATTGTATTGGTAGGTTTTATGTATATACTTTATATGTGTACTTACATACACATACGTGTTTACAGACACACACACAACTTCAGCTAATGGGAGTAATCAGTGCTCCTTTCAATATAATGAAACTTCTGACACTTGTAAAAATACGATAGTCTGGTCAACACGGGGGTGAATAATGGCTACACAAACTCCTCTCCATTACCAGCCATTTCCAGCTGCTGCTTGATAAATACTGTTTTTGCAAAACTGTGTTTTCCAAGCATCTGGAAGCAGGTTTGTTACTTCCACAGTAAAATACTATTAAACATCATCCAGGACCGACACAACACAATTTTCAGTTTATGCAGTTTACAAGTTCATCTCCACAAGCTGTCACCTGCCATTACTATAGTCTTCCTTGGCTGCATTTCCCCATTTTTCTCCTGACCATTTATGATGCTAATTCTAGGCTTTAATCTTGATTTGTAATGATTCAAACAGGCTCAATTACATCTTCAAAAGAAGTATTTGTGAATTCATAGACATAAACAAGCACAGTAGAAAGTATGCAAAAGAAAATCCATTTGTTTCAGGTAGCTTGAAATTCACAGAGAGATGTATGTGTCTAATTTACATGTTTTAACCATTATCACATAACAAACTGCTGTCACAGGTCAAAGTATAGACCCTATGCACTGAAACTCAGTATCTTTAGCCTCTGACACTACTCTGATCTTTTCAAGGAACACTACTCTAAGGCTCTAAGGAAGAAAAAAAAAAACCCAACAAAATAAAACATGCAATTTTTTGTTGATGGGCTTCAGCTGTTGGGGAAAAACTTCAAGTGATCATTTTTGTTTCTCTGACCCAGATTTCCTTTTCTAAATGAAAATATCCCAACAGTGAATTTGAAAAACGAACCAGACAAAAATGTGAACTGTTTGGCAAAAAACAAGACATCTCTGATATGCACCTGTATGCAAAGCAGAGATGGTCGCTTCTGCCAGGGAGATGAGAGAAGCAGAGCTTAGAAAGTAAAACAAAAGACCTCATATAATTTGCTTATGGTGTGATTAGATGGTACAGCAGCAAACAAAAAAGAACAAGTTAATTATAAGAATGAAAGATGCAGAGGAACAGTCAGCACAGTGATGGTTTCAGCAGGCCAGAGCAAAAGCCCATGTGCAGCTGAAAATCAAAGCACTAGTACTCAATCAAGTGGAGAAGGGGGTCATTGAAGTCTGGTTGGTAAAATGGTACTGATCCCTTTGGGAAAATGTGGTGATAATAAAATGGGGGAGCAGATTGCAAAAAGCAAGACGATGAATAGCAGAGAAGCTGGAAGATAATTTTTACCCAAAAATACATTCAAGTCAGGCTAGTAGTTACCGTTTGCCTGGTGCAATACAAAGTACAGGCTGGGAAACAGTCTCTTCATCTCTCTGAAGATGCTGTTGTCACAGTGACCGTTCTTTTGCTCTCCTTCTTACATATATAAATAATTTTTTTCAGTAGTATGACTGAATGATGTGGGTAACAGAAGAGTTAATACCTAAGAGTGAATACCTAAGCACAAAGGAAACAGGGAAGCTGGTCTTATATCCTGAGGAGTCACTGTTCAGAGTTGAATTATTTCTGACTGTTCATCCAAACCACAAAAATCCAAACTGATTCATCATCACAGTGCATCAAAGGGCCCTTCAGTATCTGCTTCCAATGTGCAGACTATATTCACCAAGAATAGTAATAACATGTAAAGTCGATTAAGACTAACTAAGCTTAACTTCTTGGCACCAAAGCTGTTTAATGAAACACGCTTCCAAACGTGCATGGAAAAAACTTCTCATCTTCAACAGTAAGAAATACATCCCACCCCTACCAATGACTTCACATTTGAGAGCACATAGGATATCTAATCTGTTATGGTCAATTCATCTCCCAATACCCGCTATGTCGTGTTGAACTTAAACAATTGTGTCAACAGGAAAACTGACATTTATGCTACCACTTACATGGTTGTGAAGGCATCAGATGGCTTTCAATAGTTTTTTGGACCAGAAAATTGAAACTTGCTTGTCCACAAAGCTAGATGGAAGTGTTGTGCTCCAAATTCTGCTTTAGGACAGACAGAATTTCCTTGAAAAACACTCCAGAGGCATGACTAGAGGCACTACTAACACGTACACAGAGCTGCGGTTTACAGAAGCCTTCATGTGTCAGGACTGGATTGATTCAGATAGTCTACAGATATATTTTTCAGTCCACAGTTTATGAAAGTATTTCATTATGATGAATACAGAACAAATCTCTGTCTCAAAGATGACAAATTGGGAACTGTCTTTTAGAAACACCTATAAATCAAACTAATTTGTTCTGGGCATAGAGTAAATTAATCAGTAATGCAGACATAAGATTTCTAACTTTTAAAAATATATATTTAAAAGGGTTAATGCCAAAAATTAGAAGCAAATTAAGTAAAGGGAAAGTGTTAAATACAACAATATGACGTCTATCAGGAACAAATAAGCCTAGCATTAAATGGACAGGTAAGTTTCAAAAAATTGGGAAAGCACTCATAATTTTTTTCTAATTAATCTTTCTTAAGATGATACATAAGATTATGTATCCTTCTCTTGCAATGACAAAGAAATCCTTCTCATTCCATTGGAAAAAAAGATCTTAAGTAACTTTTTCTAGAGAATACCTATCAAACACACAATATGCTTAGGTTTTACTGAAAACAGATCAGCTCCTTTGTCTGAAAGAATATTTTTTTACATACAAAAGTTTCATCCAAATATCTGGAGTCCCAGGGACTTCTTTGTGGTGTTTCAAGAGTAAGTTGATATTATTTCCATATACTTTCACAAATCATTAACTGTTAAGTGATTTACCTGATTGATGTTCCAGTGTCCTCCTTGCTCTGCACAGAAAAGCCTTGGGTTCTCTGAGACAAATTTGGTCAGCTTTCCATACGTAAGTCCTTGCTATATGGGTAGGTAAGACCTTATTTAAATGTTCAAATATCATGCCTCCAAGCATTTTAAGACTTGGCTACAGTCACCTCAGCCAAGTTCTATCCAAAATTTGGAACTTCTCCGGCATCAAAAAGGATGGGGGCAGGGGGAGAATTCTTCCTTTATACCTTCTAGCCAACATCCAAACTACAACAGATTTCAGCAATGCACAGGCAAAATAGTCCCTAGTCCAGAAGAGAACTTGGATTGCCAAACTGACTTTGCCTTCACTTTGAAGAGTGACAAAAGCGACACTTTCTGAATGCAAGAAACTACCTCTCTATCTTTGGTAGCACAATCATTCAAAACACTTGTCAGAAAAGTCATGCTGATTTCACTGTAAGCAGGGGCTCAGTTTAACAACACACATTCTAAATAGAACCACCTGCAATATCAGATACACAAAGAATATAGTTTATTTTAACAAGACAGGACACACAATCTCTTCTGGCCTCAAATAGGCAAATGGCAATGGCCTGCTCTAATGACGATCAGCTTTCACTGCTCCTCTCCAGAAGAGGATCCTATTTACTACCATTGCTGCTCCCCATCCTGTTATTTATCTTTGCATAATGTTGTGTTTTTCATGCTCAGCATTTGAGGTAGCAACAGCAGCACACAAACATCATCTTTTCCCTTTTGAAAATACTGCAGCCCTGTTCTTTACAAACTGGACATTTAGAATAGATAAAATACTGAAATGTCAAATCTAGCCACCAAAGGGAAAAGACAAAAACATTATTTTTTTTTAGATAATCCTGTGGTGCATAAACTAATGAGGCTCAATTTTTTTTTTGGGAGGTGGAGTGGGGGGAGAAGTACTAATTCTTGTGACAAAGTTATTCAAAGTCAAAGATTTCAGTCTAGGTCCTTTTTTGTATTTGAAATATGACATTGATTTTTTTCTATAAAATTGCTATGAAAATATTTTCATGAGTAACAGTTAACTTAAATCTTGGACAAAAGCATCCTCACAGAACGTTACCGATTAAGTTAAAAGTCTATTTTTCCTTTGGGCAAAGTGGCTAGTGAATAGCTAACAATAAAGTAATGGATGCATTTCAGTTCTGTACATCCTTTCAGTGCTCCTGTCCATTAATTAGCCATCGATTTGAAAATGTTGATTTTCCCAATAATGGTTTTATGTGCAGTACGATCAACATCATTAAATTCCTTTTATTTCACGTGAAAAAGCATATCGCAACTTCACATTTATTTAAACAAATCCCACCGAAAGCAGTATGTTGATTTTTTACTTCATTTTATGCTTAAAGATTTTCAGTTGCTTCTGCACATAAATGGCTATCCTGGCATATTACAGGATGACTTTTATAAGCTCTTTTTCAGTAAACTATACAGAGTTGTAAGCAAAATTAACTTCCTTAATAACGGCAATATTTATGTTGTTTTCACATGCTCTACAAGAGAGCTGTACATAACACAGGGAAAGAATTTGCTGTGGTCATTATAATGACAAATACACTGACCCTTACAAAGCTGAACTTAGTTCATCTCCCGTAGCTTTATCTACTGTGTAGGAAAATATGGAATGATTTAAAACAATATGGTAAACTTTCAACTCCTATTTCATCTCCTACAGTTGAACTCTGGCAACACAAAGAAGAAATAACAGCAACCAAATACTGGAAGTTTTAAAGATAAAATTTCTTTGAATTAAGAACGTTGGGAAGATTCTGTACGTACTCCTTCACCTTCACAGTTCAGATGTGGAGGGTGAACTCACGGGAATGTAATTTATAAACTCTCCCTCAAAATTGACCAACTGACTTCAATGACAAATAATTAATCTATAAAGAAAATCTAATAAAAAAACGTATATGACTACAGTTACACAAGCTAATGTTTCTATTGTAAATGCTGCATTCCAACACATAAGAAATCTAATTAGCCGCTCCATTTACCAACTTTGTGTATTGTTTAAAGCGCACCTATTTAAAACCAAGAAATAATATTTCTTCATATATAGCTTATGTGTTTCATAGTTCTACAGAGTATTTTGCTGCCTATTTAATAACTGTTTAGAACTCCCTGCACAATAATCCCATCTGTTACTAAACACAGTAATTTCTAATGCATATTTTGGCTGAAGAAGGTTTTATTAGCTCAATTTCTGATTTAGTAAGGTAATTAAGTGCATGACTACCTTTCAGTCCCTTGGCCCTATTTCCCTGTCTGTCATTAGTCATTTTTGGATTAACTTACTGAACTAGGAACTTGCAGAGAAAGATCTTAAACTTAGAAGAATACCAGAGCTACTCTGATATGGATTCTAAAAGGAGGCACCAGAACATACCAAAGCACAGGTCCAGACAGAATTCCACCGTAAGCACGTCCTGGTGGAAAAAGGTGCTTGCGTGTAAGAACTGTCCAAAGTTGTGAAATCACAAGGTAACTCACATCTGCATCAGAGCCTTGGACACCTCTTAACTGAAGAAATCAGTGATGTGTCATGTTATTAAATGGTAATGAATCACTTCTGTCACAAAACGTCTTTGGAAAGATCATGGTCAACTGATAATAAAATAAAGTGGATGTCTTAAAGAGACAGCCTTCCTCAGTTGTGTGCATTTTATTCAACTGCAATTTAATAAAACACCAAACTTGGAAGGCTTCTAAAATTTGACATTTAGATTAAAAGGCAGTTGAAAAGATGCTGTAACAAACACATGAGCCTGTTAAATAGAAAGCATCTATCCCATGCAAAGAACAATCCTACTCGCTGTACTGCGCATTGATTAAAACGTTCACTTGAAAACTGTGGTAAGGAAGATGAACAAGAGGACAAAGGTATAAATTACCTGCAAACAGAGCATTGCCGCTGTGGCTGGAGAGCAGTGAACATCACTATCACAGAGTAGTTACGAGGTGGAGCCTTCACAAATCTTCGGAATTTGTCTCCGTTCATGCGGATGACTGAGCGCCTTGAGCTCCACTCCATCAGCTGTTCCACCTTCTCAGCCAAAAGATTCTGCAATTGAGGACAAGGACGAGGAATGTTTAAGCTTAAACTTCAAGCACTTCATACCTACATTCTGCCTTTGCATCCTCAGAGCTCCTATGGGCTTAAGCAGAAGGTTGGGGGGCACCTCTATATAGCTTATAGCACAATTTAGTCTTCTACATAGACAAGTAGATTTTAAGTATTTAAAAAAATAACTCAATGCGGTCTTAAACAGAGAGGATACATAAAATTAAATCAAACAGGTTGCTACTGAAAGAAAAGGAGTAGAGTACGGCTGACTGTCTAAATACAAGACACCAGTACAGCAATCATTTAACTTTCATTAAAAATTGGAAGCTTTGGAAAATGCAGCATTATGTTCTATTTATTATATTTAGTAAAAATCACAGCAGGATATTGTCAGTCACTCAAATATTAAGATGAAAGAAAAATGTAGCTATGAAGAGAGCAAAATAGTTATTAGATTCAGAATTTCCTTATGAACATATATCATATTGAATTTAAATTAATGTATCTTACATTTTGCTCCAGACAGGATTGTACTGTCTTATAAACCCACCTAGGCACATTCCATTATGAGATCAATGTTTTTAGTTGCTTTCAAGACTGAGATCCTCAAAATATTTTGGCTGAACTATAAGTGTACAAGAAAAAAAAAAATTGCACGTGTGGCTTTTCTTCTGCCTGAGAGCATTCCATCACATGAATGGTTTAAAAGCAGGCTATGAGACAGCCCTCAAGTTAAATACATTCATCTAACTATTCCTATGAAAAGCTATTTACATATTTTTTTTTATATCAAGTAAACCTAATGACATACATGCTCAGCAGAGACTTTTTAGTCTCTCAAGTTACCTAGTTTCAGTGAGGTTGCACTGACCATGCTCTAGGTGGATTGCTACACCTGCAGTGTATCAGGATCAACACAACAATCCATCTTGGCTTAAGTCTTCCATTCCCTGCTCAAGGACACTGTGGAAGCTGCCTCTATCAAATAAGAGCTAAAAAAAGAGTGGAAAAAACTGGAATATTACAATTTGCACAGAACCTCAGTGCTGACAGCAGGTGAAAAGGATATAGAGGGGACAGACAGAAACAGAGACAGAAAGTGAAGAAGAGGCACCAATCATAGAATCATGGAATAGTTTGGGTTGGAAGGGACCTTTAAAGGTCATCTAGTCCAACCCACCCTGCAATGAGCAGGGACATCTTCAACTAGATCAGGTTGCTCAGAGCCCCGTCCAACGTGGCCTTGAATGCTTCCAGGGACGGGGCATTGACCACCTCTCTGGGCAATCTGGGCCAGTGTCTCACCACGCTCATTCGAAAAAATTTCTTCCTTCTGTCTAGTCTGAATCCACCTTCTTTTAGTTTAAAACCATTACCCCTTGTCCTATCACAACAGGCCCTGCTAAAAAGTCTGTCCCCATCTTTCTTATAAACCCCTTTAAGTAGTGAAGGGCAGCAGTGAAGTCTACCTGGAGCCTTCTCTTCACCAAACAATAGAAAAACTAAGTTCAGAAAACTGGAAGGTGTGAGACCTCTGATAAAATACACATGAGTTAGTGAAAGGATACACAAACTCATGAGGGTCCACTGTGGAAAGGAAGAACAAACTAGCTTAACAAAACACATTCAAATGGGGACGCTCTGAGAAAAGCGAACATGATGACAGGCAAGGCAAGGATAAAACTCACAATACTGTGCAGGAACCACTGAGCAAGGAGACGAGGTGGCTTTTCTAGGACTTTTTAAAAATACAGAATGAAATAGAAAAATTAGCTCATCGAATAACATTCTGACAAATCAGTAAGGATATAAAATAAGAGTAAAGAGATATATGAGGGGAAGGAGGAGTGAGCTACAAGGATAAAGGAAAGTTACATTTGCCTGTCAGATCTTCCACCTTAAAAATTAGCAGAAGATGCCCCTTGGAGCTCCTTATAAACCACAGCTGGTCACCAGAAGGTTTGAGTCCACAAGAAGGTTTGATCAGCATAAATCATGAACAGCTCTGAGACAGCCACATTTATTTGACCACATAAAGCCTTTATGGAAAAAAAATTCTTTTAGGTTTTCATTCCTATTCTCAGAATTTAGCTGAATTTGTAATTAAAAATGTGAAGGAGAGATTACAACTCTGTTTATCATGAGAATACCAATGAATCAATTTTTCTTCTGCTAAAAGACATGGTTTTGGTAGTTTTGCTTCAAAAAGATATTACATAAGTTCTTTTCTTTAAAAAGAATCATAAAACAGATTACATAAAAATGAAGCTTACTCATTTGTAAGATTTCCTTGGATTAGCAGTGCCTGGATTAAATCTTTCTGTTAATTTCAAAAGATTCACTAGTTTTGCATGAGGCGTTCCAGTTGGTAATGCGCAATGAAACACAAGGAGCTAAAAAGGATGTGTACTTCTACTTCCAAAAGCTTTAACAACAGAAGTAAAAAGATAAGCCAAAGAGAACTAATAAAAAGACACAACTTTTAAATTAACACAGGAAGGATGCATAATATCCTACTTGCTACAGAAATCCAAAGACTTTTCAGAATAGGCTTTATTCAGAGAAAAGAAACAGAAACCCATGAAGTTACCATTAAGGATGTTAAAGCAAAATTGCCTCGATCCCTTCAGATTCAGCCATGTACATCGCCTTCACATCGCTCTTATGCAATACTGTGAAGTTCACCATAACGTTCTCAACCATTTTTATCTTTTGCTTCGCTTTTTCTAAACGCACTAGGTAAAAAGCTACTAACTAAACTAACCTAATGTTTGCTACACTAGGTAATCCAGCTGACACTTCAGGAGTATAAATTTACTAGGTACAATTTTACTACTCACTTCATTGGATTCTGAAGAAATCTACTTTTTTCAAATAGAAAGTTATCATTGAATAGATTGCAGATAATCGCATACATCATGAAACATTCTGCTATAGGCCAGATTTCTCTTAGGTAACTGACTGCACTTAGATATCCTACCACTTTTTAGTCTACTTTATTCCAGAAAGTCTCCTCTTGCAGAGTAATTGATAGATGAGACCTTGGGACTGACAGCTCTAGAATTCACAATGAAGTCTGTGGAATATCCTCTATTTTATGGCTTTCTGATTTGTAACACTTTACAGATAGATGAAGGTCTGATATTGTTTTGTCATAATGCTGCTAAGTAAGTCATCAACCTTTTTCTCACCTCATTTAATAGTGAAATCCAAGAAATAAATCTAGTGTTAAATGAGTTTCCGTTTTAGCTGTGCTTTCAAGTTGAGTACCTGTGTTCAGGAAATATGGCACATTTCAACATTCCAACTGTCTACTTTAGCTTTGGATCCAAGACACCCACTTTTCAGACACTACACTCAGAAAACCGACCAGTCTGTTAAAAGAGGGGGGAAAAAAAAGTATATTTTAAAAAGATATTCAAGCTAGCAGACTGGTCTTATGGATTTCATAATTCAGAATGCAACTTTGATATTTTTATAAGAAATTTAAAATTTTGTAAGATCAAAGTGTATAAAAAAGAAAAACAGACTGTTGAATAAAGGTGTGAGTATGAGCTCTACCTCCAGTCAAAAATTTTCTCCTGTGTAAAAGAACAGTGTTGAAAAGTGAAGAAAAATTGACAGAAAACATTTAGAAATAAAAGGCAGAATGTTCCCTATTACCCTAATGGAACAATAATAACAATAATAATCTATTAATACCCAGGAAAGCATTGTTAGAAAAGACAATGATGTATCCAAAATTATTCTTGCCATGAAGGTACTGAAAATGAACATGTCCTCCAATACTTTTCTTTTACCATTTACCATCCAACTATAAAAACCATACATAAAACTGTCACCCAAGTGAATGCCCATTAGGATTCTGGACATTTACAAAAAATTTATTAACTCGCCTCTTTCCACTCCCTGGGGAAACTTTTCTGCCAGAGAAAATGTGGAAATAGGAGAGGATGGCTAAATCAGACTCACTAGACAAAAAGCATCTTGTGATAACTGAGAGATATGAACAATTGTTACTCATATCCAGAAAATGAGACACACTATCTCATTTTTGCTGTAGAACACTAATTTTCAGCTCCTTTCCAAGTCTATACAGGTAAAGACCCTAAATTTGTTTAAACCTGTTTATTTATAGAATTCCTCTGTGCATTTACTAGCTTTATGCCGGTAACTCAAGGGGACTGGTTTAGTTGAAACAATGAAAAAAAAAACCCAAAACCCAACCTACAAGCATAAATCTGAGAAGGAAAATGCTTCCTTTGTGAAGAAAATTGCAGTTTTGTTGGTGCAAATGACTACAAAAGGGTCAACAGACAGTCTACTGATAATAGCATAGAGAACATTTAAATCAATGGGCGAAGAGGCAGCCATGTATCATTTACGTATTTTTATTAGCTGATGCCCCAAGCAGAATAAAAAACCATGTATGACCTACGTGTGGAAACATGAACGCTACTATCTGTAAACCAAACAGAACTATAATACTACTTGCTTTTCCTACACTGTTTTGTAACAAGTGAAAATACATGGCACAATAGCATTTTTTTAAAACTAAATAACCTCTGAAAGCATAACTGAGAAAATCCAGAATCCAGGAATATTCTGATGCAACAAGGAAAGCAGTTCTTTATTTAGGACAGGGAATTCTCCATAAGGAGATCACCTATGAAAATTATTTTTGCTGCTGGAATAGGGACAGAATCATTGGTATTTTGGCCTCAATGCCCTTAAGCCAATGCGCAGTCCCCACTGATATAAGCAGCTTGGGACAGCAATTCTAAATAATCCTGCTTTTGTCCCTATGGCTAGCAAAAGATTTTTCCATTTGCAGTTTCCATGTCATTGAATCAAGAACAAAGCAAAAGAATAAAGTTAAAGTTCATCTATTACAGACATCAGTTTCCAGTGATGTGATGAAACAACTATGCCACCTGTCAAAAACGTAGGCAAACCGTGACAAGTTCTGGAACAGAAGATGCTGGCAGGTCCGGCTTCTGGCATCTGCACCTGAAGCAATTCCCCAGCAGGGACTGCTTCCCAGTGATCCCCCATATCTCCTCTCCGCTTCTTAACCCAGTAGAGCTTGGCATCTACAAGTCTTCCCTTTCGTACTCTGCAACTAGCAGATTAGCTACTCAAAACATAGCTTTATTTATTCACTCTCCCAAGACACAGTGCCACAAGACAAAGCACAAAAAACAACCACCCTGTGTACACACATTTTGCCTCACTTGACTGTTAATCTTCCTTGGCCAGATTTTCTAAATTTCTTTTGGCCCAAATAAAACCGTATCTCTCTGGGAGAGAAAAAAAACAAACACAAAAATAAACCTAAATGCTGCTTGTTCTGTCTGTCCAATGGATGACGCTGACATTTTCAAGACAAACCTCTTATTATTAAAACAAAAAAAAAATAAATTAAGATTTAAGTACTTGTTGATTCAGATTTGTTGATCTGGGAAATATACACCCTAGCAAAATAGCCAGAGAATGGCAAAGGGAAGTTTCTCCTTGGTTCTCACAAAAGTTTTATCAGGTTGTCTTTATCATATAAACATATTTCTGAAGGGTTTACATTACTGAATATGTATTTTGAATTAAGTTTCTTCTTTAGATCTCCTTTCATTTACTTTGCCTTTAGCCATTCCCTTTTCCTGATAAAAAATTCAAATTCAGTACAGTAGCTCAAATTTCACAGTTTCTGCAGTGAAAGAAATAAAGCAAGGAATTTCTAATTAATTATTTGATACTGTATTCGCTACTGGAGAGAAAGTAACTATAGATTTTGTTGACTGTTTTTCAAATTATCATGTTGCAAATAAAAAAAAACAGAGGTAGCTTGACTTCCATGTTTCCTTCACGTGTATCTTACCATAAACCAGCTAATGTAGACTGAATGACCTCCCTTGACGAAGACTCTGCTTTGTTCCCTTAGGTGCATTGGATCCCCAAGAGAAGTTAGCTTTGTAGGTAATTATTTCAGGACAACACTCATTGTAAAAAAAACAAAACAAAACAAAATAACAAATCACCAAGGTTGCACTGATAAGGCATGTAAAGTATCTCATAAATCTCTTAAGCTGATGTACACAGCTTAAATTAAATTTGTTTTGTCAGTCTTTTTTAGTTAGACTAAGACCAATAGTATAGAGAAACTAATTGTGCTAATAAATGCATTTCAGCAGTATGTTGTAAGAATAGTTAACCCCTCTGAAGATGTGCCTGATAAACATTCACAGATATGTAATTACTGACTCCATTACACTAATGGCAGAAACACAGTGGAATTAACATTCAAAGTGTTGTTACAGCCTATTTAAATTTACAGTCATTCATTCCTCTGTTGTCCCTTGTTCACCCGATGCCGGCATATAAATGTAGTTTACATTAACAATATATCAGTATCCTTGAACATATCAAAAATAGTTTTATCATTCATAAACCTTGACAAATAGTATTTGCATACACTCGTGTAATTTTAGGTACTTATATCATTCTGTACACACTAAAAAGGGAGAAGACAGATGACTCCTTTCCTGCCCATGCCTTCTAAACAAGACCTCACATGGCTCATGGACTTGAAGGTGCTGAAGAAGAGTAATTTCTTTGATCTGTCTAGATCTTCACTCTTCTCCCCAATACTTTCTAGGTTATTCTGTAACCTGGCAAAAAATTCAAATATATTTCACGTTTATCAAATATTATTCCTCTTCAAAGTAAGGCATGCGGCACCATCAGCTGCATAGGGAATATTTATTCCCTATTTTGAACTTGTCTATAATCAGGAATAGAAACCATGGGTCATGTCAAACTTGCAAACTTTGTTAAATGCAATTTCTTGATCCACAACACAGGAAACCTTAGGTCCAACGGAGAACTCCAAGATTAAGTATCTGGATATTCCAGTGAGCAATACACTATTCTGCAGCAGAAATTAGCAACATTTACATGAAATTCTGGAGGCATGGGAAGCACAGTACAATCTGTTCTATAAGTCGTAAAGTCACAAACTAATTCTTCTATTGAGAATGGCTGCATCAGTACTGCAAATGTTTCCCTCCCTGTCCTCCTCTCCTTTGCAGCTTTCCATGACATTTCAAAGGCTGGTTTTTAACTTAAAAATAAAAAATAAAAAAAAACAGAGAGAGAAGAGCATGTTAATGCAAATATTACTAACTACTAATATATACAGAAATTTGTTAGGATACTTTTTTCCCTTTCAGATAATTTCATTTATTTACAAAAAGCCATTGCCTGAACATAATTGAGAAGCCATGTACGCTGGCACAGTATGACTGACTTGATAATATGCTCCATTGACTTGAAGTCATTTAGCTATGACTGAGGATTTGCTTCTTGGAATCAGACACCCATTTTCATCTTTATGCAAAATAGCCTACATTTTGTGGTATTAAACCTAAAAATGTCCTTTTAAGGCTGAGTAGATAAATGAACAGAGAACCAAAAGTATTGAGGTTTTTTATTTTAGCCCATAAGTTGCTCTATTAGCAATTTAAGAAAAATCTGGTTGATTTCCTATTACACTGACCTGTCATTTTCTGATTATTGTACAAGAAATTAATATTTTTTTCCACTGTAGAAAATGCAAGATAGAAGGTAACCTGTGTAATGGTTTACATGGATGTATTTTGTCCAGGTGATCTAAAAAATATCCTTAATTTCCATGCACTACAATCCAAAATTGAAAATTTCCTTCAAAATACAAGAAATTAATCCTTTTTTGTAATGATACTTTTCAAAATTTTCACAATTTGTCAAAAATTTTATTTTTTAATGAATGTAAGCATTCATAAAGTTCACCTAATTCATATGAAGTCTGTGAAGGCAAGAGAGTAGGACTCTAGCACTGTAAACAAGCACACAGTTGACTTCAGGAAAGAGAATCCCTACCGTACTGCATTAAATAAACATAAGTTAAACCATTTAAGAGTTTAGAGAAATAAGCCTAGGTAAGATGCCTTATACAACTATAGGCTTTTCCCTACTGTTTTATTTTACTTTTTTTTTTTTTTTACAAGCATGGATGTAATTAAAAACATAATAAGAGATATCAAAAGGATGAATTATGAGTTAGAGAAAAGACACTATAACAAAAGCAGCAGTTGAAAACCTCAAAGTACATTTTGTTTAGGTCACCTTTAAACTGAAAGGATATTAGTCCCAGGAGAGCATAATATAGGACAACCAGGATGATTCCAAGAGTACTTGTTATACAGAAAGGCTAAAAAAGTTCCATTTATTCTCAGCAGAAAACACTTCAGGGTGACCTAGCAAAAATATTGCAAAAGTTCTTGATTAAAAGATGGGAAAAATCCTTTGTAAAATACTAAATTTTTGCCAAAAAAGTTAAAGACTAACATAATTCTGCATGGATATATCAATTCAATAACAAGACGATCAACCGCCTAATTCTAAATGACTGTATATTTTTTCAGTATTCAGAACCTTCAGATTCCTGGGAACTGGATATGACCATACCTTTTAGAGTGCTAAATTTATGATTTTTAAGTAGAGACTTCAAGTTAATTCTATGCACAATTATTATTTCACAAATAAAAACTCCTAAATCCAGGAACATATCATCAAGGCATGTAGGACATTAATATACTCATTCAGCCTGCCATTTTCAAATATTTCTCAGTTTTAGGTAAGACTAAACTTAGCTATGACAGCCTTCTAAACTAATTGCTACTTATATTGCCATTCTGAGTTTCAGAAATTCTTCCACATATCCCCCAAGATTTTTTTATTAAATTCAGCTTGCTGCAATACTCATCTCACAGCACTCAGCAGCCAGGCTGAATTTACAGTGGAGAATTACGAATTAACTACAGAAAGCCATTCAAGAACTATTATATACTTTGTGTACCTCTCCCTTGCTACAAATAATACTGACTTCTCCGATACATTATTAACATTGTGCTTATTTTAAAAAATAAAGTAACTTTTGATCTCATTTTTTTCCCTTCATTTCTTTAGTCTCTGCTGAAATCAGCAGGCAGCCTTATTTAAACTATCTAGATCATTTGAAGCAATGGCATTTCTCTATAAAAGCAATGCTCAATAGTACAGAAAGATACAAGTAATTCAACCTTTTTTCCCCCAAATGTAATTTTTCTGTTGTTTTCTAAGGCTAGAGTCCAAAGCATCTTTGAAAATATGAAAGTAAGGTCTCTCTTTCTTTAATTAATTTAGTTTGACTACTCCCAAGCACTATTTGTGAAGCTGAACGTTGATCCAAACAGTGCCACATAACCAACTGTTCCCTGTCTACTCCATTGCATATTATTTTGTCCATCTGAATCTCTTTAAAATATCTATTAAAAAAAATAGCATTACAGAGTAAGCCTTAAGAACCCAATAATCCAGGATCAGGTTGCTCATATACTAAATAGTTTTGTACATACCAGAGCATGTAGCTCATGTACGTTACATAGAATGAGGAGATGCTGCCCAGGGAGAAATGCAAATAACTTACATAGTATGATCCTTTAAAAAAAAAAACAACCAACCAAAACCTCTTCAGAATAATTTGTTGTGTGATACTTTCTGTAATCATAAGAGAAAGGCAGGAAGAGAAGTTGTCAACATTAACTTGAATTTACTATTTCTTTTGGGATACAATACAGGCAATCAGAATACTGACTTCAAGTCCGACCATGAAGAAAACAGTCTGCATTTCTTATCTAGTCTGGTTGTAGGTTCAGTTTACAACTCTAGAGCTATTTCACAGGATCACAGAATGGCTGAGGGTGGAAGGGAGCTCTAGAGGTCACCTAGTCCAACCCCCCTGCTCAAGCAGGGCCACCTAGAGCCAGTGGCCCAGGACCACATCCAGACAGATTTTGAGTATTTCAAAAGAGGGAGACTCCACAACCTCACCAGGCAACCCTTGCCAGTGCTCAGTCATCTTCACAGTGAAAAAGTATTTCCTGATGTTCAGACAGAACCTCCTGAGTGTCAGTTTGTGCCCATCACCTCTAGTCCTGTCACTGGGCACCAATGAAAAGAGCCCGGCTCTGTCTTCTTTACACTTTACCCTTCAGGTATTTCTATACCTTGGTAAGATCCCTCCTCAGCCTTCTTGTCTCTAGGATAAACAGTCCCAACTGCCTCAGCCCTTCCCCAGAACATTAGATGGAAAGCACAATATTTAAAGGATGCACATGACAAGATGACGTTACTGAACAGTAGTTCCACCCTTTTTTTTGTTCTTCATGAGCGTAAAGCAAGTTCTACTCTATAGAGCAAGTAGCATCTAGAGAAGCAGGGACTTGAATAACCACAGACACCAACAAAATTGCCCTTTTGTTCAAAGTGAATACTAAGACTATTTGTTCCCTGTTTCATGCTCAGGTAATTCAGAAGTCTACATTACTGGAAAGATGCTTCCTTTCCTAGCAATACGTACACAGTGCCGTAGAATTAGCGTACCACCACTCCTCTTCCCCCGGCCTTACCTGCACATTCAACTGCATATTTCTCAAATGATGAGATTTTATGTTGAAAGTTGATTTGGCAATGATGATGGTAACACCACACAGAGGTAAATCACTTTAGAAATCTGAGGTTGCTTTGCCTCTGGTGGAATGCTAGCAACCAATTACAATTTGAAAGGGGACAAAAAGCCAAAAGGGCAACAAAGGTTTAGGGTATTACTGGATTTTCTCTCTGAAAATTCAAAGCACTTAAATGGCATCCAGATCTTTTTGCTCTCTGTAAACAGGGATTCTAGAAAGACATTTTACAAAGCCATCGATAGCTGAGCTCTCTTCACTGTGGAATCACGACATAGAGACTAATTCCTCAAAGCCCTGAAGTGCCGTGCTGCCACTGAAGAATTACCCAGCAATCCAGCCAGACAACCGAACTATGGGTAATGCTAAAATAGAACTTTCTTCTTCTTCAATTTTCTAAGTTATTTCAAACAGCAGGTTAAAATACAGGCACTGTATTTTCAATCACTGAAAGAACAGAAAAGATGACTGAAGTCCTACACTGAAAACAAGTTTTATTTTTAAAAGAAGCTTATGAACTGCTAGCTATGGAAAGAGCATCAAGACTTCACAGCAAATTAGATTCTAATGGAAGACTGGGTAGGGGCAGGAGCATGTCCTATTAAAAGAAAGAACGCTAAAAAGAAATTAATTCAATAACCATTTAAAATTTAAAATGCATATTAAATACAATAAAAATCAGAGATTCTTTGGTTCCATAAATGAGAGAAAACACACTGGAATGAAGAGGAATAAAAGGGCAGAAATTAAATTGTTATAAGTGCACTTAAGCACTCTTTGGTAATCAGAAATATAACTGCTTGAACAGGAAAACAATGAGATATCAATCAAACATACTGAAATAATTTTGACAGATTCCCCTTAAGAATAATAAAAGGAATTTTTTTTTTTTTTTAAATTGCTCCATCAAGGAATACAACAATACTTTGCCTTACTTTTTATTATGGAACAGACAGTTAAAATGAGGGTATATAACATAAAAGAATTTAGAGGAAGCTAAGTGACCTTTACCTAAATCAACACATCTGCAGAGTTCTCATGAATAAGTTGCTCCAGACAAGCACAGAAAGACCAGTTAAGTTGATGTAGAGGCCACATAAAGCATCTAGTTGAAAAACATTCTGAGCATGAGCACACTCTGGCTACTTCACCTCTCAAAACTTAAAAAAACCCAAACAACAATAAAAAAAAAATCACCCAAAAAACCCCACATAGGCAGTTGTCATGGATTTGCCCTTTTGCTATTCTCAAGGACCTGTTCCTTATTGTCCCCTTTACTATTAATAAGAAAGGTTACCTTGCTGATTATCAGGCTGTGAAACTAAAAAATAGAATTCAGTTTCTCATCTGCCTCTTCACAGCAAGTGAAGAGTAAGCAAATTAAAAGACTAATGGCAGAGGAAAGATGAGGTGGTGATAAGCAATAAGCACTTTCTATCTTGTGACAAGCCAATTAGGTACTTTGCGAAAAAAGTTACCTAACTATGCGCAAACTAGTCTATGTACAAATTAACAGTTTCAAATATTATAATCAAAAAGTTGCAGGCAAAATAGTTATGAATCTATAGAGTGGAAAAAGTTGTTATTACTATTATTACCAAAGACAATGAAACATCTTCTACCTACCTACCACAGATACAAGTTGCATTTCTTCCTTAAAATTCCACATGTTCTTCATATTTAAGCCATAAAGTCAAATACCATTAGGATTAAGTCTCCAATGCGTAAACATGGTAGAAAAGAAATAAATGCTATGTAAAATATCATTACTACTCCCCGTACACAAAAATTATAGCTCTTACATCTGCTGAATCTGGAGTTATCAGGATTAAAAATAACCGCGGGTTTTCCACAAAAAATACTAGATTGAATACTAGATAAAAATGCCAATTTCAAGACCTAAACAAGTCAAGAAATAATAAACTTCAATTCTGTAACTTACCCAGTACAGACCGCTGATTATTCTGCATTTAAAGTTAAGGAAAACAGAAATAATACTTCTGCTTTTGAAGTGCAGGGTGTTTAAAGATAGAGAAGAAAGGGAAAAAGAAAAAAAAAATTGTCAGTTTGTTTTTTGTGTTGATTTTAAGGAGTTTGTTGACATCGAATAATGAAAAATATAAAAAGAGAAAGGAAGCATAACTATAAAAGTTGACGTTCCACAGACTTAGTCTAGAGATTTGCTTTCAAAGCAATTAAAAGGATAATTCTGTGAAGCACTTTCCCTAATTTTTTTTTTTCAGCTGAAGAAGAGACATGACTGTTCCTGTTTACCTAAACGCACTAAGATATATTCTGAAGTCCTCTGTAGATCCCAAGACCACACCACCATAAGGACGTAACAGAGGCTGCACCAGCTCAGACCAAAAGTCAGCCTAGTCCATGTCCCATAGTGGACTCCTACAAAACACCGCGGGAACTGAGCAAACGTATTGTATATGCGAACATGTACTCTCCCAGCCCTCACCGTTTGCATCTCAGGGACATCCTGAGATAGAAAACGCTATCTTTGTATTTAAAATAACTCCACAAAGGATAAACACTGAAAAATCACTGAAGTCAAAGGCTGCATTATCTTTAAAGAACACATGCATTCGTATGTGAATAAAATCCATGCTGCTTCCTGTCCTGGTTAGCAGCTACCTGAAAGGATCCACTACAGGTAATTCAACTTATTATCTCACATTTAAACGTTCTAGTTTTGAAATCTGCATTCTTCAAGGTCAATATTAGCACACCAGTTAACCATGCCACCTTCCAGCATCCCATTTCAACTCCCATTAAACCTAGTTTTTAAAACCAGTGTCAGGGGGGCAGGGGGAGTAAATGCACCTCCGAAGCCTTATTTCATAGCCAGAGGAATCTGCAGAAACAGTTTCCCTACAAAATGTTTGCCTTTATGAGTGAGATGGTCTTTAGTACTGCACTTTCTCCCATGCGACCCTACAACAGCCACTTCCCTAGTTCCCCCACAGATGTTACATCATTCACCATGATAACGAACTAGCAAAGTCAGATACCCAATAGATCCAGACAGAAAGTGGAAACAACTAATTTTAGTTAAAATACAGGCTACATTGCCATTATTATTTTTTAAAATAGCACAAGGGTCTAAGCTAGAACAGTCATACCTTCCTATTGGAAAGAAAACCCAGGAAAATGGAAGCAGCAGCTGACCAAAAAAGCACAGAACAGTTCTGATCTATTCATTTGTCAATTTAACATTACAAACTCATTTACAAAAAGGACCTAAGAGGCAAGGTAAGTAACTACTCAGAGACCAAATAAGAAAAAAAAAATCTTTGATAAGCTTACTCTACTTTAGGAAGCAGGAGAGGAGCAAGAGGGTGATAGTTTTGATAGATTAACAATAATTGCTATTGAGAGGAAGATTAGAGAGACCTAAACACAATTATAAGATCTGATAAATAAATGCAAAGCTCATCAATATATTTAGCAACAAAATTGGTGAATATTCATTGAACATGCGAGAACAAACAATAAATCACCTCATTACAAGGAAAAATGCCAATCAGGAACATTCACATTGCTTGCACCACTTTAAATACAGTCAATTAGGGAGATTTTCATCATTGAAACTTCTTAAACAGTCTTAAGACGTCAAAGAGAAAGTAGATACCGCTTACCAGCTCATTACAATTTTAGTCTGGCACAATTTATACTCCATGTTGTTCAATGGAATCAAGGTTTCATATTTCACGAACTGGGCACTAAAAAAAATAAATACCTTTTCTACAGAACTGTACTATTCATTGTGACAAAATTTCCTTCCCCCTTTTTGGGAGGAGAGTGCGAAGATCAATATGTGCATATCCCTAAATAAAATTATTAACTTACAAAATTTTTTTCCCCTCTATATTTAGAGGAAAACAATTTTGGAAAAAACTCTCATTCCGACAAGTCTAGAGATGAAATGTAAAGTAACAGGAATTACATTGAGATTTAATAAATCCACTGCAGACACTTCAACTCCTCCCCACACGTTTTCAGCGAAATAATACATCAGTGACCACAGGGAGGAGAAAGCATCACCAGAAATTAAATGCAATTATTGTCCTAATCCCTGCAGACACAAAGACTGAGAATACACTTTATCTCCATTTGACAGAAACCTATCCTTTTACAAGAACACCACATGATTTGCTATAAAATTTTAGGTCTGAATCACATTTAAAAATAAGTACATGAGGCATTACTTTCTAATTTACTTTCCTGGTACATAAATACTTATCTCCCACTCCAAGGACGTAGTTCAGCTGAATTGAATTTACTCTGCAAAATAATATAATTCTAAGAAGGAAAACGTTTATAAATGTATAAAATTATGAAATGTATATATGACAATAAATGTAAAAATTAAAAATAATGTAGTTAAATATGCTGCACTATATATACACACGGACTTGCATAGCAGGACTGAAACTGGATGAATATTAATCAACCACACAAATGGGTTTCTTTATACACACAATCCAAACAGCATTCTGACTTGACTGAAATCATCTGATTGCCTGACACATTGTTAGTTTGGCTCATTGGGTTTGGCCAAATATCCAATAATTTAATGTTTCGTGGTAGAAGGTGAGAAGAGATGTTTAATATTTTTCTGAAAAAATAATGCTTTGCCAAAAATCTATGCACACATATGGTTCAAAAGACATGTAAGAGTACAGAAATGCAAGTATTTAAAATCCCATAAAATAGAACAGACAGGGCTCGTGGGCCAGATGGCTTTTTACCAGCTCTTTGTAAGAGGGGGTGGGGAGAAGTGATGGGTAGTGTGACAAAGTCCCTTTGCATATACACAGGTCTGTCTTCAGGATAAGTTATCAGAATCTGTAACACTAAAATAAAACTTCATATTTATACAAAACCAAATATCCTCTATGAGGCATGTAACTGTTCACACTTAAAAAAAAGCACAGTTAACACAAGAGGAAAATTTACTCTCCTGCTACTTCCAAATGGCGTTTAAACAGATTGGCAGGAAGTAACAAGATGCAAATAAAGCACTGTTCAGACAATTAAAACTGCAAATTTAAACGAACACAAGAAATTTCAGGAAAGGGTATATTCTAAAAACATTAACACAAAAAGCTCTGTACCAGAGGCAAGCCAATGCTTTCACAGAGGCTGCGGGTTTTAAAGGAAAGTTGTGCCACAGAAAACCCAGTTCCCAAATCAACTGTAGAAAACTCTCAGAGCCAAACTCCATTACCTGCTGATCTTTCCTCATAGTCCATACTACCATTAACAACTCCTTTTTCTCTTTTCCCCTTTTCCATCACTCATTGACATGAAAATACTCAGTTTTCCTATGGAAATGAATGAGAAGAGAGAGAGGAAAGGACCACTGACACTGAGGCCAGCAGCTCGGGCCACCAGAATTGCAAGTGGAGCTCAGAGAATGGAAAAGAAAGATTCAGAAAGCCATGGAAATTCGTCTTCTAGGAAGAGGAGATATGGAAGATCTCCAGAAGATATTCTAAAAGTAACACAGGATCAACAACAACAGAGGGAGGAAAGAAAACCTGGAAAATGATCGAGAGCATATTAGCATAAAGGATGCAAGCTTCTGCCATACCCACAGCATATGGTTGAATAGTATACTCTAATATGTGCTATAAAGCTTAAAGAAGTCAAAAGTTACATTCAAGGCCTTAAACAAAAGCCTGTAAGAATCCGTGGCAGCTGTATTGAACTCTCAATCGAACAATCCTTTGAAACTGCAGAACAATGTATTTCTTCTCCAATATTACAATGATAAAGAAGTTGTAGACCAGATTATGTTATCCAGGATACAAGCATAATAGTGTTGACTTCATTATGCTCTTAATTATTTTTGTGCAAGGAATTATTATTTAAGTATTGTTATTATTTATATAATCAGAGCACTAAGAAATCCTAGTCAAGGAGCAGAATTTAATTGTGAAAAGTACTAAAGCAGCACGTAACAAGGACAGTTCTTGTTCCCAAGAGTTTGGAATCTACAAATCAAAGATCACAAAGCAGATCTCATTTGCTTACTTTCATATGTCTGCACACAGAATACAAGACACCAATGAAGACCATGGGTTAACATAGTCCACAGTTACTTCGCCACATTTATTGTCTAACCGCTGTCAAGGTTCTAAAACCTTGGCAGCAAAACAGACTTAAAGAGGGATTTAGAAGAACAGGAGTCTTTTGCAATGCTTTGTGAGGTGCTGTTTCAATAGGAAAAATCAATAAATTTCATTCAGAGATATTTGTTTTTAAGATTTAAATGACTGGACAACAAAGAAACATGCTGCAGACTAATGAAGAGTAGGAAGTTGATTAAAAAAAATTTGCTTAAGCACAAAGTGAGTAAAGTAAAATCTCTTCTGTAACTTTTGTTTACTATTCATATTTGCAGAGTAAATGGTATGTCATTTGTCACAAAAATTGAAGGACCAGAGCTAGAATACAAACAGAAGACAGATGCAGGAAGTAAAATGCCGTCATTTTTGTAAATTTTCAAAGCAGCCGTTGCTTTAATATTCATTAACCGTAGAGACCCTTTATTTTATCCCTGAAGCCCTAATTATTGTGAACCCACACTGTCATCTACATTTTTTTTGCAAGACTGCATCCTCTCCCTTTTTAGAAAAATTAATTAAATCTTTAATAAGCCAGTATAAATGTAAAGGATGTGGAACACAAAATATCACCTTATGCATATTTATTAAATTTCTGCAAACCCTAAAGCATTTCTCCCCAGATTAATGGTATGGATAAAATTGATTTCAGTTTACCTGCCAATTTCTTTTCTTGTAATAGTTCCATCTGTTAGCTCTCATGACAGGGACCTTACTACTAAATACTGTCTGGATATAGTCTCCAGAACTCGGTATCATCCCTACAGCCTAAACCACAGCTGATCACTTCCTCAGGTAATTGATTAAAATGATGCTGTTCTAATCATTGTGTGAAATTAAGCGTGAAATCTACCCCCCCGCAGCAAGTGGACAGCCTTGTTTACATATTCTTGCTCTAACATTGGCATATAAAGTAGTCTAAGATCATCGAGGAAGTTATCAATGACATTCAAGTGGTGGTACCACCATACAGATATGAGATTTTGTATATGATGATAGTATAAGCACAATTCCTAAAACCACTTATTTCAGATAATTCATTAGACCTCTTTTGACAAGCAGAGATGGTAAGACAGATATGACAGATCACTGAACTGAATACTGATGGTTGCATATATGCAAGTAATCCTGTCCTAACAGCAAGTGTTCTTCCTTTCACATAATACTAGCATATTCAAGTCTTACAGGGGATGGAGGAGTAGGGGAGAAGAGAGAGGACTAAACAATGTTGAAATGTTCTAAAGAAGTGAAAAACTGCACTAGTTTTGGAGAAATTACATTAACTGGAAAAAAAAAAAGAAAAATTATCTTAATTCCAACTCTGAGGCTTGTGATGAAAACCCTCTAAATGAATTGATTGATTAGACATCAGCGCAGTGTTGATTTCCTCAAGTTGTGGAAAATTCAACAGCTATGAAAGCATGACTTGCATTATTCATACGGACTGACACTGAGATCTACAAATGGCATTTAGAACGTCAGCACTTAATTTCAGTGCTGAGTACTCTGACAAAAACATTCAGCTAATATTCTAACAAGCGGTATCCAACCAACTTGCAAATCCCCAAAACCCAATGATTAACAACATGGCAGTATATCTAGTTTGGCACTGCAATGCAGTTATGCTTTGTTGATACAAGTATGTGGCATACAGAAAGACGACACAGCATACAGAGTGAACTGCAAAACAAAAATCAGTTACAGAAATCGTGTAGGTTATAGGTACTTTGCATAGCTTAAGCCAAAAATAAGTGTTGCAATCACTAAATCTAACCAACAAAAAATACAAAATAAATAGAATCCCCAAGTAAATTAACCAGAAGTTAATGAAGTACCTTACAATACAAAGTTTGCACATAATCTCTTACTTCATTTTGCCTAGGCTTCAGCTTTCACCTGTCAAACCAAATATAAAATTTTCTGACAGATGAGAGACATCTTTCTGAACAGATCTTTCTTCATATAAGTAGTTTTAGATTGTGGTCAAGGCCATCTTAATGTTTCAGTTCAGCCAAGGACTGAATTCAAGCCTTTTGCTTCCAGGTAGATTACAAACATTTGTTGTAATTCTTTCCTAAAAACTTCATTATTTGTCAAACATATTCTTCAGCACTGATATCAAAACTGGCTATAATATGTTATCAATGGGTTCATTCATACCAGTGCATACTATGTGCATATGCAATAATGTCATCAGCTAATTATTTCCTCAATTGTTGATTCAGAGATCACACTCGCCCTCTCCACCACAGCTTAGAATTGGCATTCACTTTCCAATGGCTCTTATTATTCCCCTCACTCCATGACAACAGTGTTCCAGGGTCAACTGGTAAATGTGAGCTTCATACCTCCCAGTCACACCGAGCAATCAGACGGGTGAGTTCAACACACAGAACTAGTACCCCGTTAGTTTTTAATCACAGGAAATAACCCATGTCATGTATAAATCTACTCATCTCTCTCCATATGACTGATGGAAGATGACCAATATATTAGACTGAAAAAAGACTTCTAGAATTGTCTCACTGAAATCAGCATTTCTCATTCTTAGCTACTTCAAGATCTAATGCCTTGGAGAGCCTACCACTCACCACAGCACCATCCCTTCTATCAAGATGTAATGTAGATTCAATTACAGTGCTTTTCGAAAATCGTATGTTCTTGATACTTATTTTTCTATAATTTTAACCACGAGTGTCATGAACTTTGAGTTGGACCTTCTCATTTGCACTATTCTTCAGGTTTCATTTGATCTGTTGTCATGGTGGAGATTTTACACATGGAATGCTATTTTGTGTTCCACATCTCAGATATTCTGCAACTTTCCTCTGGAGGTGTAAGACTTATTCCATATGGGTTTTCTTCTACTCCAAGTTTTCATCTTTAATAAAAATACAATATAAAGAGCTACTTCTTCAAAATAATGCAAGTTCATTTTTGTTACTAAGGCAGCTTCAGAAGTTAAATTATGATTTGGGAACCAGGATGAGATTCTCCCATTCGAAACATAAAATCATATTTTGTGTTGTTAATGTAATCTACTGTTACATGATCATGGTTTTAGTTCAATTTTTCAAGAAATACTACTACTATACTTCAAAAGCAGTGAGGTTTTGTACTGGGTTGATCTCCATCACAAGTTTATTCCACATTCAAAGGACTACCATTTAAAGTACTATCTCACGCACTCACACAGGCCATCCTAAACACTAAAATGAACTGCCACTTCTTTAAAGCACAGAAATTTTGGCATGCAATAAATAAAGGCAAAACAAAGATCATCTTGCTGCTTGTTCAAGGAAGTGTTTTGGTTTTTTTTTTAAATAAACCTTCAGAACAAGTGGCAGGTGATTACCTTGCAAGTGACATCTCTTGACCAACTGACCATATTAAGCTTAAATGTTTTTCCCCCATATATATTTAAATCGCTCTTATCAGGGACTTTCTGCTACAGTTCATTCATGGTAACCTATTACAGTATGCAGTCATGCACTTAACAGCTTTTGGACAAAACTCAGAAAACAGTAACATTTCTCCAAAATAGGTTTTTTCCTGGAAATTAGGTCCAGGTAAGATTGTGGAATTTTCACATTTGTTTATATTTTGGACCTTTCAGAACTACTACATACATGTTGTCACGGTGGAGACACACAGATCCAATGCACTGTTCATATATCCATCGCATATCTGTTCAGTATGGAATTTCTAATGAATAATTTTACTGTGATACTGCATCTAAAAAGTACACTTGTACAGAGTTATAAAAATGTGAAATTAAAATGTCCTCTTCTCAGTTTACAAGCAAATGAAAAGTCCATGTAAAATTAAGAAGTGTATTGCAGATAATCTGTTCAGGGAATGCAGTCATTAGGATTTTCATCATTAGAGTTCATGTGCTAATTAGGTTTAAATCAACTGTTGGAGTGCTAATGTTCCGATGGATACAAACTGCAGTGTTCTACATAGACATACAGTTCACAGGACTACAAATTACCAAATATTACATCCTGTCTCCTTATATTCTTACTATCTCTGATTATTTTTCTCCCATAGCCACAGTAATCCAGGACCATCTTACAAATATCTTTAAAAAGATGCATAAGAGCCATGCAAGCAGAAATGGTCAATTTTGAAACAATAAAAATAAGCAGAAGCTTAGAATTATGGTCTTTAAAGTGTTATGTTTCATACATAGTCCAAAAATCCATATTATCTAACTAGTCAAAATATTTTTTTTTAAAATCTCATACTTGCTACAGGAAATCTTGAACTTAGAGAAGCAGAACTCAGAGGAGTAGCTGATAGGCCAGATGATTGTGCTGCCCATCAGAAGAACTTCGACAGGCTGGAGAAATGGGCCGACAGAAATCTCACGTTCAACAATGGGGAATGCACACTTCTAAATCTGGTGAGGAAAAACCCATGCACGAGCACACCCTAGGGGACCACTGGCTGGAAAGAAAAGGATTTGGGGATTCTAGTGAACAACAAATTGAACACTGAGCCAGCAACGAGCCCTTGTGGCAAAGCAGCACCCTAGCCTGCAGTAGGAACAGCATCATGAGCAGGCTGAGGGATGCCATTACTCCTCCTTCAAAAGTCAATATTATCAGTATTTAATATATCAGCATATATTATGCTTTTCAAATGCATAAAATTTTTATTCAGTTATTCTCATCAAAACTTTTTGTAGTAAGTAATGACTTTCATTTAAGTTGTGAGAAGAATTAATTTTAGTCATCTAGTTGCAATGTTGAAAAATAAGACCTATCTTATCTTTAATACTTCTAAAAAAAAAATCTTCCTCTTTGCATAAAGTACCCATTATTGAAAATGAGTATAAGTAGCTCAATCTTTCCTTAAGAACCAAGATTATCCTATTTATTATATAATCATGGTTAAAAATGTGGTAGGAAGGGATCTCCACAAGTCTTCCTGTTCAAATCATGGCTAAATCATAGCCATCTTCAGGAGCTACACTGGGTTGCTGAGGGCCTTGTCCTCCAAGGACAGAGGCTCCAAGGATGGAGATTTTGCAACCTCTCTGGGCATCCTCTTCACTGTGAATATTATTTTTTTCCCCTCAATATCCAGTGAAAATTGTCTTCTTGCTGCATCTTGTGGGCCTCACCGCTTGTCCTTTCACTATGCAAAATACTAGATTACAGATAACATGTCCATACCTCATGTTTCATGGGAAAAAGTTAAGAAAAAAAAAAAACAAAACAGCTCTAAACTTTCACCAATTCTGAAATTGCACGACTTGCAGAAGGACAGTTGTCCACAAGAGGGAAGAATCTCTACTCAGAGCACGTAGGGTATAAAACTTACACCATCTGAAAAACTGGCTAAGTCTGACATGCCATATCAGCTATTTGTACATCAGTATATTGCATAGACAGGACCAACCATATCTTTATTGTAACAGTAAAACGCAGTCCAGTTTTGCAACCTTCAATCTTTTTCAAGACAAAAGGGTAGTGCACAAC
The DNA here is from genome assembly GCA_013396915.1 of Stercorarius parasiticus. Taxonomy (NCBI): domain Eukaryota; kingdom Metazoa; phylum Chordata; class Aves; order Charadriiformes; family Stercorariidae; genus Stercorarius; species Stercorarius parasiticus. The sequence continues at coordinate 227,290 of VWZL01003117.1, forward strand.
TCAAAGGCCAATCCCAGCTCAATCTTATTTATTTGCTCTCAGTCACAGAAAGCTGAAAGACTTTGTTCACAGTTTAAGAACATCATCAATAAAAGGTCCAAATATCAACGGAATTATCCCAATATAAATATGCCCTTCAGCAATAGAATGGGCTATTTCACATCTTAAGTAGAGGCCAATATTTTGGTAGAGTCTTGGTGCAGTGTATAGTGGGAAAATGAGAACCCAACTATTAACAATGCTAACCCTCTCTGAAGAATATATTTTTTGTGAAGAATATATTTCCATGCAACACTGATTAAGATACAAAAGCAAGTATTCTGAAGATGTGAACAAACCTCAACAGAGGTGCTAAAGTCATCACTGCAATCAAATTTGTGCATGCTAAAATGTAAATTTGAGTCTAGACTGATTTGGCAGTTTCACTTCATTCAGTACTCAAGGCTAAAAGAGAGAAAGAAAAAAAATAAAATCTACTGGCTGCCACAACAGGTTCTCGTAAAAGAAAAAAGTAGCTATGGAGCAAGCTACCTGTAAGGTGTTTTGAACAGTAACTCTATTAAGTAAATTCAGAGCGATGTCTAACGGACAATCCTACCCTAGATGGTAGGAGAAAAGCAAAGCACTCACTTTCTTCGACACCAAAATACTTAGCAAAGAACAGTAAAATGACAAGGCCTAAGCCATAAAACTTGCCTGAGCTCCTCAGCCAAACTTGTCAGATTAGAAAGTCAGTTTCCTTGTGTTAGCATATGAATGAACATAAAAACTAAACAAGCTATTTCATGCATGGTTTTACCAATCTCTGGATGAAGAAGAACACATTCCTGCAACAGAAGGCACACAACAGCAGAATTTACATCTGATAAGACACTCTCAGTTTGGGGCCAGGTCAATCTTCTCCAGATAGAGTTGTAACTGCAGATCTAGATTCCTTACCAGCCTCATTCTGTAAAGCACAGAAAGAGAGGTGCAAGACCTAGGACTGCTGAATTAATCGTGACCAAGCAGTCCTTAGAGAGAGATCCATTAGCGGAAAACTTCAGACTCAAGAAAACTAGAGTTGAAAACAGCTGAAAGGTGTGAGATTATGGGCTGCTGAGGGGGTGATGCTTCCCCCCACCCCCAGGGCATCCATTTGCAGATGCTTTTGAGGGAAAAAAAAAAATAAAAAAAAAATCAGGAATAGGTGATCTCAGCCTGAATCAGTTAAGCCATTCTTACCCACCTTATATCGAGATCCTACCTGATTTGATGTTATAAAATATTCGAAGCACAGGGTAGTTTTTCACCATTGCTCAGGAAGGAAGTAAAAAAAGAAAAAGATTTCTTCTGATTAGCACAATCTGGAGCACAGTTTGCTGTTCTGGAAAGAGATATCATCTGAACCATTTTCACGCAACAGACCACAGCAACAGGACAAAAATCACCTCCATGAGAGCTCCTGTCAATAAATGGATAACACGAAAGGCAACGATTAGAGCTTAATGAATGAGAATCATCCCTTTTATAGATTAGTGCTGAGAGTGATCATGATGAGATCAGTATCCATTACTAGCCTTGTGCATACCAGGGAATTGAAATGAGGACTGGAGAGGAAAAAGTATCTAACAGAGACCATGTCTGCTTTGATAGCATTTCACTCCATGTCACCCCAGTTATTTTTCTTCTCCAAGTATAGCAAACAACAAAACAAGAGTTTATAGAGATAATTCATGCAGCCTATTTTGAGTTTTCAGGGAAGAAATACAAACTCAAGACCTGTGACTCACAATGAAGACCTTCATGCCAAATCCAAGGAACCTAATAAATCTCAAAGACAAAAGGAGGTCACAGAGAAATAGAATTGTGAGTCTCTGAGAACTTCTGCACTTTATGTCATGATTAGAAAAGCCAGGTCCAACAGAATTAATAAAACATTTTATCTTTCAGATTAACAATCTGTGTCAGGTATCTGTAAAGCTAAAAGTCCTTTAGTATCTTACAGTTCGAAATAGTAATAGTGATACTTGAAGAATTTATCCTTGTTCTCACTTTGCAATGATTGGAAACACCAGGAGAGCACATGACACTTAAGTATATGATAACAATCAGATCAATATTACTAGGAGTTTTCACAGAGAAAACCTGAATCACACTAGACAGCAACTCGAAAGCAAATTTTTAGTATTTCTTTCTGCAGTGTAAGCCACTAGCTAGCTTCCTAAGACTATTATTTGATCAACCTAGAAGTAAACAGATGTTTTGATTTTAGGGAAAGTGGACTTCTTAAATAAATAAATAGAGAATCCTTAAATTTCTGTCTTCACTTGTAAGGGGTATAGACAAGCTGATGTGAAGCAGAAACAAATAACTGAAGTAAGAACCAATGCAACATTCAGTGTCAACTCAGCAATGGGGAGGAACTCAAACAGTGGCTGTCAAACAGCGGAGTTCCATCCGCTGATGGAAACCAGGAGGAAGGATGACCTAACCTTTCTTGAATGCTGTAAACTGAGCCTATTTGGGTCCTGACTGACAGGATATATTTGCATAAAAACCAGCACTAACGTGCACATGGTCTCTGATTTTAGAATAGACCATAGAAATCAGAGGGTGAAAGAAGAGAGGAGATGAGTAACAATGAACTCAAACCCTTGATTCCTTTCCACATTTGTCTCCAGATACCATAATGATTACAGACGTGCCCTCCTCCCCCACCCCAAACAAATCCAGAGGGATGACACTGAGATTTTTGGGGGAAAGAAAAAAAATTTCCAAACAATACAGGTATCTTCAGATACATCAAAATTTGACTCATCCCACCTTGTTATTTCATTTAGTTCTCTCCCTAAAGGAGAGCAAAATGTGACAATCTATCTTAGAACAACAGATACAAAACAGATCGTGAGAACAACTTTTAAAATCCATCTGTACATACCAAGAAAAGAAGAATATTAAAAGGAAGAAAAGGAAAAAAGAAAAAAGAACAAAATTCTTGAGAAAATGTTCAAAATATTTCAGAAAAACATAGGAAAGATGAAACCAAAGGCTATAAAGAAAATATCTAGTTCATCACAAAAATGTGACGAAAAACATATGAAGGAAAAACATCAATGGAGAAAAAAGTAGAACTGTTTTGAGTTACAACATGAAGAAATAAAATGGAAAAAAAATAATGCACTCTAACACTGAAGGGAAAAGAAATAAAACATAACACAGGAAGTGAATGGAGGCAGTCTGAAATTTGACTTTGAACAGACCTAGAGAACAATTTTTGGCAAATACATGAGTAACTTTCCCCAGGGCAGCCACAAACGTTGCAGGATGGAATTTGTTGAACAGGCATCAAATGTCCATCAAATATGAGAATTTTCAATTTCTAGAGAAAACAAAAAAGCCAACAACAAAAACCTAAAAGTAAGAGGAATTAAATGGTAAGAAGCAATCCAGACACACAAAAAACCCCAAAACAGCTGGGATACAGGAAGGCAATAAATAGACTTTCTGGTTAAGCAGAATATGAACATAGTCACAGGAAGGAAAAAAAAAGTAACTTTGTGATGACTTGAGACTGCAGCTGGTGACTCTGCATTTTATAAAAACTCAGGGGGTTTGGAGGACAAGTTATACCTTGAAAAACAAAAGAAAAAACAGGGGAAAAAAGACAATGGAAAACTGTACTGGAAGAGTTGAAAGTTAGTTCTAGAAATGTGAAAAATCTGCAGAACTCTGAGGAAACATGAAGTTATTACAGACCGACCTACTATTATGGTTTTTCTTTATTTACAGGTTTTATATACAAATATCAAAGGATAACATGGATACTACACTGCTCCAAGAGAATTACATAGAAAGGGTAACAAGAACAAAAGAAAGACAGTCAATAAAAACAGTCCAAATAATGAAAAGATGAATCATTTTCTGATCTGAAGTCATTTAAAGCCAACACAACAAGCAACAGCTGTTATGGAATAATTGCCTTCCCTACCATAAATTTAGGAAAGAATTTATTCTGAGTACATAGGGGAATTTCAAGGAGAAATGATAGGTCAGGGTGACTACCAGATACATGAAGAAGAGTATCTGCTGAGATGGCAAATTTATTAAAAGATCCAAATATTATCTAGAGGATGAAGTAACCTGAACTTGGAAATGCCATTCTGTATCACAGAAACATATCTAAGATGCACTCACTACATACCTCCAGTTCCACTTAAACTAAGTTACTTTAGTTACCTCAGGAGTAACCTACTGATTGGACTATTCCTTAATTAGTTTATTAAGAATAAGTATCCAATAATTGAGACTATGCAAGGACGTGCAGCAAGTAAGAAAATCAGACCAAAAAAACCCCAAACCCCACATCCATTTTATGCCAGCTTCCTCGTGAATCCTCACTAGAAAGTGTGACTTTTTGCTGTCTGTTTGTGTGGTGCCATTAAAAATAAGGCACACCTCTCCCTATCAAACCCGCAGTGTTATGTGGGTAACTGTTAGGCCCCATCTCTCTGGAAGATACACAGACATATTACTGACCAATATTCTCAATGGTCTAAATTTCCCCTTCCTACAAAATAATTTAAAAAAAAAAGGGAGAACTCTTAGTAAACTAATCACCCTTTTGAAAAAATTAACCCAAGAGAAAATGGTTAAGAAACTAAAATATTCATACAGTTTTAACAGGAGAAAAGGATGACTAGAGAGACTAAAGCAAGGGAAGAACAGGAATATACCCTGAATGCAAAAGAAGCCGACCTGAAATATGAGGGAGAGATGGTGATTAGTTTATTTCCATTTCATATTTACCTTATAAAAGATTATTTTATTTTATTTTTTGTGAAAAATACTAAGTATATGTACCTGACTACACCTAAGATGGGAGACATTCTGGGAGATACCAAGCTGGGGAGGCCATAAAGAATATTTCTTTTAATTTAGACAGTTGTTCTCAGGAGTCCAAAACTGAAGCACAGGATTGATTTTCCTTAAAAAGAGGATTCTTTACATGAAACAGGAATAGCACACTAGTTTTGTCATCCAATATCGAAGGAACATTATAATACATTGCTCCAGATGTGTATATATCTACTGTGCATAACTAAAACATTCATTATTGTCATATACTCAAAAATTAATACCACTTCCTGCTACGTAATTTGTTAAGTTTTTGTAAACAGCAAGCTTAGGTTAAATTATTTCAAATATTTTTTATGTGCTCCAGTATACCTTTCATGCAGCAACACGTGCATTTCAGCAGTACAATGACATCTGACCACCGTATGGTACAGTCATAGGAACTGCAAGAAAGGCGAAGAACGAGAGCACCAGTGGAACCACACGGATAGCTCTAACAGGTCAGGTTCAGCCTGCAAAACACAGAACATCTAACTCCATATCACCAAGAGACCATTTCAGCAGCCGCCAACCTGAATGTAAAAGCGATGCTGCTTTTCCCTGAGAGACTCTTAAGAACAAGAGAGTAGCCTGCATAACCGTATGAGACCTTAGATCTGTTCACACTGCGCTATTTTGACAACTTTACTGGATACACCACAACGAACAGAGTATTGGAGGCAATAATCTGGACCAACCTGTTTACCTTTTGATGTATGACTAGAGAATTAAATACGTAGCTCTTTGGCAGATATAATACATAGCGTCCTGTCAATAATAAATACTTAGAGCTATATGTATTTTCATTAGTTTTACCATACATTGAACTTTTTGAAGAATTGGACTTCAAAAGTTTCCTAAGAGAGTTCAGAAGTGATCTGCCAATGTAATTTATGGCCCCACAAATTTTACAGAATTGGAAGCCTTCATCTAAATTATCAAATTGTACAATTTTTACAAATTGTTTATTTTTGTATTTACTTTTATAGTCCTCAGACTGCTGCAGCAACAATTTGCACATCTTCCCATCAGTCTGTAAGTGTGCAAGACTGAAGATTTTAATCAATTTTTCAGGGTTAAACATACATAGCCCATGCACTCAAACAGATGAGCCTGAAAGAAATAACTCTCTAATCTTGGTGCACATGCTACCTAAAGGATCTTTTAAAATGACAGCCATATTTTTATGGACAAAGAAATTCAGAGGACGAATTATTTCCACTGCAGTCGAGTGTAAGCTGCCTGCCTGCCCCTTAGCAAGGGCAGCTGTAAGACAGACCCCGCTGCTCAGCACACGGAGTTCCCAGGGAAAGAGGCAAAGTACAACCAGGAATATGCAATGGTTAAGTTAAATAATACATATTTGAAATGCACACAAAAATCTATCCAGGAAGATACTGGAAATGCAGAGGAAAAGGAGCCACCAGCAGCCCTTGACCTGAGACAACAGTAAAATACATCATAGCATAAACTGAGCATTGAGAGGTTTGGAGAATTTTTCATCTTATTTCGGAATCAGTTTGCTGAAATTCTCAGCCAACTCAACACAGCTATGAATAATAAAACATTCAGAAAGGGAAATTTGAAATAGCCAAGCATATACCTTCTCACAGCATAAATTCAAAGGTGCACTTTTGTTTAAGAGGGGATACACCGAGCATCCATTTGAGAATTGTTTTTGTATAATATTAACTCATGGATATCCACCCTCCCACCACAGTTTTTGGGACAGGAATGTAGTAGGTGCATTCCCAAAAATATGTATCAGTGAAGCACAGAAACTTTCTGCGAGCTGTCTGTATCACAGCTTACAGGTCAGAATGACTTTTTGCTATTGCTTACGGCTGTTTGTATGACTGCCTTATGACTTCTGGAGCCACACTATATACAGCAGTTATTTGTACTGATACGAGACTTGACATCTATCCCAAACTTGAAAATAATGGAAACAAGGAAAAATACAGGCAATACGAAATTGGAAGAGAGCCCACACACCTTTCTGCTCATCTTATTTACACTCATAAGAATCTGTGTAAACATAACATTCTCTTGTAACATGAAGACACAAAAAACTACTGTTGTTCATTTAAATAAAAATTCAGCACTGCAGTGCAGCAATATTTCTAACTGCAGAAGAAATGCATAAAAATCTACACCTGCAGGGGAATTAAAGAGAAAAGTTATTCCTGGCATTATATCAAACTTTTGAAGAATGCTGAGACATGCTTGTTATAATATTTCTGTTCTATAATATGATTTATAATTATACCTGTATTAACCTTTAAGTGAAAAATCAGTTACAGTAATTATTCATGTAATTAGAAAATATGATGCTACTGACCAAGTGGAGCTGAGTTTGACTGTTATTATATCTTCACTTTCTAAAACACTGCTCATGGATATCTGGAAATCAGCGGCTGCTGATGTAAAAGTCTGCCTTATACGAGGACAAGCATGATATACTTTCCATCGATATTGGTATGTAAAGAAAGGGAAAATCTTATGTTGAAAATGGAAATTTATGCAAATGGGATAAGCTGCCATTTTGGCCATCACTCAAATTCATAATTAAAAGATCAACCCTTACAGTTTTCTGCTAATCAGACAGTTCTAATCATGAAATCTGTTGTATACTCGATATCCATAAATTGTGTTACGCACATCAATCAATGAACTGTCCCAAAAATCACATGATGAAAACAAAAACCCCATGTTCTTTTATCTTGCATTGAGTGAATTCTACACCATCAAATCATAATTCTAACTTCATAACTGCAAAGTCTTGAATGTCTTGACCTCAGAATGAATGCCCTGGATTAAAAAAACTCAGTTAGATGCTATTGAGCAACACAAGCTGTAATTAGCCACTTCTACACAGCCCAGCCTCCTGAGGAAATGAAACATTTCTCTGATGTTACTCCCCCCTCCCCAACCCCGCTTTCTTTGCTATCACCAAGAGAATATTGATAGGAAGCCTAGATTCTATTCCTAGCTCCGAGAAATAATAACAGTTAGAAAGGACGTGGCAAATTAGTTTGGCCACTTTGAAAGGGCAGAATGTGCTAGTGGGTAAGATTTGGACAATCAGTTTTTAGTTCTATATCAGCATTTTTTATTATTTCTTTCAAGTGCTCAACGACTTCTTTTCCTCAGTCTTCCCCGGCAAGGGCTCCAGCCATGCTCCCGGAGGCACAGAAGACAATGACAGGGGTTGGACAGAACGGCCCATCTTAAGTGAAGATCAGGTTCGTGACCATCTGATGAACCTGAAAGTGAACAAGTCCATGGGACCTGATGGGATACACCCACGGGTACTGAAGGAACTGGCGGATGATGTTGCTAAACCGCTCTCTATTATATTCCAAAAGTCATGGCAGTCTGGTGAAGTCCCCACTGACTGGAAAAGGGGAAACATGATCCCCATTTTCAAAAAGGGAAAGGAGGAGGAACCAGGGAACTATAGGCCAGTCAGCCTCACCTCCATGCCTGGTAAGATTATGGAGCAGATCCTCCTGGAGGCACTGCTGAGGCAGAAGAATAATGAAGAGGTGACTGGGTACAATCAACACGGCTTCACCAAGGGCAAATTGTGCCTGACAAACCTGGTGGCCTTCTATGAGAAGGTCACAACATCAATAGACAAGGGGAGAGCAACTGA